>CM053031.1:7222717-7232717 GCA_028564925.1 Lithobates sylvaticus | reverse complement strand
TGCTGTACAACAGTGGCAGCAAAAGGGTCAAACCTCCCCCAACCCAATTCCATCCACCAATTCACATTCACCAGTTCAGTATTTCTATTCCGTTATCTCCCAAACCTTTTAAAAAAATTCCAACTCTCCACTTTCCAATGTTTCTCCCTTGCAGCGCCGCTTCCCCTTAACCTCCAGTCTGTAAGCAGGCATTGTTAACGTGCCTGAAAGGTCATGTGGCCTGGTCACATGGCCGGGGCTTAATTACCCCCCCCACATCCCCAGACCGGTCATGTTTTGGGAATTTTTTCTTTTGAATATAATGGCTTTCATAAAGCCAAACCATTGGCATTGATTTAACCACTTTCAGCCCCGGACCAATTTTCAGCCAAAGGACCAGGCCCCCTTTTTTGCGATTCGGCACTGCGTCGCTTTAAACTGACAATTGCGCGGTCGTGCGACGTGGCTCCCAAACAAAATTGGCATCCTTTTTTTTTCCCCACAAATAGAGCTTTCTTTCGGTGATATTTGATCGCCCCTGCGGTTTTTATTTTTTGCGCTATAAACCAAAATAGAGCGACAATTTTGAAAACAATGCAATATTTTTTACTTTTTGCCATAAAAAATATCCCCAAAAAATATCTAAAAAAAATTTTTTTTCCTCAGTTTAGGCCGATACGTATTCTTCTACATATTTTTGGTAAAAAAATCGCAATTAGCTATTATTGATTTGGTTTGCGCAAAAGTTATAGCGTTTACAAAATAGGGATAGTTTTATAGCATTTTTATTAATATTTTTTTTTTACTAGTAATGGCGGCGATCAGCGATTTTTTTATTGTGACTGCGACATTATGGCGGACACATCGGACATTTTTGACACATTTTTGGGACCATTGTCATTTATACAGCAATCAATGCTATTTAAATGCACTGATTCCTGTATAAATGACACTGGTAGTGAAAGAGTTAACCACTAGGGGGAGGGGAGGGGTTATGGGCTGTGACGTGTGTGTGTGTTTTTTTTACATTAGGGGGCGGGGCTGACGTCTGACGTCACTGATCGGCTTTCCCGATGACAGGGAACAGCCGATCAGTGACAGGCAGTGTAGGAAGCGCGGGGAGAGGTTTGTTTACACAGACCTCTCCCCGCTCTTCAGCTCTGTGACCCGAACGCGGGACACCAGCGGCGATCGGGTCCGCTGGTCCCGCGGCCGTGGTCACTGAGCTCCTGACCGGGTCGCGAGCGTGCGACCCACGGGCAGGCAATTAAAGGGCCACACACAGGTACGTGATTTTGCCTGCCCGTGCCATTCTGCCGCAGTATATCTGCGTGAGGCGGTCAGGAAGCGGTTAAAGCACCTGTGGTGCAAGGTGAAGAAAATCCTGCAAACCTGGCCTGTTGGGGGTACTTGAGGGCAGAGGTTATGTAGAGGGTACGGCACTGTCTCCGATGAGAGGGAAGAGCTGTTGGGACCCTTAGAGGTGGCCAAGGTGCCCGCCTTCGGCGCGGTCTATGGAGCATGTCGGGTGTAGTCCCAGACAGTTGATGCCCATAGAGGTGGCTACACTGGGGCCCCCAGAGGTCCCTGCAAGGCAGCGTTGCCACCCCAAAGGGGGAAATGCCAGAGAAAGAATATTCAGCGGTCCAGTTGGCAGAGCGGACAGCTTGCTGGACACGGGCCGATGAGGAAGACGTGAAGTTCCGCCGTAGATGAGGTGCCGCTGGAGTCATCTCTTCCCAGCGAAGGTTTAATAACATTTCAGTGTCGATCGGTGATGATGATGTGGTTTGTGGTATCCTTAGAAGCTGTTATAGAAGACTGGAGCTGTAACCACACGCTCTGCCTCATCCCGGCGCTGTCAGTCATGCGGTGTGCCCGGCTTCCTCCGGGGTTACCCTCTGATTGTGCCAAAACCACCAGCTTGTGATTTTATGTAGATTCCGCCTTCTGACATGCCAGCAAATCGCAGCGGACGCACCCAGAGATAACGCACAGAAAGATACTCTCTGACCAAAATGTCTTCTTTTTTTGGGGGTGGGGGGAGGGAATAAATCCTTTTCTTTGCCCCCCCCCCCCATTATGTCATCACAAAAAGGGGGCATCATAAAGTCTGGGGTAAGTGACGTGGACCTTCCTCCCAGCCCTGAAGGATAAATGTCCTTTGCTGATGGTCTTTGAGGAGATCTGCAGTGACAACATTGGCCCCCCCCCCCCTTCATTTACATCAGGATGATGTTTCACACGATGACAACGCTGCTTTCAATTCACTGCAGATGAAATGTTGTTGTCACCCTGCAGGAGGAAGTACCCTGGGCTTGGCAGGATCACAAGCTATTCAGTCTTTTAAACACAGGACTTTCGTTAACTGAAGGGCATACCCTGTTACTTGTTTGGGGAGGGGGGGACGGGGGAGTCCCTGAGCAGGGAAGGGGACAGGGCATGTAACCCTGCACAGGAGGGGGGGGGGGCGCGTCCCTGCTCGGTTAGGGTGACGGGTGGGGGTGGGGCGTCCCTGCTTTGGTAGGGTGACGGGGGGCGTCCCTGCTCGGGTAGGGTGACGGGGGGGGGGGGCGTCCCTGCTCGGGTAGGGTGCCGGGGGGGCGCGTCCCTGCTCCCGTAGGGTGACGGGGGTGCGCGTCCCTGCTCCCGTAGGGTGACGGGGGTGCGCGTCCCTGCTCCCGTAGGGTGACGGGGGTGCGCGTCCCTGCTCGGGTAGGGTGACGGGGGTGCGCGTCCCTGCTCGGGTAGGGTGACGGGGGGCATCCCTGCTTGGGTAGGGTGATGGGGGGACTTCCCTGCTCGGGTAGAGGCGGCGTCCCTGCTCGGGTAGGGTGACGGGGGGACTTCCCTGCTCGGGTAGAGGGGGCGTCCCTGCTCGGGTAGGGTGACATCCCTGCTCGGGTAGGGTGACTGGGGGGACTTCCCTGCTCGGGTAGAGGGGGCGTCCCTGCTCGGGTAGGGTGACGGGGGCGACTTCCCTGCTCGGGTAGAGGGGGCGTCCCTGCTCGGGTAGGGTGACGAGGGGGACTTCCCTGCTCGCGTAGAGGGGACGTCCCTGCTCGGGTAGGGTGACGAGGGGGACTTCCCTGCTCGCGTAGAGGGGACATCCCTGCTCGGGGAGGGTGACTGGGGGGACTTCCCTGCTCGGGTAGATGGGGCGTCCCTGCTCGGGTAGGGTGACGGGGGGGACTTCCTTGCTCGGGTAGAGGGTGCGTCCCTGCTCGGGTAGGGGGATGGGGGGGGGCCTCCCTGCTCGGGTAGGGGGGTGTCACTGCACAGGGAAGGGGACAGGGCATGCATCCCTTGCGCAGGAAGGGGGGGCAGTGGCGTCCCTGCTCGGGTAGGGTGACATGTACAGGAAGGGGACAGGGTGTCTCCGGGTCTTGGCTGCCCGCGTAATGTGGGGCCTCCCTTCATTCCAGGTAAGCAATGAGACTGAAAACTGTACAGAGAAAAAAAAAAAAAAATCTTAACGTTGGGATCGGAAACAATGTAACATGTTGTAGTGGATTAAGAGATACAATGTATACAGTATATGTTGGTTTAACCAACTGGTAAAGCACCGTATTTGCAGTATTTTGTGCGTCTCTATAACTCTGTATATTCTGTGTCTTCTCAGTCCGCAGCCGCCCGCCCCTGAAGCCCCGGAGGTGCCGTGGTCGGAGACGGAAAGCGTGGTCCATCACCTGACTGACGCAGACTTTGACGAGTTTGTCAAGGATCACCCGTCCGCCCTCGTCATGTTCTACGCCCCCTGTGAGTCCTTTTCTTTTATTACTCCTCATTGTAAGTGAATGTCTGTAATGTTGGTGAACGTTCTAAGCCCCACCCCCTCCTACGGTGTGCGGTTTAGGGGTGGAGCAAGACGTCGCTTAGCTCCCGCCCGGTGTAGATTTGCGAAGACCGGTGCTTGCTGAGAGTGCAGCTCTGATTGGCTGAAAGGAGCAAGGCGTGTCATATCACGGTTTTAAAAAGAGTTTCTTTATTTGGAAATTGATACAAGATGAGAGAAAACTGCAACAAAGTATATAAGGTTTTTTTTTTGTTTTATTTTTTATTTAATCCTTCCCTTCAGTCTCGCACCGACTCCTCTCCTGGATTGAAATCTGATTTCACTGCACACTGTGAGCTCCTCACAATGTGCATTAGAAGCTGCAGGAAGTCTCATAGAGCCCCACCCCATTTCCTGGCTGGAGGACGTCCAGCATCATCCATCCATTTTAACGCCTTTTTTTTTACATTTTATTTCCTTTTTTAGCTGCTCTAATTTCGCTGAACAGGTTCCCTTAGCCGATCTGTTAATAAATTCCGGTCAGCTTGGGATGGGGGCGGGGGGGCGGGGGGGAGAAGACGTTCAAAGGAACAGCCATTGGACGGTCGCTGCGCTTAGTGTGCCCCCGAGCTGCAGACTGATAAGCGAGGAGACGAATGTTCTCGCAGGCGGCGTCCATCTCCGAGCGCAGCGTCCTAAAACAGACCTGTTTGTTGCGCTGATTTAAAGCCCCGCTTTGTTGTGTAGAATAATGGACACCTGGGAATGAATTATCGCCGCGTGGGACCGCAGGCGCCGGCCGGCCTCTCAGATCTGTTGCTGCGCGGAGAATAGATTGAAATGAAATGATGAAATCCTGCCTGCTTCTCGCTGGGGGGATTACGGCTGCGGCGCTCTCTCCCGGCGCTGCGCAGGAACAATGATTATGCAAATTCCGATTCTTGCTAGACGCATTCGCCGCTAATATTCCACCCCGGAGGTGGCCGCATAAAGTCACTAATTGGGCTAAACTGCCGGTAAAATGAGTTTCGCAGCGCCGTCGGTTATCGCCACGCAGCTCTAATGGGGGGTGGGGGCGACGCAGGGAGGTCATTAACTCTTGGCTCCCCGCGGCTCGCGTGCGCCTGGCCCGGCGGACCGTTCGGAACAATGAGACGCGTTTCTCTAAGACAAAGTGGCAGATTCAGGTAACCGGCGCAGCTGGAATCTGGTGACCTACATGAGGCTGTCAGAAGAGCTCAGTCACTTCTGAAGTCGCATCGTCCGCTCTGTCTGCGGCTCCGCAGCCCCCCGCAGCTTCATTATTTCCCATCTAATAGAACAAGTATGGCGGCTTCCCATGTTCTGTGTGTGTCCTGAATGAGATTTTACTTTACAGGTTTGGGAGAAAAAAAAGTATTTCAGAAAATAACAACAAAGGAGGGGAAGTTAACCTGTTCAGTTCTCCACCTTTTACACCCACTTTATCCCCCTCCCCGTCCAATGGAGTCCCCCCCCCCCCTCCCCGTCCAATGGAGTCCCCCCCCTCCCTCCCCGTCCAATGGAGTCCCCCCCCCCTCCCTGTCCAATGGAGTCCCCCCCCCCTCCCTGTCCAATGGTGCCCCCCCCCTCCTTGTCCAATGGGGTCCCCCCCCTCCTTGTCCAATGGGGCCCCCCCCCTCCTTGTCCAATGGGGTCCCCCCCCCCCTCCTTGTCCAATGGAGTCCCCCCCCTCCTTGTCCAATGGGGTCCCCCCCCTCCTTGTCCAATGGAGTCCCCCCCCCTCCTTGTCCAATGGAGTCCCCCCCCCTCCTTGTCCAATGGAGTCCCCCCCCCTCCTTGTCCAATGGAGTCCCCCCCCCCTCCTTGTCCAATGGAGTCCCCCCCCCCTCCTTGTCCATGGAGTTCCCCCCTCCCCGTCCATGGAGTCCCCCCCCCCCCACCTCCTCCCCGTCCATGGAGTCCCCCCCCCCTCCCTCCTCGTCCATGGAGTCCCCCCCCCTCCCTCCCCGTCCATGGAGTCCCCCCCCCCCCCCCCTCCCCGTCCATGGAGTCCCCCCCCCCCCTCCCTCCCCGTCCATGGAGTCCCCCCCCCTCCCTCCTCGTCCATGGAGTCCCCCCCCTTCTCCTCGTCCATGGAGTCCCCCCCGCCCCCCTCCCTCCTCGTCCATGGTGACACCCCCGCCCCCCTCCCTCCTCGTCCATGGAGTCCCAAAAGATGCTTTGGGATGCCATTAAAGTAAGAATAAACTCCTATGAATGAATTTTCCCCATCGGTGACACTATAATAAGGCTTGCCTATAGGTACGGCAAAGGTCTCCTAAACGTGCGCCATTTAGGAGATATTTTGATGCATACTAGCACATTATGACATTGCCTTGCAGGTTTTCATTTTAATGAAAAAGGCAGGTGTCCCAATACTTTTTGACAATATAGTGCATATTCTGTGTGGTCAATGTTTATAAAAAATTTAACTTTGTATCTCCTGTCTGATCAATGTTTGCTATCACATTGCTGTATGTTTTATATGAATTTGTATTCTGTGCTATTTATTTTGTACTGCACCATGGAAGATGGCGGCACTATGCAAATGACTAATAATCTGAATCTCTCTGCAGGGTGCGGACACTGTAAGAAAATTAAGCCAGATTATGAGAAAGCTGCTGAAAAGTTGCAGACGGAAGATGTAAGAATCCTTTCCAAAAATCTATTATTTCAGAAACCTTCTCTTGTTTTTATTGGCTGCATATTGTGCTATTTACCCCCTTTTTTTATTTTTATTCTTTTTTTTTTTTTTTTTATTATTATTTCATTTTTCTTTTTTCCCCCCACCTCTCAGACTGCAGAGTGACTTGGTGGTTTCTTCAGTCTTGCAGCAATGGGGTTCACAGTTTGAATTCCGAGCAGGACACCATCTGCATGGGGTTTGCATGTACTTTCTCTGCCTCGGGGTACTCCGGTTTCCTCCCACACTCATTCCTGAAGCTGGTTGGTCACAGGAACTTTGGCCCTAGTATAGAAGGTAGGGGTCTTGGGTTGTAAGCTCCTTGACCAGGGACTGATATGAACATATAATGTGGACCCCCCCTTACTGCACTCGGGTCCTCCCATGAAGTGAACCCGTTTACAGTTCCTGTTGACCAGGAAGCTGAGGGTTGTCTGCTGACCGGCAGGAAAGCAGATACAATTATAGGATGGATGGATTGAGCACAAGCATCCTCTTCATCCTTAGAGGACCTGTAATGTGGAAGTTGGGCTCAGAATAGGCAAGCCCGGGGTGGGGGGTTGCAAACGTCTAGTCCAGCCATTCTCAACCGGGGTTCCACCAGAGGTTGCTAGGGGTTCCTTGAGCTGTGGCTGATGAACCCCCTATCTGATGATGCCAACAGAGTTCAAGGTTCAGCACCACTTAGCAAAGCCCAGCGGCATGACACCAAATATATGTTTAGCTGTCTTTAAGGGTGGCGCTCTGAGCACCACTTTAACCACTTGCCTCCCGCCATATAGCAGAATGACGGCTGCAAAGTGGTTTCGATATCCTGACCGGGCGTCATGTGACATGATCGGGATATTAAGCTGCTGCGCGCCCCTGGGGGCAAACATTGCGGCGATCGTTGTTGCGGTGTGTCATTCTGACACCCTGCAACTACGATCTCGGCAAAGAGTCTCTTGGCGGAGACTCTTTACCACATGATGAGCCGTGTCCAATCACGGCTGATCACAGTGTAACTAGGAAGAGCCGGTGATCGGCTTTTCCTCACTCGCGTCTGTCAGATGCGAGTAGAGGAGAGCCGATCGGCTGCTCCTCTGACGGGGGGGGGGGGTCTGTACTGATCGATTATCAGTGCAGCCCCCCCCCCCCCCAAGGATGCCCAGCACCAGGTATGTCACCCTAGACCACAATGGATGCGTCAGTGCCCACAATGGGCATCACTGATTGGCATCCATCAGTGCCCACAATGGGCATCACTGATTGGCACTGGCATCCATCCGTACAATACTTTACACTACAATGCTGCCCATCCGTGCCGCCTAGCAGTGCCCATCTGTGCCGCCTATGTGTGCCACATCAGTGCCACCTTATCAGTGCCGTCACTGCAGCCCCTATCAGTGCCCATCAGTGAAGGAGAAAACTTACTTATTTACAAAGTTTTGTAACTGAAACAAAAAAAACATATTTTTTTTCAATATTTTAGGTCTTTTTTGTTTTTTTTTTTTTTGTTTAGCAGAAAATAAAAATCCCAGAGGCGATTAAATATCGCCAAAAGAAAACTCTATTTGTGGGAACAAAATGATAAAAAATTTAGTTGGGTACAGTGTTGTATGGACCGCGCAATTGTCATTCAAAGTGCGACAGCGCTGAAAGCTCAAAATTCGTCTGGGCAGGAAGGTGTCTATAAGTGCCCCCCCCGGTATTTGAAGTGGTTAAGGGGAACATTGACCACCAATATAAAGGAGCATTGTTCCTATTGAGCCCTGGTGATTTTGGTTTTAGTAAGGGTTCCTCGAGACATGAAAATTTATTTTTGGGGTTCCTCTAGGATTAAAAGGTTGAGAAAGGCCTGATCTAGTCATTGGTGGTGCCTGTGGTCTCCTTGTAGATGATGGATGTGGATGAAGCAGAAGCAGGGAGATCCTTGCAGGTCCTGAGGTACAGCTTCCTCTTCAGCAAGGAGAACAGTGAGTAGCAAAGGAGCGACGTCACCAAATCTCGCTTTCCAAATCTGCTCAGACTGGCAGTCAGTGAAAAGAAGAATGTGCCAGAGTCGGTGGTGTCACCGAAAGGAGAAAAGTGTCCCCAAGTCACTGGTGTCAGTGAAAAGAAAAATGTCGGTGGTGTCGCTGTACGGGAAAAGTGTCCCTGCGTCATTGGGCCACTGGAAGGAAAATGTCCCTGCGTTGGTGATGTCACTAAAAGGGAAAAAAATGTCTGTGATGTCACTGGAGGAGAAAAAGTGTCCCTGCGTTGGTGATGTCACTGGAAGAAACACCCCTTCAAAGCTCCGCCTCCTTAGTACACAGCTCTTCCCTTGCATGCTGTTACTCATAAACAGAAGTCAGTAGAGGAGGAGTGGCTTCTGCTTTTAGGATAAGTCGCAGCAGTAATCACAGGGATAGTTTTTTTTTTTTGTTTTTTTTTTAAAGCCTGTGATGTGAGGGGTGTACATATAGTCCTCCCAAACCGGAGGACCTTGCCCTGATCCCCCCCCCCCCCCCCAGGAACTGGGTTGCTTTCACTTGGTCCATCTGGCCGAAGCAAGCGGACCCCGTTCTCTTTTGAGGTATGTTGAAACAGACCATCCCAAGTACTAGGTAGGAGGCCCCATGAAAGAGGGCGGACCAAGCCAGAAGGCCACGTCCCTCCCAAGACTTTCAGGGCCGGCCCGAGGACCTATACCCTACTCATCAAACGTGAAACAAAGTGTATAAACCCAACATCCAAAAAAAAATACATCAGGTGACACACAAGACAAACCACTTAAAGGGGTTGTAAACCTTCGTGCATCCTATGCATTAAGGTGAAAAACACCTGGCAGTCACCAGCCCCCCCCCCCCCCCCCCCCCCGGTTTACTTACCTGAGCCACGTCATCTCTTCGGCGGGGACGTGCTGTCCCTCTCTCTACAGGGTCCTGGCTCTTGATTGGATAGATTGATAGCAGTGCAGCCATTGGCTCCCGCTGCTGTCAATCAAATCCAATGATGGGGGGTGGGGCCGAAATTCGTGTCTATGGGCGCAAATGCTGGATTGGGAGCGTGCCCGCAAGGTAACACCCCTCCGCCCGGAGAGCCCTTCTCCTAGGGGGTTATCTGATGCGGGGTGGAGCCGCCGGGGGACCCCAGAAGTGGATGTTCGGGGCCACTCTGTGTAAAACGAGCTGCACAGTGGAGGGAAGACATGTTTTGTTTGGGGAAAAAAAAACGATCCTTTACAATCACTTTAAGAGTGGAGAAAAGGGAAGTGGAGAAGGTGCAATTTGTGCCATTGTGTAATGCAATGGTGGCCCGGAATAAAAATTCCTCCGGTCCCAGCCAAATGGCCCGGCCCAAAAGGCAGGTGTAAAACAAGTGTGATTAGTGCAGTGATCTTGGTGCCATAACTCGGTGACCCTTGCCCACAGTGAGATTACGGCACCCCTGGACTGCCACTCCAGGGGCACATACACCACAGGCTTTTGCCGAAACTCCCAATGCCCCCCCCTCCCATAGAGCTGGGGCACGTGCCCCTTCTGCCCCTCTTTTCATCCAGGCCCTGGGGGGTAAGGGCA
>CM053031.1:7200217-7217717 GCA_028564925.1 Lithobates sylvaticus | reverse complement strand
AATTATTTGTGTAGCACCTTTTTTATTTAAGAGAAAAAAATAAAAAGAAAATTATTTATATATATATATATATATATATTATATATATATATATATATATACATAAATAATATATATAAATTAATTAAAATTTGAGCCTTTTTTCAAATTACAAACAATTGTTTCATCATTATATCTCATTGCCTTGTTAGCGCTTTTGACTTTTTGTTGTGACTTTTGCACACTCAGGTTTTCAAGCGCTACTGTTCTTATGTAGGCTTTATAACAATTTCAAGAAAAACATTGAACAAGAAAAATAAATCGTATACCGCCTTTTATTTAACAAATTAAAGATTTTTTTTTTTGTAATTAAAAAATAAATAAAAATGTAATTTATAAAAATGACATAAAATAAATTGTATACCACCTTTTTATGTAACAATTTTTTATTATTATTTAAAAACAAAAAAAGGAAAATGTTTATACAAAATTGAATAAAATTAATTGTATACCACCTTTTTATTTAAAGGGTTACGAAACATTAAAATAACAAACTTTGTGTAATGGTTTTGCACAGAGCTTCCTGAATTCTGCTTTGCTCGGGTCCCTTGTCGGCGTTCCTTGCCCCCCCCCCCCCCCATGCATGTGTGTGTGTGTGGGGAGGGGGGGCACGCAAGCAAGCTGCGGTTCTGTGTGTTCATTCACACGTGGCGCGGCACCTTGGCCCCGCCCCCTCTGTCTCCTGATTGGCTCACTGGCTGTGATTGATGGGAACGGGAGCCAATGGCGCCTTCTCCTGCCAAAACCCAGTCGGGAATACCAGTCCCCAGAGAGCCAAGGCTCTCTGGATCAACTGCACACAAGTTTTTTTTTCTTGTTTTGTTACATGCATGAAGGTTAAAAAAAACATTTAAAAAAAAAAAAACATTTTTTTTTTTAAATATTTATACAAAATAGAAAATTAATTGTATTTTATTATAATTGTATCTTTTATTTAATGAACTAAATTTAATAAATTAAATTTTTTTTTTTTTTATTGAAAATAATTTACTTTATTTTGTATAAATAAAACTATTTGTATACCACCTTTTTGTTTAACAAACTTAAAAAAAAGATAAACCATTAATAACATTTATTTAACAAACTTCAAACTTTTTTTTTTTTTTTTTTATTAAAAATATTCTTAAAATTTTTATTTTTTAATTAAAAATAACCTTCACAGGATCAGGATTTGATTGACGGCAGCAGGAGCCAATGGCTCCCACTGCTGCCTTTTTGACACAACCCTCAGCACATTGGTGGATTGAGATCAGGGTGGGTGGGGGGGGGGGGGGGGCTGAACACAGAAGGTTTGCAGAGAATGCATTAAAGTAAAAAAAAAAAAAAAAAAAACACTTTTTACATCTTGTTTAAATTGAGGTCATTTATAAAAAAAAATGTATAAAAATGATATAATCCTTTATAATATAATTTATAAGGACTGTGAACTGGAGCTCCGTCCTGAATTTGGGGAGTGGGGCCCGGGGCCCCCCAGCTCCATCAATGACCTCTAGTGACCCCTCCAGTCTGTGTGCTGATCCCATGTATGTTCTCATTGGCAGTCCCGAGGCCCCGCCCCCTCCAGAGCCTTCCTGGGAGGACAAGCCGTCGAGTGTGTTGCACTTCCTGGGGGAAGATTTCAAGGAGACTCTGAAGAAGAAGAAGCATGCGCTGGTCATGTTCTACGCCCCCTGTAAGTACTTCTTCTGTCTCATCAACCAGAATACCGACATTAAAGGGGGCGATAAACCCAAAAAACAAACATTTATTGCATTGCAGCTTTTCCAATTCTTAGATGTGATTCGTTTTCTTGCTTTCTTTTTTTGTTTTCACCGGATGATCCTGCCAGTAAGTCTGTTGCTTTTCAAAAGATCGGGCTGCCCTGCAGATGTAGCAGTTTACAGGAGTGAGACAAACCATCTACCACTGACAGGGGGTGCTTACAATGATCAGCTATAATTTTTATTTCCATGTAAATCCCTTTATCACAAACAAGTAACAAAACTGTTACTCTAACGGATTATAAAGTGTGATGTGGAGTTCGCCCTTTGTTAGTGTATCTAAATCTGCTAGTCCATCTAGAACTCCCCTCCCTCCAGACTGACCATGCTGCTGTCTGCTGCCCCCCCCCCCATTCTCCTTCATCCAGATTGGGGGGGGGGCGCTCTAATACAGGGGGTGTGTTACTGGCCAGCTCATCACATGAAAACAGAGGAGAAAAAAGCCTAAACAAAGAAAACGAATGCAGCCGCCACATCTAAAGATTAGTAATCTGCAATGTGACATTTTTGGCTTTACTACTGCTTTAATTACATGTGTGTTGCTTACTGAAAGATTCTATTTTAAAATGTAAAAAAATAAAAATAATAATTTTATATATATATATATATAGATATATATATATATATATATATATATATATATATATATAATATATATATATATATATAATTTATTTAATAATATATATAATTTATTTAATATTAATAATATATATAATTTTAATAATAATAATTTATTTAATAATAATATAATTTATTATATAAAATATATATATATATTTTTATATAATATATATATATTTTTATATATATATATATATATATACCTATATATATTATATATATATATAATATATATATTCTTTTTTTTTTTAGATATATAAATATAAAAAAATAATATATATATATATATATATATATATATATATATATATATATATTATGTTAATAATATATATTTTATATAATAATAAATTATATATTATTAAATAATATATATTATTAAATAAATGATATATATTATTAATATTAAATAAATGATATATATTATTAATATTAAATAAATGATATATATTATTAATATTAAATAAATGATATATATTATTAATATTAAATAAATTATATATATTATTAATATTAAATAAATTATATATATTATTAATATTAAATAAATAAATAAATATATATATATATTTATAGCGGTTATGACCTGCAGTATAGAAGTATCAAACTGATACTTATAGAATATACACCAATCAGCCATAACTTTATGATGGGTAAAGTGAATAACAACACAAATTATCTGGTTACAGTGACAGTAGATACACTATATTAGGCACCAAGTAAACATGTTCTCCCCGAAGTTGGTGTGTTGAAAGCAGAAATATATGTTCATGGCAGTTTGTTGGGTATGGGGGCTGTGTAGCTGCAGACCTGTCAGGGTGCCCATGCTGCTAATAAGGGCTTTGGTGCCAGATACCCCCAGCTTATCTTCAGAGGTCTAGTGGAGTCCATGCCTGGGCGGATCAGGGATATTTTTGGTGGCAAAAGGGGGAACTACTAAAAAAAAATGTTATATATATAAATACATTTAAAAATACATACAAAAAAATATATATATTTAAAAAAATGTGTGTGTATATAATATGTAATTTTATTTTTATTTTTTTTAAATGTAATGTATTATATATTTTATTTTTTTATATATATATATATATATTATATATATATATATATATATATGTATATATATATATATATATATAATATAATATATATATATATATATATATGTTTATTTATTTATTTATTACTTTTTTCACAATATAGCTACAACAATCAATCTTCTTTATTTGTGCCCAACAAGATTACAATGTTTCAAATCTAAACCCTTCTCATATATATATATATATATATATATCATTTTACAGAGCCTTGACGAAGTATTCACACCCCTTGAAATTTCCCACATTTTGTTACAACCAAAAACATAAATGTATTTTATTGGGATTTTATGTGAAAAACCAACACAAAGTGTCACATAATTGTGAAGTGGAAGGAAAATGATACAAATAAATCTGTGAAAAGTGTGTGGGAGGGGGGGGCATTTGTATTCAGCCCCCTTTACTCTGATACCCCTAACTAAAATCTAGAGCAGGGGTCTTCAAAACTATGGCCCTCCAGTTGTTCAGGAACTACATGTCCCATCATGCCTAGTCATGTCTGTGTATGTCAGAGTTTTACAATGCCTCATGGGATGTGTAGTTTTACAACAGCTGGAGGGCCGTAGTTTGAGGATCCCTGATCTAGAGGAACCAAATGTCCCCTAAATAGAGGCCACCTGTGTGTCATTTAATCTCAGTATAAATACAGCTGTTCTGTGAAAGCCCTCAGAGGTTTGTTAGAGAACCTTAGTGAACAAACAGCATCATGAAGGCCAAGGAACACACCAGACAGGTCAGGGATAAAGTTGTGGAGAAGTATAAAGCAGGGTTAGGTTATAAAAAAATCTCCCAAGCTTTGACCATCTCACGGAGCTCTGTTCAATCCATCATCGGAGAATGGAAAGAGTAGGGCACAACTGCAAACCTACCGAGACATGGCCGTCCACCTAAACTGACCCGGCCGGGCAAGGAGAGCATTCATCAGAGAAGAGCCAAGAGATCCATGGTAACTCTAGAGGAGCTGCAGAGATCCACAGCTCAGGGGGGAGAGTCTGTCCACAGGACAACTATTAGTCGTGTTCTCCACAAATCTGCCCTTTATGGAAGAGTGACAAGAAGAAAGACATTGGAGAAAGAAAGTCATAAGAAGTCCTGTTTGTAGTTTGTGAGAAGCCATGTGGGGGAGGGGAGCGAACATGTGGAAGAAGGTGATCTGCTCACATGACACCAAAATTCAACTTTTTGGCCTAAAAGCAAAACGCTATGTGTGGGAAAAACTAACACTGCCCATCCCCCTGAACACACCATCCCCACCGTGAGACATGGTGGTGGCAGCATCATGTGGTGGGGATGGTTTTTTCTTCAGCAGGGACAGGGAAGCTGGTCAGAGTTGATGGGAAGATGGATGGAGACAAATACAGGACAATCTTAGAAGAAAACCTGTTAGAGTCGGCAAAAGACTTGAGACTGGGGGGGGGGGGGGGGGGGGGGGGGGGGGGGGGGGGCGTGAGGCGGGGGGGGGGGGTCACCTTCCAGCAGGACAACGACCCGAAACATACAAACAGAGCTACAATGGAATGGATTAGATCAAAGCATATTCATGTGTTGGAATGGAATTCAAAAAGGTGATTTAAAAAAAAAACACAGTGATTGGTTTCTGTTGCACATCGAACAAACTGATTTCTTATGTATTGAGGAATCACATCTACTAAACGCGGTTCTCTCGCTCCCGGGCGGCGTGGAAAGGGTTCGGCTCGTCTTGTAACATGTTGAGTTTAATGTCTTTATGGATTTGCATTATTTTCCCCGATAACATCCCAAAAAACAGAATCTCCGATATTTTCATTACACATCTGCCAGCAGATTTCAGGAGAGCAGATTATCCACCTCGAGCGAAGCAGAGAGAACGAGGAGAAAGTCTATAAACGGCGGCGCGGTGCCAAGCATGCCCGCCGGTCTCCAGCGCATCTCTCCGCTCCCATCCCCTGATTTGTGTCTCGTTTTTTAATCAACTCGCGCCTTTTCTAACAAGTACCAAGCTGATTTGTAATGACGTTATTTATGACTCCAGTCTGAGATGAACCGTTTAATGGACTTTTAAAGTGCGAATCGGAAGAGCGCCGCCGTAAATGTGTAATCGTGTGCGAAATTTATCACTCCGCAAGTAGCAACGCTGCAAATGTTTATTTACCATGTTTATATAGCGCTGACATATACCGCAGTGCTGTACAGAGATCACTGAGCCAATCACAACAGTCTCTGTACAGAGGAGCTTACACTCTAATGTCCCTCCCCCCACAGTCACATCAGTCTCTGTACAGAGGATCTTACACTCTAATATCCCCTCCCCCACAGTCACATCAGTCTCTGTACCAGAGGAGCTTACACTCTAATATCCCCTCCCCCCACAGTCACATCAGTCTCTGTACTAGAGGAGCTTACACTCTAATGTCCCCTTCCCCCAGTCACATCAGTCTCTGACCAGAGGAGCTTACACTCTAATGTCCCCTCCCCCACAGTCACATCAGTCTCTGTACCAGAGGAGCTTACACTCTAATGTCCCCTCCCCCCACAGTCACATCAGTCTCTGTACAGAGGAGCTTACACTCTAATATCCCCTCCCCCACAGTCACACATGTAATATTATACATTTATATAAGTGTGTGACTGTAGGGGGGGGGGGCATTAGAGTGTAAGCTCCTCTGGTACAGAGACTGGTGTGACTGTGGGGGAGGGGACATTAGAGTGTAAGCTCCTCTGTACAGAGACTGATGTGACTGGTGGGGGAGGGGACATTAGTCTCTGTACAGAGGAGCTTACACTGTACCCTCCCCCACAGTCACATCATTCTCTGTACCAGAGGAGCTTACACTCTAATGTCCCGTCCCCTCCCCCACAGTCACACCAGTCTCTGTACAGAGGAGCTTACACTCTAATACCCCCCCCCCCCACAGTCACTTATATAAATGTATAATAATGTGCAACTGTGGGGGAGGGGACATTAGAGCGTAAGCTCATCTGGTACAGTGTTCTCTGTACAGAACTGCGGTATATGTCAGATTATTATTATTATACATTAATTTATCTCTGACATATACCACAGTTCTGTACAGAGAACACTGTACCAGAGGAGCTTACACTCTAATGTCCCCTCCCCCCACAGTCACACCAGTCTCTGTACAGAGGAGCTTACACTCTAATGTCCCCTCCCCCCCACACAATCACACACTTATATAAATGTATAATAATAATAGTGTGTGACTGTGGCTGTGGGGGGAGGGGACATTACAGTGTAAGCTCCTCTGGTACAGAGACTAATGTGACTGTGGGGGAGGGACATTAGAGTGTAAGCTCCTCTGGTCAGAGACTGATGTGACTGGGGGAAGGGGACATTAGAGTGTAAGCTCCTCTAGTACAGAGACTGATGTGATTGGCTCCGTGATCTCTGTACAGCACTGCAGTATATGTCAGAGCTATATAAATGTATAATAATAATGTGCGACTGGGGGGGGGGGGGGGGGGGGGGGGGCATTAGAGCGTAATTATTATAATAATTAATTAATACATTTATTATTATTATACATTCACATCCATATAGCTCTGAAATATAATGTCCCCTCCCCCAGTCACATCAGTCTCTGCTGTCCACCTCCCCCCCCCACAATAGATCAAGAGCTTAAACTCTCTAATTCCCCTCCCCTCCCCCCACAGTCACGATCATCTCTGTACTAGAGGAGCTTACACTCTAATGTCCCCTCTAATGTCCCCTCCCCCCACAGTCACATCAGTCTCTGTACAGAGGAGCTTACACTCTAATTCCCCTCCCCCACAGTCCTCACTGTAAGAGCTTACATTCTATTAAGTTTGACTGTAGGGTTTCTCTGTGAAGTTATGGCTGGTATTAAGTGGAGACTTCCTTCCTGTTATCTCCCATAACCTGAGTCATGGTGTATTTAAAGGGACTCTACCCTGCGTGGGGGAGAATGGGCCTTGGCAGATCTGCACACTTCAAGCCGCTTTCGTGGAAAAACAATGCATTCTGCATTGGCACATTAGGATAGGGTATTTGGGACATTTTTTGTATCAGTCATTGGAGCTTAAAAACATTTGTCACCTTACCCGACGCGGTATCATTTAGAGTCTGAGATCTCTGCTTCAATGGAAGTTAATCTGTAAAGAGCCTCCAGGAATCCCTAAAAGCTTCTCGACCATCTCGTTGGTATTACAGACGTTGGCGTCTCAATGTACCGTTTATTACCTCTTCTGCCAGGAAACATGCTGCGACTCTGCGTTAAGCTTGGTATTATGTGCGTAATGTGCGTGCGAGATGCTTGACGACGCAGAAAGCTCAATCAGGTCAGTCGATTCCCTTTACCTCGCAGTGTCATGATGAGATCAGGAAATTCCATATAAAAAAAATACCAAACCGTTGACTTTAATCACGTTGTAATCAAAACCATGTAAGAAGACCGCAACGCCCTTATGCGCCACATCCTCCCCTCATCAGACTAGTTTCATCTCGTACTAGAGAGCAAATCAATGTCAAGTCCCCCCAGGACATCAACTACATGGAGTTGAGCCTTGAATGGGGTTGAGGTCCTTGAGTAGACTAGAGCCTTGAGGTGTTGACTGGGTCCCTTGAGTGGGTGACTGGGGTCCTTGAGGGGTTTGACTGACAGACATGACACATGGGACAGTCACATCAGTCTCTGTACCAGAGGAGCTTACACTCTAATGTCCCCCCCTCCCCACAGCTCACATACAGATCACTGACCCAATCACATCAGTCACATCAGTCTCTGTACCAGAGGAGCTTACACTCTAATGTCCCCACCCCCCACAGTCACATCAGTCTCTGTAAAAGAGGAGCTTACACTCTAATGTCCCCCCCCCCCCCACAGTCTCTCCTCTGTACCAGAGGAGCTTACACTCTAATGTCCCCCCCTCCCCCACAGTCACATCAGTCTCTGTACAGAGGAGCTTACACTCTAATGTCCCCTCCCCCCACAGTCACATCAGACTCTGTACAGAGGAGCTTACACTCTAATGTCCCCTCCCCCACAGTCGCATCAGTCTCTGTACAGAGGAGCTTACACTCTAATGTCCCCTCCCCCCACAGTCACATCAGTCTCTGTACAGAGGAGCTTACACTCTATTGTCCCCTCCCCCCCAGTCACATCAGTCTCTGTACCAGAGGAGCTTACACTCTAATGTCCCTACTTTCTAATGTCCCTTCATGGGCGGTTCCACATCCTGGTTTGCATTAGGAGTTTTCTCTGTGAAGTTTATTGGCTGGTTGTTAAGTGGAGGACTTTTCCTTGCCCTCTGTTTTCTGCCCATTAACCCTTGGAAGGTCAGTGGGTGTATTTAAAGGGGACTCTACACCCATGCTGTGGGTGGGTAGAATGGGCCCGCTTGGCATGATCTGCACACTTCAAGCCGCTTTCAGTGAGAAATAACAATGCATTTCTGGCAGTTTGGGCACATTAAGGATTATGGGGTATTTTGGGACCTTTTTTTTATGGCAGTTCATTTTGCGCTTAGAAAAAAAAATTGTGTCAGCTTAACCCGGAGCGCGGTTATCATTTAGAGGTCTGGGAGAGTCTGCTTCAATGAAAGATTAATCTGTAAAGAGCCTCCGAGGAATCGCACTAAAAGCATTTCTCTGACATCTCGTTTGGTATTCTTATCAGACGTTGGCGCTCAGATGTACCCGTTTATTTAGCCTTCGTTCTGCCAGGAAGACATTGCTGCGGTGACTCTGCGGTAAGCTTGGTGTTTAGTGGCCGTAGATTGCGTTGCCGTAGATTGCGTTGCCGTACTGCAGAAAGAGCTCAAATCAGCGCAGGTCAGTCGATTCCCATTTACCTTCGCAGTGTCATGTGGATGAGATCAGGGGAAATTGCCAAGAAAAAAAAAGCACCAAACCGTTGTCTTTAATCATCGTTGATAAAATCAAAACCCATGGAAGGTAAAACCAAGCCAACGCCCTTTTGCGGCCAAACAGTCTTCGGTCATCAGGACTTTATGTTTCAATGCTCGTTCTTGAAGCCAAATCAATGCGAAGATCCCAAGGAGATCAGAGACTTGAAGTGGAGATTGAGGGCCTTGAATTGGGGGTTGAGGTCCCTTGAGGTGGAGACAGAGGTCCCTTGAGGTGGTTGACTGGGGTCCCTTGAGGTGGGTTGACTGGGGTCCCTTGAGGTGGGTTGACTGAGGTCCCTTGAGGTGGGTTGACTGAGGTCCCTTGAGGTGGGTTGACTGAGGTCCCTTGAGGTGGGTTGACTGAGGTCCCTTGAGGTGGGTTGACTGAGGTCCCTTGAGGTGGTTGACTGGGGTCCCTTGAGGTGGTTGACTGAGGTCCCTTGAGGTGGGTTGACTGAGGTCCCTTGAGGTGGGTTGAATGAGGTCCCTTGAGGTTGGTTTACTGAGGTCCCTTGAGGTGGGTTGACTGAGG
The DNA here is from genome assembly GCA_028564925.1 of Lithobates sylvaticus. Classification (NCBI taxonomy): domain Eukaryota; kingdom Metazoa; phylum Chordata; class Amphibia; order Anura; family Ranidae; genus Lithobates; species Lithobates sylvaticus. Next base: position 7,207,797 of record CM053031.1, on the reverse strand, counting down.
TCCCTTGAGGTGGGTTGACTGAGGTCCCTTGAGGTGGGCTGACTGAGGTCCCTTGAGGTGGGTTGACTGAGGTCCCTTGAGGTGGTTGACTGAGGTCCCTTGAGGTGGGTTGACTGGGGTCCCTTGAGGTGGTTGACTGGGGTCCCTTGAGGTGGTTGACTGGGGTCCCTTGAGGTGGTTGACTGGGGTCCCTTGAGGTGGTTGACTGGGGTCCCTTGAGGTGGTTGACTGGGGTCCCTTGAACCGTGACAAAGCTTTGGATGCGAGGGCCCCTATGTCCAGAGAGGGATCCTGATAATAGTAATGGACTGTCTGACTTTGTTCACAAGATCCTCCTCTGGACATAGGGGTTCTCTAGAAAGTCCCGTAGAAAGCTTTGACAGCCATTGAAATCTAAAAGCCCTGATGAAGGGCAATTGGTCCCCAAAACTAGTTTTGACGGCACCTCATACTCGTTTCTCTTGCGTTCGACCTGTTTGGGTTTGCATTGCTTTGGGTATCGCAAGTTCCATTGCGATGCGTTTTGGGTTTTATGAATGGACATTGCAAAAAAAGAGCAAAGAAAAGTGGTAATTTTTTTTGTTTGCCCTACATGTGGTGGAGCTGGAGGGCATTGAGGTGGAAATTGATGGCCTTGAGGAGGTCCTACTGCATATATTGTGCTGTTTGCAGGAAAAAGGCATCAGTGACCTATAGGAGAGGGCAGTCTCCTAGCGCAGAGTATGATGGGTTGCATTACGGTAGTTATTCATTACAGTTATGTGATCGATTGTCCATTCTGGTTATAGGGTTGTCCTCCATCCCAAAGTTCAGCTTCATAAATGTAAAGTGTATGTAAAACCCTTTTATTTTTTTCTCTACTTTTGTATACAGTAGGAGATGGTTGGAACCCTTGTCTTTGGGAAGATTGACCTTTTCCTATCCCAGAGACGCAACGGAAAGTGTGATGAATACCCCTTTTAGGCACGTGTCCCCATTGGAAGGTTTTGGCCTCTCCTCATATGTGGCAAACAAAGAAAGCCAAGCAAAGACTAGTCACTAATTTTGCCTCTGTGCTCCCATTAGCTCAGCCATTCTCCACCACCAGAGTACCGTGGAGCTATAGGGTTCCTCCAGAAGTTGCAAGGGGTTCCTTGAGCTGTGGGTAACTGACCGCCTATATGATGGCCAATGCATCATTCTGGGGCAAACGTAACTTGGCAGAGTCAGGGACACGATGCCTAGGATTCTTTTTTACTGGCTGTAACTGCGGCATTCTGATGGTCACTGTAGGGTGGTGGTGGTTGTCCACTGACAATCTGTGTAGGGGGCATTTTTCCACTGACCCCAATATATTGATTTTATCAGGGGTCCCCAGAGGCCTGAAAATTATTCTAAAGCCTCATACACACGATCGGACTTCAAACAAACTTTTCCGTGGATTTCTGCCCGACGGGCGTTGGCCGTGAACTTGTATTGCATACGCACGGCAGGACTTTTTCAGCCAACTTTCACCAACTCGCGTGGTTTTTCTGCTCTTTACCGCCACACTTTGGTCAACTTCTGTATTGTTGTCTGATCTTTTGCATTGGTTCTGAGCATGCGTGTTTGTACTTTGGACTTAAGATTTCTGTACACATGATCGGACTTTGCTCCATCGGACTTTGCTTCATCGGACTTTGCCTCATGGGACTTTGCTTCATCGGACTTTGCTCCTTCGGACTTTGCTCCTTCGGACTTTGCTCTTTCGGACTTTGCTCTTTCGGACTTTGCTCCATCGGACTTTGCTCCGTCGGACTTTGCTCCATCGGACTTTGCTCCATCGGACTTTGCTCCATCGGACTTTGCTCCATCGGACTTTGCTCCATCGGACTTTGCTCCATCGGTTTTTGCTCCATCGGACTTTGCTCCATCGGACTTTGCTCCTTCGGACTTTGCTCCTTCGGACTTTGCTCCATTGGACTTTGCTCCATTGGACTTTGCTCCATTGGACTTTGCTCCATTGGACTTTGCTCCATTGGACTTTGCTCCTTCGGACTTTGCTCCTTCGGACTTTGCTCCATTGGACTTTGCTCCATTGGACTTTGCTCCATTGGACTTTGCTCCATTGGACTTTGCTCCATTGGACTTTGCTCCTTCGGACTGTGCTCCATCGGACTTTGCTCCTTCGGACTTTGCTCTTTCGGACTTTGCTCTTTCGGACTTTGCTCCATCGGACTTTGCTCCATCGGACTTTGCTCCATCGGACTTTGCTCCATCGGACTTTGCTCCATCGGACTTTGCTCCATCGGACTTTGCTCCATCGGACTTTGCTCCATCGGACTTTGCGCCATCGGACTTTGCTCCATCGGTTTTTGCTCCATCGGTTTTTGCTCCATCGGACTTTGCTCCATCGGACTTTGCTCCATCGGACTTTGCTCCTTCGGACTTTGCTCCTTCGGACTTTGCTCCATCGGACTTTGCTCCATCGGACTTTGCTCCATCGGACTTTGCTCCTTCGGACTTTGCTCCTTCGGACTTTGCTCCTTCGGTCTTTGCTCCCTTCGGTCTTTGCTCCTTCGGTCTTTGCTCCTTCGGTCTTTGCTCCTTCGGACTTTGCTCCATCGGACTTTGCTCCATCGGACTTTGCTCCATCGGACTTTGCTCCTTCGGACTTTGCTCCATCGGACTTTGCTCCATCGGACTTTGCTCCATCGGACTTTGCTCCATCGGTTTTTGCTCCATCGGTTTTTGCTCCATCGGACTTTGCTCCATCGGACTTTGCTCCTTCGGACTTTGCTCCTTCGGTCTTTGCTCCTTCGGTCTTTGCTCCTTCGGTCTTTGCTCCTTCGGACTTTGCTCCATCGGACTTTGCTCCATCGGACTTTGCTCCTTCGGACTTTGCTCCATTGGACTTTGCTCCATTGGACTTTGCTCCATCGGACTTTGCTCCTTCGGACTTTGCTCCTTCGGACTTTGCTCCATTGGACTTTGCTCCTTCGGACTTTGCTCCATTGGACTTTGCTCCTTCGGACTTTGCTCCTTCGGACTTTGCTCCATCGGACTTTGCTCCATCGGTTTTTGCTCCATCGGTTTTTGCTCCATCGGTTTTTGCTCCATCGGACTTTGCTCCATCGGACTTTGCTCCATCGGTTTTTGCTCCATCGGTTTTTGCTCCATCGGTTTTTGCTCCATCGGACTTTGCTCCTTCGGACTTTGCTCCTTCGGACTTTGCTCCATCGGACTTTGCTCCATCGGTTTTTGCTCCATCGGTTTTTGCTCCATCGGACTTTGCTCCATCGGACTTTGCTCCATCGGTTTTTGCTCCATCGGTTTTTGCTCCATCGGTTTTTGCTCCTTCGGTTTTTGCTCCTTCGGACTTTGCTCCTTCGGACTTTGCTCCATTGGATTTTGCTCCATCGGTTTTTGCTCCATCGGACTTTGCTCCATCGGTTTTTGCTCCTTCGGTCTTTGCTCCATTGGACTTTGCTCCATTGGACTTTGCTCCTTCGGACTTTGCTCTTTCGGACTTTGCTCTTTCGGACTTTGCTCTTTCGGACTTTGCTCCATCGGACTTTGTTCCATCGGACTTTGCTCCATCGGACTTTGCTCCATCGGACTTTGCTCCATCGGTTTTTCTCCATCGGTTTTTGCTCCATCGGTTTTTGCTCCATCGGACTTTGCTCCATCGGACTTTGCTCCATCGGTTTTTGCTCCATCGGTTTTTGCTCCATCGGACTTTGCTCCTTCGGACTTTGCTCCTTCGGACTTTGCTCCTTCGGACTTTGCTCCATCGGACTTTGCTCCATCGGTTTTTGCTCCATCGGACTTTGCTCCATCGGACTTTGCTCCATCGGACTTTGCTCCATCGGTTTTTGCTCCTTCGGACTTTGCTCCTTCGGACTTTGCTCCTTCGGACTTTGCTCCATCGGACTTTGCTCCATCGGACTTTGCTCCATCGGACTTTGCTCCATCGGTTTTTGCTCCATCGGTTTTTGCTCCATCGGACTTTGCTCCATCGGTTTTTGCTCCTTCGGTCTTTGCTCCATTGGACTTTGCTCCATTGGACTTTGCTCCTTCGGACTTTGCTCTTTCGGACTTTGCTCTTTCGGACTTTGCTCCATCGGACTTTGCTCCATCGGACTTTGCTCCATCGGACTTTGCTCCATCGGACTTTGCTCCTTCGGACTTTGCTCCATCGGACTTTGCTCCATCGGACTTTGCTCCATCGGTTTTTGCTCCATCGGACTTTGCTCCATCGGACTTTGCTCCATCGGACTTTGCTCCTTCGGACTTTGCTCCTTCGGTCTTTGCTCCTTCGGTCTTTGCTCCTTCGGTCTTTGCTCCTTCGGACTTTGCTCCATCGGACTTTGCTCCATCGGACTTTGCTCCATCGGACTTTGCTCCATCGGACTTTGCTCCATCGGACTTTGCTCCATCGGACTTTTGCTCCATCGGACTTTTGTTGCCGAAAAGTTTGTCTGTGTGCACAGCAAACATTTGTCCGATTTTTAACCCGAAAAAGTTTGTCCGATTGAGCGTACACACGGTCGGATGTTGCCTTAAAACAGCTAATTTGCATGTTGTCAAAAAGTCCGATCGTGTGTACGGGCCTTAAGGGTTCCTCTGAGGTAGAGAGTTTAAGAGAGGCTGATCTTTTCATCATTTACTGACCTACCATGCCTTGTTCTGCACTGGCGCTCTGTGGGGAGGTGGCCATCTTGGTAGAGGAGCAGGGATTTTCTTCCCCCCGATGACTGATGATCTAATGACTGGAGGGGGTAATGATAGAGGTGGAGGAAGCACAGGTCCTCAGAATGGATGAAGCAGAAGCAGGGAGATCCTTGCACTGCAGGTCCTCAGGTACAGCTTCTTCAGCAAGGAGAACAGTTGGCAGCACAGTAGTGACATCCATCAAATCTCACTCCAAATCTGGTCAGATGAGCCTCCGAGGCAGCAGTGCCTTAGATCTCGCACTGCAGATACACAGGTTTCAGGATACAGAACACCTAGGCACAGGAGTGGCCCTGTTATTTGCAGGAGGCTTTTAAGACCGAGTCTAGGTTCACACTATTGCGATGCGATGTACTGCGAATTTGATCAGTTTTTTTGTCCTGTGTGCGAATTTGCATTGCGTTTTTAGGTAGATGGGTGCAGATTTACCGCAAATTTCAGGAGGCAGACGGTGAACAATTTGCAGAGATGTGAACTGTGTGTAAAAGTACATTTATTGGTGTACTGCTTGGGCACAATTAACATTTTGAAATGTCCACCACAACATCGCACTACTAGAAAACGAACAGTTTGTCAGAAACCATGAACTCAGACTGAGACAGAAGTACAGTTAAATCACACTTGTTTAATAATAAAAGTAATAAGAACAAACGTAGTCAAAACATAGCCAAAGTTCGGTAACCGGAATTGATAGTCAGAGAAGCCAGAAGTCGGGGATCAATGTAGTGGAACAGCAAGCAGGATCTGGAGCCAGAAGGGATGTCGGCAAAGCAAGTCTTGAAGGGGCTCGCAGGATGATAGTTTCTGTGATGTGACCGAGGCGAATGCAGAGATCCTCTGGACTTGGACGGCTTAAGTAGGCAGGACTGATGAGCAGGATATCATCAACAGCTGAGTAACTGTGGAGAGATAGAAGCTGGCAATTAGCCGACAGCTGAGCAGCCAGCTCAGAGAAGGAAGGGCTGAGCCCAGCTCTGACGCAGTTCCACTTTAACGCGAAGGGGGAGGACCACATCCCACGCTCCTTCCAGTCCACTGACCACAAAATATCTGTTTTGGGTGGACTGACCCTTTAAGTATGTTCCTCAGTTGGGTGTAATATCCAGTTTCTGCTCTCTGTGAGTGTTTTGATGAGCCGACATCTGTGCTTTGTGTTCTCAGTGCTGACTTAAACCGCCTCTCTGATCCTCCCTATCGGGGGGATTAATGGATTTGTAGCTGACAGTTTTAATGCCCTAAATAAGGCCTGAAATTTAACCCCCAACACACAGACTGCGTTCTTCCCTCCCGTACCGCGCAGCCCGACGCCTGGAAATTCTGTGGTTTTTATTATAAAAAGATCTTTATTTTTCAAATTCTTTCATTGGACGGTGTACCCGAGTCTCCAAATGTGTAACACATCTGAAATAAGGACCCTTATTCTCCAAGATTGCTTCATTTTTTTTATATATATATATATCTTTGACATATACCGCAGTGCTGTACAGAGATCACTGAGCCAGTCACATCAGTCTCTGTACAGAGGAGCTGACACTCTAATGTCCCCCTCCCCCCCCCCACAGTCACAACAGTCTCTGTACCCGAGGAGCTTACACTCTAATGTCCCCTCCCCCACAGTCACATCAGTCTCTGTACCCGAGGAGCTTACACTCTAATGTCCCCTCCCCCACAGTCACATCATTCTCTGTACAGAGGAGCTTACACTCTAATGTCCCCTCCCCCCACAGTCACATCAGTCTCTGTACAGAGGAGCTTACACTCTAATGTCCCCTCCCCCACAGTCACATCAGTCACTGTACCAGAGGAGCTTACACTCTAATGTCCCCTCCCCACAGTCACATCAGTCTCTGTACAGAGGAGCTTACACTCTAATGTCCCCCCCCCCCACAGTCACATCAGTCTCTGTACAGAGGAGCTTACACTCTAATGTCCCCATCCCCCACAGTCACATCAGTCTCTGTACAGAGGAGCTTACACTCTAATGTCCCCTCCCCCCACAGTCACATCAGTCTCTGTACAGAGGAGCTTACACTCTAATGTCCCCTCCCCCCACAATCACATCAGTCTCTGTACAGAGGAGCTTACACTCTAATGTCCCCTCCCCCACAGTCACATCAGTCTCTGTACCAGAGGAGCTTACACTCTAATGTCCCCCCCTCCCCCACAGTCACATCAGTCTCTGTACCAGAGGAGCTTACACTCTAATGTCCCCTCCCCCCACAGTCACACGCTATTATTATTATTATTATTATTATTATTATTATTATTATACAGTGCCTTGAAAAAGTATTCATACCCCTTGAAATTCCCCACATTTTCTCATGTTACAACCAAAAACATAAATGTATTTTATTGGGATTTTATGTGATGGACCAACACAAAGTGTCACATAATTGTGAAGTGGAAGGAAAATGATAAATGATACAAATATGTGAAAAGTGTGAGGGGGGGGGGGGGATTTGTATGGCGCCCCCCGGAGTCAATACTTTGTAGAACCCCCTTTCTCTACAAGTCTTTTTGGGGATGTCTCTACCAGCTTTGCCCATCTAGAGAGGACATTTCTGCCCATTCATCTTCTTTGTAAAATATCTCAAGCTCTGTCAGATTGGATGGAGAGCGTCTGTGATCAGCAATTTTCAAGTCTTGCCACAGATTCTCAATGTGATTTGGGTCTGGACTGTGACTGGGCCATTCTAACACATGAATATGCTTTGATCTAAACCATCCATTGTAGCTCTGGCTGTATGTTTCGGGTCGTTGTCCTGCTGGAAGGTGACCCTCCCCCCCCCAGTCTCAAGTCTTTTGCCGACTCTAACAGGTTACCTTCTAAGATTGTCCTGTATTTGTCTCCATCCAACTTCCCATCAACTCTGACCAGCTTCCCTTTC
>CM053031.1:7102740-7199755 GCA_028564925.1 Lithobates sylvaticus | reverse complement strand
GAAAGTTGAAAAAATGTCTTTAAGTACCCTCCCAGCAGCCAGCATCAGGTGCTGGTTGGAGACCCCTGCTGGTGGACACTGGAAACTGCAACTTTCCTCTCTGAGAACCACAGTGCCACCAGCAGGTGAAACCAGTCCTGGCAGCTACTTACAGTTCTGTGCGCCATATGCGGCCAATACCACAAAGACTGATCTGCCTTGCATTGTATAGCGAAGCACAGAGACCCAGTGATGACTGCACAGGGTCTAAAATCATGTGATGAAAATGTAAACGTTTTTTGTTAAAGTTTTCAAAAAAAAAAAAAAAAATGCCGTTAGTATATTGATTGGGGGAGTAGCTTTAAATTGCCCATACAACTTATTTCTAAGCAGAATGTGTTCCACACTGGTAGGTGGGTGCGGCACTGAAAAGCGCAGATCTTGCAGATTCATTTTTTGGCTTGAGTACCCCTTTAACGTGTCCCCCCCCCCCTCCCCCTGTTTGTTCGTTCTCAGGAATCCGGCTTTGTTGGCTTCATGCGATCTCTGCGGGAGAAGGATCACGGCAAGCTGGGCAAGAAGAAGGAAGAGCTTTAATCGTGGAGCCGGCGGTGTGTGCGCTACAGGAACATTGCCCCAAATCCAGGACCAAGACCCCCCCCCCCACCCATCCCCCAACATATCTATGGCGGTGCACTACAGACTACCCCCAACTTTCCTGCCCCCCGCCACAAACAATCAGCGCTCCAAGACTCTCAGTGGCCTTTCCATGCACCGTATATCCATTGTAGCGCATTGAGATCCCCCCATTACGGGTGGTCCTGTCCATGTAGTGCGGCGCCCCCCCCCCCCCCACGCGGGTCCTGAATGGGGGTCCCGCTGGGAGAGGCTTCCATTCACAGATGCAAGTTTGATTATTTGAAGGAGATTGAAACCACTTTTTTTTTTCCTTATTTTTGTATTTTTTCCTTTTTATACCTAATCATTATTTGTATGCAGTTCATCGTACGCAGTTACCGAATTCACAGGATCTCCTGAGGAGGACGATCGGCTCACCTGGAAGTTGGCACTTCTGCCTCGGCGAGGTTGCAGTTTCCTGGTGAAATGCGTCGAGTAGAAGAGCGGGACAAGATGGCGGCTTCCTCTGGTGCAGATGATGGGTGTATTTAAAGGGATAGTTCACCTTTTACAGAAAAAAAGAGTGAAGGACGAACGAACACCCTCCCCCCACCCCCGTTCTCCTCTGTACTTACCTCCAGTGACGCTGATCTGTCAGTGAGTGTCCCCCCCGGGATCTGAATTCCCCCCCCCGTTCCTCTCTTTTCTGTGCAGCTCTTCGGGGGCGGATCCGATCGATTCACCGCGACAGCGCTGACAAATCGCAATCGATCTGGTCCATCCTGGAAGCATTGCACAGAAGAGGCGGGCAATTCAAATCCCTGCAGTAGCTGCGGGGGACACTCGCTGACGGCTCAGCATCCTGGAGGTAAGTACAGCCGGGAGCGGGGGATGGTTCGGTTTTCCCTCTGATCAGTTTTTCTGTAAATGTGAGCTGACACTCTAAAGTGGTTGTAAACCTTCACATAGAATCTACGAAGGGACTGTCCACAGAGATCAAACAAAGCCTCCTACATAAAAGTTGTACCTGTTTATCTGCAGTCTTCTCCTCCTTTATATCCATTCAAAATGCGTTTAGAAAGCTTGTCTGAGCGTTCAGACAAAAAAAAGGGGATGGGGATCTGAGGTTACACTCTGCAGAGCTCAGTGAGGAGAGATCTGAGCGCTGATTGGAGGGAAGGGACACCCCCCCCCCCCCCCTCATTTCACAAGCACTCAGGAACAGGGATAAGGCTGTCAATCACAGGCTGTGTGCTGGAGCTCCTCCCTGTCACCTTTTTTTTTCTCTTGGTGTCGGGAAAGGGACTCCTGCTGACAGCTAGATATGTGCAGAAGCAAAAAAAAATGTTATTGACATAAATTTGTTTAGTTTGTTTTCGGAAGTCGTTTCATTTATTCGTATTTTGACTAGTTTTTGATTTCGACTAGTTTTCAAATTTCCAAAGCGAATAAAATAGAATAGAAAATAAAGGAATAGAATATAATGGAGTAAAACAGAACAAAATAGGATAGAAAATAAAAGAATAAAATAGAATATTATAATTTTGGGAAATGGTTATATTCTTGCATATTGTTTTTTTTTTATTATTCTTTTCCATTCTATTATAGTCTATTCAATTTTTTTTATTTTCTATTCTATTCTTTTATTATATATTCAAATCTATTCTATTAAAATTTCAGAAGATGGTTATATTCTTTCTATGTTGTTCTATTCTATTTGTTTCTATTATATTCTAGTCTATGCTGTTCTTTTTAATTTTGTATTCTATTTTGTTCTGTTTTACTCTATTATATTCTGTTATATTATTTTCTATTCTATTTCTTTTCCATTATATTCCTTTATTTTCTATTCTATTTCTTTTCCATTATATTCCTTTTATTTTCTATTCTATTTCTTTTCCATTATATTCCTTTTATTTTCTATTCTATTTCTTTTCCATTATATTCCTTTTATTTTCTATTCTATTTCTTTTCCATTATATTCCTTTTATTTTCTATTCTATTTCTTTTCCATTATATTCCTTTTATTTTCTATTCTATTTCTTTTCCATTATATTCCTTTATTTTCTATTCTATGTTATTCTCTTTGGAAATTCAAAAATTATTTGAATTTCGTCTGAATTTTTTATTTTTTTTTCCATTCATTTTGGATTTGTTTTAAATTTCGTTACTATTTTAATTCGGATACATCCGAATTTCCGAAAAACTAAAGTTTTTCCAAATTTCAATTCGGAGCGAAGCAAATGGCACATGTCTACTGATGGCAGAGGGAGGAGGCAGCAGACAAATGACACTCAGTGCTCTGGACTGAGACAAGTACACACTATAGAGGGGATGTGCTTTGTTCATATTTCATGTCTGAGGTTTACAACCACTTTAGGTGAAATGCATTCTAGGGACTCAATGGAGGGTATAAGGTGCGGGGCACCTAGAGGAGGACATACCTTCATCCTCCATCTCTACGGGTGAATCTCAGCTCTTCTGAATGGGCAAAGCTCTGAGGCTCCTGACCCTTGCCCCCCCCCCCCCCCATGGTGGGCTGTCTAATTGGCCAATAGGCATGCATGGAGGGGTGGGGAAAGTTCTGTTGGGGGAACTTTGCTTGTTCAGAATAGTTTTGTATGTGACTGTAGCAGCGGGGGATGGGGAGTTGCCTCTGGGGGGCCTTTACTTGGTACCTGTCTCTTTAAAGAGAACCTGTCACTTGCCAACTCTAAGTGACCAGATCTGTATAAAGCTCAACCCAACTCTGAGCCCCTCCACCGCTGCCATAAAATACCAAACCTAAATGGGGTCAGTGCCTGCTCCTACCCTGTTTCCCCGAAAAGAAGACCTAGCGTGATTGTCGGTGTTGGCTGCAATATAAGCCCTACCCCCCAAATAAGCCCTAGTCAAAGTCCTTGTAGGTCTTGTTTTCAGGGTAGGGCTTATTTTCGGGGAAACAGGGTAGGGCTTATTTGGTGGGTAGGGCTTATATTGCAGCCATCACCGACAATCACGCTAGGTCTTATTTTAGGGGAAACAGGGTAGCAATTAACTGCACTGCATCATGGGAGGGGGCGGGGGGTTACATACTTCTGCCTCCCCCGTACCTGAAAACGCCAAGTATTTGGCAGCAGCGGCCTCTGATGAAGGTTGGCTGGGGGTCTTGTTGAGGGGGGGGTCTCTTTAAATACATGAGCAATTCCTACGCCCGCTCATCTTTGCGGCACGAGCCCCTGCTGAACCGCCTGAGAAATGCCCGGAGGAGACGTGCAGAACCAATGGGCGGCCTTCTTCGCAGTAAAGGCGCCGTGTGCGCTCTGAAAGGCCGCCATTGGCTCACCCCGGCTTCCCGAGGTTCACAAGCTGCTCACGAGGCGAGGCGTTCATGACCGGTGCCGGAGGCTTCTTGTCCGTTAAGGTACTGCTTTGCCCTATAGAGATTAGCGGGTCGGGATACTGTGATTTTATTTTTTTTGTTATTGCCAAAAAAAGATTTTTCTTCTAGTTTCGCTAAAACATACCAAACTGTAAAGTCGCACCCGTTTGTCCTCGTCGTAGCCGCCATTTTGGATCCAATCCATAAAACCGGTGGCCTGCAGTATGTATTTTTAAAGAGGACCTGTCACAAACCTTTACTCCCGTCTCAGGGGGCCCCCCTGAAGTCACCCCCAAAGTAGTAGCGACTTGTGTCACCCCTATTAGAACGGTTCCATTGTACAGAACGGGATGCGACTTGACGAGTCGCCCCGTCTGAACCGGCTCTTACAGCCGCTTGTGTTATATTTTTTTGTAAAGGGGATGTCCAATAGTGGAGATCTGTTTAATTATCCACCCTGGTGTCCCCGTTGGAAGATTTCCTCGCTACTCCTGTTTCAGTGACCACACAACTTTTGAATTTTCCAATCATTTTTAGCCGCAGTGTCTATGGTGACCAAGAGAAATAGGGGGTAATCACACCAGTGGGGGGGGGGGGGAGACGATGGGATTAAAACATTTGGCAAAGTATATTGCAGCGGCGGCTGCTCCATAAGGGGGCCGCAGGGGCCGCTGCCCCCTCTTATCTCCATGCAGGGTGCAATGGATTTCTATGGGGGTGCTTTTTATTTTTTTTTTTTTAGCACATGATTAGAGCCTCAGACTCTAATTGGGTGTGAATGTGCACAAGTGCCCCCAAAGAAAGCAGCTTGCTGTGCGGGGGGTGGGGGACTCGGCAGGGGGGAGGAGCCAGGATCGTCGGCGGGGGACAGGAGGAGGAGGAGGAGGAGGAGGATCGGGGCTGCTCTGTGCAAAATCATTACACAAAGCAGGTAAATATAACATGTTTGTTATTTTTTTAAATTAAAAAAACTGAGGATTTAGAATTATTATTAAGAATGATCCCTTCCATTGGGTGGGGAGTGGGGGGGGGGGGGGGGAGGGGGATATGCTTGCAGAGACGTATCTTTAAAAAAAATAAAAATGGCTGCCCAAATCTGAAAAAGAGGTTCCCTATTGATCTGCATATTGCCTATTGATCAGCATATTGCCTATTGATCTCTGTATGGGGAGTGTGTGCTGACATGCACTTCCTTGCCTTTTATACTGTGAGCAATTCCGGGGGGGGGGTTACCTTTTTTTTTTTTTTTTTTTTTTTTTTCCTGAAATGTTCTTTAGCATGGAAGCTAATTGCTGTTGTTTGCTGGAGCCTAGAACCCGCCTGTCTGCGGGGTTACTATTAAAGAGGACGGGTGTGGGAGATGGGCCAGCATCGCTTCACTCAGGGACTCTACACACTCACACGCTTCATTTCTGGTGAACCAATCCAATGCAGCGATTTGTATCATCTGATGGTTTACGCACCTCTCAGAGAATGTCTGGACTGTAGGCGGCGGGTGAAAAAGCCAAAAATGTAATCTTCTTCTTTGTTTTTCTCTAAGCCAATCACTGGGGACCGGGTGGGGGGGGGGGGGTTGGGCTTTTCATTTAGCTGCAAGTCACAATGTCGCACCGATCGCTGAACGCAGTCCGGAGGGGAGATAGTCCGTATTTTTGATATGCAGAGTACAAAATAAAGAACGGAATTTTGTTTACATTGTTCGCCTGTAAGAATCATGTAACATTGTTTCTCATGCCCGATGCAAATTCTTTGTTCTTTTCTTTCTGGGTTTTTTTTTTTTTTTTTTTTTTCTATTTTGCCATTTCAGGTGTTGATTGAGTTTGTTCTAAAAATCTGTTATTCCCATTTTGTGATTTATGTCATCTCAGAATAAAAACTATTTTACAGATAACAATGCCAGAGGCTGCTGTGTGTGCGTGTGTGTGTGGGGGGTGGGGGGGGGGGGGGCTGATAAAATATCAAATATTGGGGGATCCGAGTAATTGGACACTGGGGTGATTGAACACTTGGGGGGGGGGGGGGGGTTGGACACTGGGCAGGTATCGGGGTGGTTGGACACTAGGGGAGCCTGGTGACAGTACACAGGGGGATCTGGTTGATTGGACACAGGGGAATCCCGGTGACTGTACACTGAATGAGCTTGGTGATTGTACACTGAGGGGAAGGGGGATCCAAGTGATTGGACGCTGGGGAGAATATGGGTGGTGTTTTACACTCTGGGTTCTGGAGGGTTGGACAACTGGGGTGATCCTGGGTGCTTGGACACTGGGTTGAGCCGGGTGCTTGGACACTGGGTTGAGCCGGGTGCTTGGACACTGGGTTGAGCCGGGTGCTTGGACACTGGGTTGAGCCGGGTGCTTGGACACTGGGTTGAGCCGGGTGCTTGGACACTGGGTTGAGCCGGGTGCTTGGACACTGGGTTGAGCCGGGTGCTTGGACACTGGGTTGAGCCGGGTGCTTGGACACTGGGGAGAGCCGGGTGCTTGGACACTGGGTTGAGCCGGGTGCTTGGACACTGGGTTGAGCCGGGTGCTTGGACACTGGGTTGAGCCGGGTGCTTGGACACTGGGGAGAGCCGGGTGCTTGGACACTGGGGTGAGCCGGGTGCTTGGACACTGGGGTGAGCCGGGTGCTTGGACACTGGGGTGAGCCGGGTGCTTGGACACTGGGTTGAGCCGGGTGCTTGGACACTGGGTTGAGCCGGGTGCTTGGACACTGGGCTGAGCCGGGTGCTTGGACACTGGGGTGAGCCGGGTGCTTGGACACTGGGGTGAGCCGGGTGCTTGGACACTGGGGTGAGCCGGGTGCTTGGACACTGGGGTGAGCCTGGTGCTTGGACACTGGGGTGCTTGGACACTGGGGTGAGCCGGGTGCTTGGACACTGAGGCGATCTGTGTGCTTGGACATTGGGGTGGTGTTTTACACTCTGGGTTCTGGATGGTTGGACACTGGTTGTGATCCTGGGTGGTTGGACAACTGGGGTGATCCTGGGTGTTTGGACAACTGGGGTGATCCTGGGTGTTTGGACAACTGGGGTGATCCTGGGTGGTTGGACACTGGGGTGAGCCGGGTGGTTGGACATTGGGGAGAATCCGGGTGGGGTTTTACAATTTGGGTTCTGGATGGTTGGACACTGGGGTGATCCTGGGTGGTTGGACACTGGGGTGAGTCGGGTGGTTGGACACTGGGGTGATCCTGGGTGGTTGAACACTAGGGTAAGCCAGGTGGTTGGACACTGGGGTGAGCCGGGTGGTGTTTTACATGCTGGGTTCTGGATGGTTGGACACTGGGGTGATCCTGGGTGGTTGGACACTGGGGTGATCCTGGGTGGTTGGACACTGGGGTGATCCTGGGTGGTTGGACACTGGGGTGATCCTGGGTGGTTGGACCCTGGGGTGAGCCGGGTGGTTGGACCCTGGGGTGAGCCGGGTGGTTGGACACTGGGGTGAGCCGGGTGGTGTTTTACATGCTGGGTTCTGGATGGTTGGACAACTGGGGTGATCCTGGGTGGTTGGACAACTGGGGTGATCCTGGGTGGTTGGACAACTGGGGTGATCCTGGGTGGTTGGACAACTGGGGTGATCCTGGGTGGTTGGACAACTGGGGTGATCCTGGGTGGTTGGACAACTGGGGTGATCCTGGGTGGTTGGACACTAGGGTGAGCCGGGTGGTGTTTTGCATGCTGGGTTCTGGATGGTTGGACAACTGGGGTGATCCTGGATGGTTGGACAACTGGGGTGATACTGGGTGGTTGGACAACTGGGGTGATCCTGGGTGGTGTTTTACATGCTGGGTTCTGGATGGTTGGACACTGGGGTGATTCTGGATGGTTGGACACTGGGGTGATCCTGGGTGGTTGGACCCTGGGGTGAGCCGGGTGGTTGGACACTGGGGTGAGCCGGGTGGTGTTTTACATGCTGGGTTCTGGATGGTTGGACAACTGGGGTGATCCTGGGTGGTTGGACAACTGGGGTGATCCTGGGTGGTTGGACAACTGGGGTGATCCTGGGTGGTTGGACAACTGGGGTGATCCTGGGTGGTTGGACAACTGGAGTGATCCTGGGTGGTTGGACACTAGGGTGAGCCGGGTGGTGTTTTGCATGCTGGGTTCTGGATGGTTGGACAACTGGGGTGATCCTGGATGGTTGGACAACTGGGGTGATCCTGGATGGTTGGACAACTGGGGTGATCCTGGATGGTTGGACAACTGGGGTGATCCTGGATGGTTGGACAACTGGGGTGATCCTGGATGGTTGGACAACTGGGGTGATCCTGGGTGGTTGGACAACTGGGGTGATCCTGGGTGGTTGGACAACTGGGGTGATCCTGGGTGGTTGGACACTGGGGTGATCCTGGGTGGTGTTTTACATGCTGGGTTCTGGATGGTTGGACACTGGGGTGATCCTGGGTGGTTGGACACTGGGGTGATCCTGGGTGGTTGGACAACTGGGGTGATCCTGGGTGGTTGGACACTGGGGTGATCCTGGGTGGTTGGACACTGGGGTGATCCTGGGTGGTTGGACACTGGGGTGATCCTGGGTGGTTGGACACTGAAGTGATCCTGGGTGGTTGGACCCTGGGGTGAGCCGGGTGGTTGGACACGGGGGTGAGCCGGGTGGTGTTTTACATGCTGGGTTCTGGATGGTTGGACAACTGGGGTGATCCTGGGTGGTTGGACAACTGGGGTGATCCTGGGTGTTTGGACAACTGGAGTGATCCTGGGTGGTTGGACACTAGGGTGAGCCGGGTGGTGTTTTGCATGCTGGGTTCTGGATGGTTGGACAACTGGGGTGATCCTGGGTGGTTGGACAACTGGGGTGATCCTGGGTGGTTGGACAACTGGGGTGATCCTGGGTGGTTGGACAACTGGGGTGATCCTGGGTGGTTGGACACTGGGGTGATCCTGGGTGGTGTTTTACATGCTGGGTTCTGGATGGTTGGACACTGGGGTGATCCTGGGTGGTTGGACACTGGGGTGATCCTGGGTGGTTGGACAACTGGGGGGATCCTGGGTGGTTGGACACTAGGGTGAGCCGGTGGTGTTTTACATGCTGGGTTCTGGATGGTTGGACAACTGGGGTGATCCTGGGTGGTTGGACAACTGGGGTGATCCTGGGTGGTTGGACACTGGGGTGATCCTGGGTGGTGTTTTACATGCTGGGTTCTGGATGGTTGGACAACTGGGGTGATCCTGGGTGGTTGGACAACTGGGGTGATCCTGGGTGGTTGGACACTAGGGTGAGCCGGGTGGTGTTTTACATAGCCGGGTGGTGTTTTACATGCTGGGTTCTGGATGGTTGGACAACTGGGGTGATCCTGGGTGGTTGGACAACTGGGGTGATCCTGGGTGGTTGGACACTGGGGTGATCCTGGGTGGTGTTTTACATGCTGGGTTCTGGATGGTTGGACAACTGGGGTGATCCTGGGTGGTTGGACAACCTGGGTGATCCTGGGTGGTTGGACAACCTGGGTGATCCTGGGTGGTTGGACAACTGGGGTGATCCTGGGTGTTTGGACAACTGGAGTGATCCTGGGTGGTTGGACACTGGGGTGGTTGGACACTGGGGTGATCCTGGGTGGTGTTTTACATGCTGGGTTCTGGATGGTTGGACACTGGGGTGATCCTGGGTGGTTGGACACTGGGGTGATCCTGGGTGGTTGGACACTGGGGTGATCCTGGGTGGTTGGACACTGGGGGGATCCTGGGTGGTTGGACAACTGGGGGGATCCTGGGTGGTTGGACACTAGGGTGAGCCGGGTGGTGTTTTACATGCTGGGTTCTAGATGGTTGGACAACTGGGGTGATCCTGGGTGGTTGGACAACTGGGGTGATCCTGGGTGGTTGGACAACTGGGGTGATCCTGGGTGGTTGGACATCCTGGGTGGTTGGACACTGGGGTGATCCTGGGTGGTGTTTTACATGCTGGGTTCTGGATGGTTGGACACTGGGGTGATCCTGGGTGGTTGGACAACTGGGGTGATCCTGGGTGGTTGGACAACTGGGGTGATCCTGGGTGGTTGGACACTAGGGTGAGCCGGGTGGTGTTTTACATGCTGGGTTCTGGATGGTTGGACAACTGGGGTGATCCTGGGTGGTTGGACAACTGGGGTGATCCTGGGTGGTTGGACAACTGGGGTGATCCTGGGTGGTTGGACAACTGGGGTGATCCTGGGTGGTTGGACAACTGGGGTGATCCTGGGTGGTTGGACACTAGGGTGAGTCGGGTGATATTTCACATGCTGGGTTCTGGATGGTTGGACAACTGGGGTGATCCTGGCTGGTTGGACAACTGGGGTGATCCTGGCTGGTTGGACAACTGGGGTGATTGGACAACTGGGGTGATCCTGGGTGGTTGGACACTGGGGGGGGGCGGATGGTTGGACACTGGGGTGAGCCGGGTGGTTGGACACTGGGGTGATCCTGGGTGGCTCCTCCCTTCATAACCACTTATGTAGCAGCCGAGGGAGGAGTAGAAGGAAATGACTATAGAGTGTGACCTGAGTGACAGGTCTGGGGCTGCTGACATCCAGCTGGTGGCCCCCAGAGGCAGTCTTTTTGGCTTTTACAGGGAAATTCTAATTTCATAGTCCCACCAGATGTCCCCATGTTTTCAGGAGGCTGTCCCTGGATGTGTCCCTGAACCGGTGTGCATTTTGCTGTGTGGACGGCTAAGTTGCATTATTTTGGTCTCCAGAAGGGGGCAGAGTTATGGAAGCCCCATTAATCTCTAAGAGCGATGCACGGCTCCTCCCCTCAGTGGCACAATCCTAGGAATGGGCCCTATTACCATGGATACCACTGCCACGGGAGCAGAACTGGACCAGGCCATGGATAATTGTCAGGGCTGGGCTCAGCCCTTCCTT
Source organism: Lithobates sylvaticus (assembly GCA_028564925.1). Lineage (NCBI taxonomy): Eukaryota > Metazoa > Chordata > Amphibia > Anura > Ranidae > Lithobates > Lithobates sylvaticus. The sequence goes on along the minus strand of CM053031.1, from coordinate 7,188,933 downwards.
CTCTGAATAGGCCGCTCAGCTGTCGGCTAATTGCCAGCTCCTATCTCTCCACAGTCACTCACCTGTTGATAATATCCTGCTCGTCAGTCCTGCCTACTTAAGCCGTCCAGTCCAGATGATCTCTGCCTTCGCCTTGGTCACATCTCTAGAGACGCGCGCCTGTGTTCCTGTTAAAGATTTGCTTGGCTGACATCCCTTCTGGCTCCAGATCCTGCTGGCTGTTCTGCTACGCTCATCTCTGGCTCCCTGATGTTTTGGCTTGTCTGACTATCCGTTCCGGTTCCTGAACTCTGGCTATGTTTTGACTACGTTTACCTTTTTTATTGTTATTAAACAAGTGAGATTTACCCGTACTTCTGTCTCGGTCTGATTTCATGGTTTCTGACAATACTGCTGGCATCGGGGGCGGAGCTTAGCCAGTCTGCTGCATTGCCAGAAGCAGGCCTGTGTTTGCGCTGCTACAGTCAGGATCCCACGTGGCCCCCGGTGGTTTCGGTAAGCTGTCCATACACGGAGAGAAGGTCATTTCTTTGCAAATACAGGAACAGATGTTCTATGATTCTGAGAGGCTGTATGGATATATCCATCAGTTTTAGTCTGTATTCCAACATTATGGGATAATGATTGAGTCATCGGGGTGTGGGGGGGAGGGGAGGCGCTCTGTGCATTACTTACACCTGACCCCTACACTGTGTTACACACTCCAGACCACTGCACTCTGTGCTGTTTACTGTGTGTTACTCCCCGCTCTGTGCATTACACGCTCCTGAACCCCCCCGCTCTGTGCATTACACGCTCCTGAACCCCCCCGCTCTGTGCATTACACGCTCCTGAACCCCCCCGCTCTGTGCATTACACGCTCCTGAACCCCCCGCTCTGTGCATTACACGCTCCTGAACCCCCCCCCCCGCTCTGTGCATTACACGCTCCTGAACCCCCCCCCCGCTCTGTGCATTACACGCTCCTGAACCCCCCAGCTCTGTGCATTACACGCTCCTGAACCCCCCCCCCCGCTCTGTGCATTACACGCTCCTGAACCCCCGCTCTGTGCATTACACGCTCCTGAACCCCCCAGCTCTGTGCGTAGAGTGCTCCCGAACTCCCATGCTCTGTGCACTTCTGACCCCCCCGCTTTGTGCGTTGCATGCTCCTGAACCCCCCTGCTCTGTGCATTACACGCTCCTGAACGCCCATGCCCTGTGCTTTCCGCACTTCTGCCCCCCCCCCCCCCCCCACTTTGTGCGTTGCATGCTCCTGACCCCCCCCCCCCCCCGCTCTGTGTGTTGCGCGCTCCTGATCCCCCGCTATGTGTGTTGCGCGCTCCTGATCCCCCGCTATGTGTGTTGCGCGCTCCTGATCCCCCCGCTATGTGTGTTGCGCGCTCCTGAACCCCCCTGCTCTGTGCATTACACGCTCCTAAATGCCCATGCCCTGTGCTTTCCGCACTTCTGACCCCCCCACTTTGTGCGTTGCATGCTCCTGACCCTCCCCCCCCCGCTCTGTGTGTTGCGCGCTCCTGACCCCCTCGGTCTGTGCGTTGCGTGCTCCTGACCCCCGGGCTGTATGAGTTGCGCGCTCCTGACCCCCCGCTCTGTGCGTTGCGTGCTCCTGACCCCCAGGCTGTATGAGTTGCGCGCTCCTGACCCCCCGCTCTGTGCGTTGCGTGCTCCTGACCCCCGGGCTGTATGAGTTGCGCGCTCCTGACCCCCCGCTCTGTGCGTTGCGCGCTCCTGACCTCCCGCTCTGTGCGTTGCGTGCTCCTGACCCCCGGGCTGTATGAGTTGCGCGCTCCTGACCCCCCCGCTCTGTGTGTTAATCCCGCTGTCTGCACCATCTTCCTCCACCTATAGAAGGATCACAGGTAATGTTATGGGAAGGTTGGTGTGTAAATGAATGATATGGTGATCGGGTCTCTTTGGGGATCCCACCCACCGAGGGGGAGTGTCTGAGACAACTTCCATCCCAAGCGGTGCTGTTGCCCATAGCAACCTCAGCTTTTATCTTTCAATTCTTCCACACAGCACAGCTATAGGTGGTTTCCCCCTCCCCCCATTATATGGTTCTTCTAGAGACCACCGGAGGCTCCCATTGTCCCTCTCCAGCCCCAGCCGCCATCTTTGTACTCTCTACAGCTGTGGAGGAGTGGGCGGAGTCACACGCGGACACATCTGCCCACAGAGCGGCTTCAGAGAGGTGGAAGTGGGCGGGGCTCAGGCCGGTCAGGTGAGCGGTGATTGGTCACGTGCCGCGAGTACCAGAGCAGCGGCGCACCGCCCGGATGTTGCGGTCTCCATGGTGACGGAGGTCTCCGCTCCCGGCATGCAGCGCGGCGGAGGTGGACACGTCACGGATCGGGCCGCGGCCTGGAGAACCGGAGCCGGTACGGAGCGGAGAGGGGTGTGTATACCGGGGAGAGGGGGAGGGCTCCTCCTTCTATTGTTTTCACAGCAGTCCGCCATCTGTGTACAGGCCTCCCCTCCCCCCTCTCATTATTATTATCATGACATCTGTCTGCCCCCATCATCATCACTATGGGGGGGGGAGGGGCACTGCAGGCAGAGATCAGGACCCAGTCAGGCCAGTATATGGGGGAGGGGGGGGCACTGCAGGCAGAGTTCAGGACCCGGTCAGGCCAGTATATGGGGGGGGGGGCACTGCAGGCAGAGATCAGGTCAGGCCAGTATATGGGGGAGGGGCACTACAGACAGAGATCAGGACCCAGTCAGGCCAGTATATGGGGGAGGGGCACTACAGACAGAGATCAGGACCCGGTCAGGCCAGTATATGGGGGAGGGGTGACATAAGGCATCCTTTCCCTCCTCTCCCGCGGCGGGCGCTTCACACAATGCAGAGAAACGCGTCAGTTCTGTGGTATGAGGATCCACATTCTTCTGTGCACCATATCTTCAAATTATGTCAAAACTGTGCGACCATTCCTAAATATGTCCCAACGTGCTCCAAATCTTCTAATCTGCCCGTCTAAGGCTCCATTGGGGGGGTATTAAAACCAGGAGGTTGGGACGCAGTTTTACCGCCTAACTGAACGATAACTTACCACCTTTTATGGCTGTACACGTGTCGCAGAAAAACATAAACATTGTGCCGCTTTCAATGGGCTTTTCCGCCGCGGGAAACGCGACCAATGCAGTTCTCTGGGACCGCTCCGCAACCCTGTACAGTGCACGTGATTGGGGCCCTTAATAGTGCGACAATTGTGGGGTTAGATCAGGCAGTGAGGAGTTGTCGTAAAAGGCATGGATCGCTTTTCAGGGGACACAGGTAAACAAGCCCTAATGCAAGTGCGGCAAAAGGGAGGGTGGACCAAGATGGCGACACGGGTGAACGGGCCCTAATGCGTGTTCAGTAAGGATGAGCTCAGGCATGTTCGTAACTAGCATGTGCAGAGCCCGCCAGGAGACATTCCTCGATCTCTGCTGCCGCGCATCGGGAAAATGTTTCACTGCCTGTGATTAGCGCTGTGCAGTGCCAACTTCCTGGCGGGCTCTGCACATGCTAGTTACGAACACGCCTGAGCTCATCCTTAATTTTTCAGCGACACAGATGGGCGCATGGGATTCAGGTGAATGAGCCCTAATGCATGTTCAGAAGCAGGGAGGGTGGACCAAGATGGTGGCATGGGACACACGTAAACGAGCCCTAATGCATGTTCAGCGACAGGGAGGGTGGACCAAGATGGCAACACAGGTGAACGAGTCCTAATGCATGTTCAGCAGCAGGGAGGGTTAACCAAGGTGGCGATATGGGACACAGGTAAACAAGCCCTAATGCATGTTCAGCAACAGGGAGGGTTGACCAAGATGGCGGCATGGGATTCAGGTGAACAAGCCCTAATGCATGTTCAGAAGCAGGGAGGGTTGACCAAGATGGTGGCATGGGACACAGGTGAACAAGCCCTAATGCATGTTCAGCAGCAGGGAGGGTGGACCAAGATGGCGACATGGGACACAGGTGAATGAGCCCTAATGCATGTTCAGCAGCAGGGAAGGTGGACCAAGATGGCGGCACAGGACCCAGGTGAATGAGCCCTAATGCATGTGTGGCAGTAGGGAGGGTGGACCAAGATGGCAGCACAGGACACAGACTGTCAATCTGAAGAGTGGATTACTGCAGGAAAACACTGAATCCTGTGAGTAGGGATGAGCTCGGGCCTGTTCCTAGTCCACACTCACCTGAGCGATTCCACCAGAACATCCACAGGGGGATTTGGTATTAATTTCTCAGCCCAGCTTTGTGTCTCCGTGGTATAGTTGTCCCAACTCATCTGCAGTATATATCTTTTACAGTATGTATCTTCTTCCAGCTATTGGTCTCTTAGGTGCTTCTATGACTACATGGTCACCACCAGGGGTTCTCCAGGTAGAGTTGTGGTGGGTGTTTTTTTTCCAGGTAGAGTCTTGGTAGGTGGTGTTCTCCAGGTAGAGTTGTGGTGGGTGTTTTTTTTTCGCAGGTAGAGTCTTGGTAGGTGGTGGTCTCCAGGTAGAGATGTAGAAGGTGGTGTTCTCCAGGTGGAGGTGTGGTGGGTGTTTTTTTTTCCAGGTAGAGATGTGGTGTTTTCCAGGTGGAGTTGTGGCGGGTGGCGTTTTCCAGGTGGAGTTGTGGCGGGTGGCGTTTTCCAGGTGGAGTTGTGGCGGGTGGCGTTTTCCAGGTGGAGTTGTGGCGGGTGGCGTTTTCCAGGTGGAGTTGTGGCGGGTGGCGTTTTCCAGGTGGAGTTGTGGTGGGTGGCGTTTTCCAGGTGGAGTTGTGGTGGGTGGCGTTTTCCAGGTGGAGTTGTGGTGGGTGGCGTTTTCCAGGTGGAGTTGTGGTGGGTGGCGTTTTCCAGGTGGAGTTGTGGTGGGTGGCGTTTTCCAGGTGGAGTTGTGGTGGGTGGCGTTTTCCAGGTGGAGTTGTGGTGGGTGGCGTTTTCCAGGTGGAGTTGTGGTGGGTGGCGTTTTCCAGGTGGAGTTGTGGTGGGTGGCGTTTTCCAGGTGGAGTTGTGGCGGGTGGCGTTTTCCAGGTGGAGTTGTGGCGGGTGGCGTTTTCCAGGTGGAGATGTGGCGGGTGGCGTTTTCCAGGTAGAGATGTGGCGGGTGGCCATCTCCAGGTAGAGATGTGGCGGGTGGCCATCTCCAGGCGGAGATGTGGCGGGTGGCCATCTCCAGGCGGAGATGTGGCGGGTGGCCATCTCCAGGCGGAGATGTGGCGGGTGGCCATCTCCAGGCGGAGATGTGGCGGGTGGCCATCTCCAGGCGGAGATGTGGCGGGTGGCGTTTTCCAGGCGGAGTTGTGGCGGGTGGCGTTTTCCAGGCGGAGTTGTGGCGGGTGGCGTTTTCCAGGCGGAGATGTGGCGGGTGGCGTTTTCCAGGCGGAGATGTGGCGAGTGGCGTTTTCCAGGCGGAGTTGTGGCGGGTGGCGTTTTCCAGGCGGAGTTGTGGCGGGTGGCGTTTTCCAGGCGGAGTTGTGGCGGGTGGAGTTGTGGCGGGTGGAGTTGTGGCGGGTGGAGTTGTGGCGGGTGGAGTTGTGGCGGGTGGCGTTTTCCAGGCGGAGTTGTGGCGGGTGGCGTTTTCCAGGCGGAGTTGTGGCGGGTGGAGTTGTGGCGGGTGGCGTTTTCCAGGTGGAGTTGTGGTGGGTGGCGTTTTCCAGGTGGAGTTGTGGCGGGTGGCCATCTCCAGGCGGAGATGTGGCGGGTGGCCATCTCCAGGCGGAGATGTGGCGGGTGGCCATCTCCAGGCGGAGATGTGGCGGGTGGCCATCTCCAGGCGGAGATGTGGCGGGTGGCCATCTCCAGGCGGAGATGTGGCGGGTGGCCATCTCCAGGCGGAGATGTGGCGGGTGGCCATCTCCAGGCGGAGATGTGGCGGGTGGCGTTTTCCAGGCGGAGTTGTGGCGGGTGGCGTTTTCCAGGCGGAGTTGTGGCGGGTGGCGTTTTCCAGGCGGAGTTGTGGCGGGTGGCGTTTTCCAGGCGGAGTTGTGGCGGGTGGCGTTTTCCAGGCGGAGTTGTGGCGGGTGGAGTTGTGGCGGGTGGAGTTGTGGCGGGTGGAGTTGTGGCGGGTGGAGTTGTGGCGGGTGGAGTTGTGGCGGGTGGAGTTGTGGCGGGTGGAGTTGTGGCGGGTGGCGTTTTCCAGGTGGAGTTGTGGCGGGTGGCGTTTTCCAGGTGGAGTTGTGGCGGGTGGCGTTTTCCAGGTGGAGTTGTGGCGGGTGGCGTTTTCCAGGTGGAGATGTGGCGGGTGGCGTTTTCCAGGTAGAGATGTGGCGGGTGGCCATCTCCAGGTAGAGATGTGGCGGGTAGCGTTTTCCAGGCGGAGATGTGGCGGGTGGCCATCTCCAGGCGGAGATGTGGCGGGTGGCCATCTCCAGGCGGAGATGTGGCGGGTGGCCATCTCCAGGCGGAGATGTGGCGGGTGGCCATCTCCAGGCAGAGATGTGGCGGGTGGCCATCTCCAGGCAGAGATGTGGCGGGTGGCCATCTCCAGGCGGAGATGTGGCGGGTGGCCATCTCCAGGCGGAGATGTGGCGGGTGGCCATCTCCAGGCGGAGATGTGGCGGGTGGCGTTTTCCAGGCGGAGTTGTGGCGGGTGGCGTTTTCCAGGCGGAGTTGTGACGGGTGGCGTTTTCCAGGCGGAGTTGTGGCGGGTGGCGTTTTCCAGGCGGAGTTGTGGCGGGTGGCGTTTTCCAGGCGGAGTTGTGGCGGGTGGAGTTGTGGCGGGTGGCGTTTTCCAGGTGGAGTTGTGGCGGGTGGCGTTTTCCAGGTGGAGTTGTGGCGGGTGGCGTTTTCCAGGTGGAGTTGTGGCGGGTGGCGTTTTCCAGGTGGAGTTGTGGCGGGTGGCGTTTTCCAGGTGGAGTTGTGGCGGGTGGCGTTTTCCAGGTGGAGTTGTGGCGGGTGGCGTTTTCCAGGTGGAGTTGTGGCGGGTGGCGTTTTCCAGGTGGAGTTGTGGCGGGTGGCGTTTTCCAGGTGGAGTTGTGGCGGGTGGCGTTTTCCAGGTGGAGTTGTGGCGGGTGGCGTTTTCCAGGTGGAGATGTGGCGGGTGGCGTTTTCCACGTAGAGATGTGGCGGGTGGCGTTTTCTTTACAGGTTATTGTGAAATTGATGGCAGTAACGCGTCTCAAAGAAAGTTGGGGTGATGCCATTTTTAGTTGGTGTAGCCTCCCCTCTTCTTCTAACAACACTCCATAAAGGTCTGGGAAGTGAGGAGACCAGTTGCTGGAGTTTTGGGAGAGGAATGTTGTCCCATTCTAGCCTGATATAGAATTCTAACTGCTCAACACACCTGGGTCATCTTATTCATGTTTTTCACTCCAAGATGCACCAAATATTTCCCATTGGTGAAAGGTCTGGACTGCAGGCAGGCCAGTTCACCCCCCGGACTCTTCTACTAGGAAGCCATGCTGGTGTCATATATATTTCAGAAGGACAATGCTAAACTGCATCCTGCAAGGCCTTCCCTGAATTAGACACCGTCTGGAGAATGGGCGGATATGTTGCTCTAAATCCTGGATCTATCTTTCAGCATTGATGGTGCCTTTCCAGATGTGAGCAAGCTGCCCATTCCATACCCACGAATGCCCCCCATACCATCAGAGATGAGATGTGTTCTGGAAGTATTCCTGAGCCCATACAGGGATGTCTATCAAACAATCCTGTATGTTTTTCCTGCAGTGCCGTCTGAAGGCCCGAAGATCACCGCCGTCCAATATTGGGTTTCAGCCTTGTCCCATCACACAGGGATTTCTCCACATTCATGGAATCTTTTCATTATACGAGGGATCTTCAAAGAGTTTCTACACTTTTTTTTTTTTTTTATATTTAATAGAGTTTAAAAAAAGTGCAGAAACGTTTTGAAGAACCCTCGTATTACATAATATAGATGATGATAGATTTAAAATGTTTGTAATATTACATTCAGGAACATTATTCTGAAATTGTTCGATCATTTTTACACGCAACTTTTCACAGATTTGTTAATTTCTGCCAATGTGTCCCAGTTTAGTTCTAGCCTTGCTCCCAGTGTGTCCCAGCTCAGTCCCGGCTTTGCTCCCAGTGTGTCCCAGTTCAGTTCCTGCTTTGCTCCCGGTGTGTCCCAGTTCAGTTCCTGCTTTGCTCCCAGTGTGTTTCAGTTTAGTTCCGGTCTTGCTCCCAGTGTGTCCCAGCTCAGTCCCGGCTTTGCTCCCAGTGTGTCCCAGTTCAGTTCCTGCTTTGCTCCCGGTGTGTCCCAGTTCAGTTCCTGCTTTGCTCCCGGTGTGTCCCAGTTCAGTTCCTGCTTTGCTCCCAGTGTGTTTCAGTTTAGTTCCGGCCTTGCTCCCAGTGTGTCCCAGCTCAGTCCCGGCTTTGCTCCCAGTGTGTCCCAGCTCAGTCCCGGCTTTGCTCCCAGTGTGTCCCAGTTCAGTTCCTGCTTTGCTCCCGGTGTGTCCCAGTTCAGTTCCTGCTTTGCTCCCAGTGTGTTTCAGTTTAGTTCCGGTCTTGCTCCCAGTGTGTCCCAGCTCAGTCCCGGCTTTGCTCCCAGTGTGTCCCAGTTCAGTTCCTGCTTTGCTCCCGGTGTGTCCCAGTTCAGTTCCTGCTTTGCTCCCAGTGTGTCCCAGCTCAGTTCCGGCTTTGCTCCCAGTGTGTCCCAGCTCAGTCCCGGCTTTGCTCCCAGTGTGTCCCAGCTCAGTCCCGGCTTTGCTCCCAGTATATCCCAGCTCAGTCCCGGCTTTGCTCCCGGTGTGTCCCAGCTCAGTCCCGGCTTTGCTCCCGGTGTGTCCCAGCTCAGTCCCGGCTTTGCTCCCAGTGTGTCCGAGCTCAGTCCCGGCTTTTCTCCCAGTGTGTCCCAGCTCAGTCCCGGCTTTGCTCCCAGTGTGTCCCAGATTTGCTCCCAGTGTGTCCTGGCTCAGTTCCGGCTTTGCTCCCAGTGTGTCCCGGCTCAGTCCCGGCTTTGCTTCCGGTGTGTCCCAGCTCAGTCCCGGCTTTGCTCCCGGTGTGTCCCGGCTCAGTCCCGGCTTTGCTCCCGGTGTGTCCCAGCTCAGTCCCGGCTTTGCTCCCGGTGTGTCCCGGCTTTGCTCCCGGTGTGTCCCGGCTCAGTCCCGGCTTTGCTCCCGGTGTGTCCCGGCTCAGTCCCGGCTTTGCTCCCAGTGTGTCCCGGCTCAGTCCCGCCTTTGCTCCCAGTGTGTCCCAGCTCAGTCGCGGCTTTGCTCCCAGTGTGTCCCAGCTCAGTCGCGGCTTTGCTCCCAGTGTGTCGCAGCTCAGTCGCGGCTTTGCTCCCAGTGTGTCGCAGCTCAGTCGCGGCTTTGCTCCCAGTGTGTCGCAGCTCAGTCGCGGCTTTGCTCCCAGTGTGTCGCAGCTCAGTCGCGGCTTTGCTCCCAGTGTGTCGCAGCTCAGTCGCGGCTTTGCTCCCAGTGTGTCGCAGCTCAGTTCCGGCTTTGCTCCCAGTGTGTCCCAGCTCAGTTCCGGCTTTGCTCCCAGTGTGTCGCAGCTCAGTCCCGGCTTTGTTCCCAGCTCAGTTCGGGCTTTGTTCCCAGTGTGTCCCAGCTCAGTTCGGGCTTTGTTCCCAGTGTGTCCCAGCTCAGTCCCGGCTTTGCTCCCAGTGTGTCCCAGCTCAGTCCCGGCTTTGCTCCCAGTGTGTCCCAGCTCAGTCCCAGCTTTGCTCCCAGTGTGTCCCAGCTCAGTCCCGGCTTTGCTCCCAGTGTGTCCCAGCTCAGTCCCGGCTTTGCTCCCAGTGTGTCCCAGCTCAGTCCCGGCTTTGCTCCCAGTGTGTCCCAGCTCAGTCCCGGCTTTGCTCCCAGTGTGTCCCAGCTCAGTCCCGGCTTTGCTCCCAGTGTGTCCCAGCTCAGTCTCGGCTTTGCTCCCAGTGTGTCCCAGCTCAGTTTCAGCTTTGCTCCCAGTGTGTCCCAGCTCAGTCTCGGCTTTGCTCCCAGTGTGTCCCAGCTCAGTTTCAGCTTTGCTCCCAGTGTGTCCCAGCTCAGTTTCAGCTTTGCTCCCGGTGTGTCCCAGCTCAGTCTCGGCTTTGCTCCCGGTGTGTCCCAGCTCAGTCTCGGCTTTGCTCCCGGTGTGTCCCAGCTCAGTCCCGGCTTTGCTCCCGGTGTGTCCCAGCTCAGTTTTAGCCTTGCTCCCGGTGTGTCCCAGCTCAGTTTTAGCCTTGCTCCCAGTGTGTCCCAGCTCAGTTTCAGCTTTGCTCCCAGTGTGTCCCAGTCCATTTCCAGCCTTGCTTCCAGTGTGTCTAAACAAGCGTCCAGCCAAGTCCTCCGTTCCACTCTGTGGCTTTGGCCACCATCACCCAGTTGCTCGTCTAGGTTTTGGTAATCCCCTCGCCCCGGGTGGGATTGGATTCCTGAGCTGTGATGGTATGTATAGTTTGAGTCAGTGCTCCTTTGGAGACATTGCAGCTGGGCAGAACGCTTCTTTACTTGTGCGTTCTTCTCACTTTTGGCTCCTCCCTTCGGGCGATCTCTGAACATCTGCCAGCTACTTGTCCTGTCAATCACCCGCGCCCGGCAGCCGCCTCCCCGCACCTCTTGGATGTCGTCATTAATTCTATGTTGGATTTCAGCAAACCTGTGTTAGTTTTTCTTGAGTTTCAGCAGTTCATTAAATTGTGTTATATCGAGCCGTTTGAGTTATTAATGTGCTTGTTAATGGAAGCGAAGACAGGCCAGTGGTATATTTTATCCAGATAAAATCTCAGTTTCTATCCTCAGCCAACACCACGGAGAACCATTTATTCCGAGACGTATTTCATTTTTATTGTGTAATAATAACCCAGCTGAGATCCCTCCTGACATATAGAGAAGATCTGTAAGTGGGCCGTAAGCCGGGCGTATATTTTTACTAGTCATTTTCGGATAGGTGTTTAGTTCAGGATGTTTGATTTATGAAGGAACCATTTGGTATATGGGTTTTGAAACTGTCTGTAGCCACTTGATTTCTTTCAGCCGTTCTAAAACGTCCTGGACTTCAAGTGCAGCTGTGATGACAGCTATTGGCTGTTCAGTAAAAGTGAATTGGGCGGCTCTTACAATACTGACCAATGCAGGCGGTGGTTCCCGGGTCCTCCAGTTCCTCCAGGGATCCTGGGGCTGTGGAAAACTGTCCGCACAGCATCTCCTGCTAAAGTTCAGTTTTGGTTTTCGTCAGACTGGCAGATTATTTTCTTTGCGTCTTCCATGTCTCCCTTGAGCCTTCCAGATCCTCCCACAGGGGTTTTGGTATGGGTTTCTAAGCCCAGCTTTGTGGAGTCTCCAGGGTATAGTTTTCTTACCTCATCTATATACCTTCTTCCAGATATTGGCATCTTGGGTGCTTCTGTGACTACATGGTCACCACCTGGTGTTCTCCTTTTAAAGTTTTGGTAGGTGGTGTTCTCCATGTAGAGCTTTGGTGCGTGGTGTTTTTTCTAGTAGAGCTTTGGTGGATGGTGTTCTCCAGGTAGAGCTTTGGTGGATGGTGTTCTCCAGGTAGAGCTTTGGTGGATGGTGTTCTCCAGGTAGAGCTTTGGTGGATGGTGTTCTCCAGGTAGAGCTTTGGTGGATGGTGTTCTACACGTAGAGCTTTGGTGGATGGTGTTCTCCAGGTAGAGCTTTGGTGCGTGGTGTTTTCCTAGTAGAGCTTTGGTGGGTGATGTTCTCCAGGTTGAGCTTTGTGGATGGTGTTCTCCAGGTAGAGCTTTGTGGATGGTGTTCTCCAGGTAGAGCTTTGGTGGGTGATGTTCTCCAGGTTGAGCTTTGTGGATGGTGTTCTCCAGGTAGAGCTTTGGTGGATGGTGTTCTCCAGGTAGAGCTTTGGTGGATGGTGTTCTCCAGGTAGAGCTTTGGTGGATGGTGTTCTCCAGGTAGAGCTTTGGTGGATGGTGTTCTCCAGGTAGAGCTTTGGTGGATGGTGTTCTCCAGGTTGAGCTTTGTGGATGGTGTTCTCCAGGTAGAGCTTTGGTGGATGGTGTTCTCCAGGTAGAGCTTTGGTGGGTGATGCTCTCCAGGTAGAGCTTTGGTGGGTGATGCTCTCCAGGTAGAGCTTTGGTGGGTGATGCTCTCCAGGTAGAGCTTTGGTGGGTGATGCTCTCCAGGTAGAGCTTTGGTGGGTGATGCTCTCCAGGTAGAGCTTTGGTGGGTGATGCTCTCCAGGTAGAGCTTTGGTGGGTGATGCTCTCCAGGTAGAGCTTTGGTGGGTGATGCTCTCCAGGTAGAGCTTTGGTGGGTGATGCTCTCCAGGTAGAGCTTTGGTGGGTGATGCTCTCCAGGTAGAGCTTTGGTGGGTGATGCTCTCCAGGTAGAGCTTTGGTGGGTGATGCTCTCCAGCTAGAGTCGTGGTGGGTGATGCTCTCCAGCTAGAGTCGTGGTGGGTGATGCTCTCCAGCTAGAGTCGTGGTGTTTTTCTGGTAGAGTTGTGGTGGCTGATGTTGTCCAGGTAGAGTCGCGGTGGCTGATGTTGTCCAGGTAGAGTTTGGCGTATATGTTTTGAAACTGATCTTAACCAGTGAGAAGGGCGAGCCTCTACCACCATTAGCAGTGATCCCCACGTCCACCAGTTACTCCTGGGAGCTGGGGCCCTGGAAAACTGGCCAGTGAGTGAGAGCAGGAGGAGATCGAGGTACATCTGTTCCCGTCTCCTCTGTGTGTAATGAAGCCGGAAGTGATACGTCACTTCCAGTTTCACTTAATTTGTTCTTCAGCTACTGTAGCCGGTAAAACAGGTAATCAAGCACAATCTATTCTTGATTAATTGCAATGAAGGGCAGAGGACAGAAATTCATGCTGATCTGAGGTGTAAAAGTGTAGGAATTGGGGCTTATCTGAGGTCTGAAGAGTTAGGAATTTAGGGTCATCTATGATGTGAAGGTGCAGAAATCGAGGTTATCTGAAGTTTTAATAGACTCCCTCACAGCTAATCCACATACACACATACATCCCATAATACTTTTCTCCCAAGGCAGACAGACACAATAGAACAAAGGGATACAGGTACTTAACAAACCTATAGCAACCCCCACCCCACCTCAAACCATCTAGCAATGGTCTCTGACGAACGTGGACTTTATCGTCATATATTCCTATGTCCCAAGGGAATGAGCACCTTCATTCCTCCAGCACAAATCACACATATATAAAATCCAGGAGAACAGTGCTAAAAGGAAATGCTAAGTCCTGTGTGGTTGTACGGTGAGTCATGTTAAACAGATCCAAAAGGTGTTCTCGGTCACCCTGTGCCCCTAATGGACACCGGGTAACTTACACATAGGAGGGGCCCGGGGAGCTGGACAAGGAGCCTCCAGTGCTCTCCAATATAAGCTGGGTTCCACAAACCCCCGCCCAAAGTGACCCCTGTCACAATGATCCTTTATTATCATGGAGGGAAAGGTTTTGCTCCCCATTAAGGAGGGGTACGTGGCTTTGAGTATTGGAGCCCCTAAATCCGGCGGTATGCAGACTCTGTATTCAATCTGGCTGCGCTTGGTAAATATTTCCTCTGCTAAGTGATTCATTCCCTCGGTCCAGCCTTGTACACACAGAACTCACCTGCGGCACAGGCATCTGTAGAGAACACTGTGCCAAGGTCTGTCCGATCTCCCAGAGTCCTTCACTGCATGATAAACAGATGCCAAGCCTTACCGAGCGTAGCGGGGATGGGGAACCTTATTCTAGTAGAATACTAATTCTAGGGACTCTCACAGGTAGATGCCACCCTTTCACCCCCTCATATTACCCTTTAAAGCAGAACTAAAGGCAAAAATACCTTCCAACAATCTAGCGCCTGTAAGGGACCCTCGCCAGTGCTGGCATCTTCTTTTGCCAGTCTTCATTTGTCTTAAATGGCCAGTGTGGGATGGTGCAATCACCCAAAATACCAGGTTGGAAGCACTGACTAATGGCAGAGAGGTTCCCCGAGTTATTGGATAGATAAAGCCAGAAGGTGACATGTAGCATTCTCCGCCATGTTTTGGGTGGGCTGACCCTTTTTCATTTAGAAGTGGTTTGATCCAGCGATTCCAGAGCAGTATTTCATTGATGGTTCTCCTGTCTTTGTGCTTTGTGCAGCCTCCAGAGTGAACATTGCCGGAAATGTCTGTCATTCTGTTCGCCTCGGTGGTCCGCGCCAGAGATGGGCTCCCGCTGTCGGCCTCCACAGACCACAAACAAAACATGTCTGTCCAGGAGACAAAGAAGTACCTGAAAGTGGTTTCTAGAAAGCTGGAGCAACTCCCGGACCGGTGCACCATGAAAAGGGGACCGCACACCATTAAGTGAGTCCATTCATAAGGGTTCTGCTTGGGGGGTGGTTGCAGGTGTTATGTGCGTATTCGGGTCTCTTCTCAATTGTTTTGCTCCGAGGTCTCTTCTTCATTGTTCAGCTTTGGGGGTTGTATTTGTGCATCAGGGTCTCTTCTCTATTACTCTGTTTTGGGGTTGTATGTGTGGTTCGGGGTCTTCGTCTTCATGTTCTGCTTAAGGGGGGGGGGGGGGTGTATTTGTCAGGGTCTCTTTTCCATTGTTGTGCTTGGAGGGTGAATTTGTGGATCCGAGCTCTCATCTCCTTTGTACTTCTGAGGGGTTGAATGTGTGGATTGGCGTCTCTCTTGTCCATTGTTTTGCTCTGAGGTTGTATGTACAGATTGGGGGTCTCTTTTCCGTTGTTCTTCCCAGGGTTTGAACAAACTTTTGGAACAGGTTTTCTTTTCCATTGCTCTGCTCATGGATTGTGTATATGTGGATTGAGGTCTCTTCTCCATTGTTCTGCTTGGGGGATGTATTTGTTGTTTAGGGTCTCTTTTCCATTGTTCTGCTTGGGGGATGTAGTTGTTGTTTAGGGTCTCTTCTCCGTTGTTCTGCTTGGGGGATGTATTTGTTGTTTAGGGTCTCTTCTCCATTGTTCTGCTTGGGGGATGTATTTGTTGTTTAGGGTCTCTTCTCCATTGTTCTGCTTGGGGGATGTATTTGTTGTTTAGGGTCTCTTCTCCATTGTTCTGCTTGGGGGATGTATTTGTTGTTTAGGGTCTCTTCTCCATTGTTCTGCTTGGGGGATGTATTTGTTGTTTAGGGTCTCTTTTCCATTGTTCTGCTTGGGGATGTATTTGTTGTTTAGGGTCTCTTCTCCATTGTTCTGCTTGGGGGATGTATTTGTGGATTAGGGTCTCTTTTCCATTGTTCTGCTTGGGGGATGTAGTTGTTGTTTAGGGTCTCTTCTCCATTGTTCTGCTTGGGGGATGTAGTTGTTGTTTAGGGTCTCTTCTCCATTGTTCTGCTTGGGGGATGTATTTGTTGTTTAGGGTCTCTTCTACATTGTTCTGCTTGGGGGGATGTATTTGTTGTTTAGGGTCTCTTCTCCATTGTTCTGCTTGGGGGATGTAGTTGTTGTTTAAGGTCTCTTCTCCATTGTTCTGCTTGGGGGATGTAGTTGTTGTTTAGGGTCTCTTCTCCATTGCTTGGTTTTGAGGTGGTATGTGTGGATCCGGGGTCTCTTCTTCGTTGTTCTTCTCAGGGGATGAATGTGCAGATCCGGGGTCTCTTCTTGATCAACACAACCCATGAACAGAGCAATGGAGAAGAGGCCTCAATCCATTCATACACCCCCCAAGCAGAGCAATGGAGAAGAGACCCTGATCCACACATCTATCCCCTGAGAACAACGATGGAGAAGAGACCCCCAAATCCACCAATACACCCCCCCCACCCAAGCAGAACAATGGAGAAGAGGCCCTGACAACCAATGAGTGGAGCAATGGAGGTCTCTTCTCCATTATTATGCTTGGGTTTGTATGTGTGCATTGGGGTCCCTTCTCCATTCCTCTGTTCTGGGGTTTGGTTGCATAAATCGGGGACTCGTCTCCATTGCTTTGCTTGGGTTTTGTATACATGTGGCTGTAGGGTGGGGAATGATTGGCCGGGTGGGGTAATTAGGCGATGCAGGTTCCCCCACCTCCATCTCTGTCAGTTCCTGATCACTAGCCCCACCAGTCTGTGTCAGCATAGTGACAGTGTACTGCTCCAGTGACTGTCATTTCTTTTCTCACACGTTTGATTCCTACAATACCGATAAGAATGCAGCCTTTGTTTACAAGTGTGATTGGTGGCCAATCGCAGTGATCACATGGTACAGAGCCACCTTCATTGGCCCTGTGCTCTAATCTAAGATCTGCTATGTTTTAATATGTCTTCCCGCCTTCAGGAAGCAGCCGTCCGGCTGTTTTAGTGCAGTGGCCAGGCAGCGGGGTGCAGTGGCCAGGCAGCGGGGTGCAGTGGCCAGGCAGCGGGTCGTTAAAGCCCATGCACCCCAGCCTGTGCTGCTGAGATGTGATGAACACGCCTGCATTAACATTTGAAGAGGATTTCTAATGCACCACAATGGAGCAATAAATGTCTCTGTACCGGTGTGGAGGTGACTATGGACACTGACTGACTGGTCTGGTGACACTGGGAATGGTGTAGCTGGTGATCAGAGACACTGGCTGGCTGCACTGGCATACAGTGTCATCGGAGCAGCCAGTGTTCTTGATCACTAGGCACACCAGTCTCAGTGTCAGCATAGTGACAGTGTACTGCTCCAGTGACTGTGATTTCATTTTTTTTTACACATTAAATGTTTCCGATCACTGTTGGAAACCCAGAAAATGCGATCAATGTGATTGTTGTTGCAGGGATCACATGGTACAGGGCCAACTTCATTGATCTGTGATCTGACACAGTGATTACAGTGCGTGCCATTGCGCCCCCTAGAGGGAGCACTCAAGTGCGGAGAGCAGGAGGATGTTTTAATGTGTGTTCCCGCCCCCAGAGAGCAGGCGCCCAGCTGTTTTAATGCAGTGGCCAGGCCGCAGGTAGTTAAAGCCCATGCACCCTTGTCTGTGCTGCCGAGGTGTGATGAACACGCCTGCATTAGCATGCACCATTTGAATAGGATTCCTAACGCACCACAATGGAGCAAAAACTGACACAGCACCGGTGTGGAGGTGACCACGGACACTGTGACTGGCTGGTCTGGTGACACTGGGACTGGTATGGAGGTGACCACGGACACTGTGACTGGCTGGTCTGGTGATCGGACGCAGAGAATACCATGAAATATAATTATCCAGCATTATCGGTTCTCTGAGGTCACTATGGAGAGACTTCTATCCGCAGCCAGTTATTACGAGGAAATCGTTTGTCACTGTGTCACATTAGAAGAGCGCGTCCTTCTGTGTGACTCCCCTCGCCCCCCCCCCGGTACACCGACATCGAAGAGCGCGTCCTTCTATGCGACTCCCCTCGCCCCCAGTACACCACCATCAAAGAGCACGTCCTTCTGTGCGACTCCCCTCGCCCCCCCCCCGCACACCGCCATCGAAGAGCGCGTCCTTCTGTGCGACTCCCCTCGCCCCCCCCGTACACCGCCATTGAAGAGTGCGACTCCCCTCCCCCCCGCACACCGCCATCGAAGAGCGCGACCTTCTGTGCGACTCCCCCTACCCCCGGTACACCGCCATCGGAGAGCGCATCCTTCTGTGCGACTCCCCCCGCCCCCGGTGCACCGCCATCGAAGAGCACGTCCTTCTGTGCAACTCCCCTCGCCCCGGTACACCACCATCGAAGAGCGCGTCCTTCTGTGCGACTCCTCACCCCCGGTACACCGCCATCGAAGAGCGCGACCTTCTGTGTGACTCCCCTCGCCCCCCCATACACCGCCAATCGAAGGGAGCGTCCTTCTGTGCGACTCCCCCCGCCCCCGGTACACCGCCATCGAAGAGCAGATCCTTCTGTGCAACTCCCCCCGCCCCCGGTGCACCGCCATCGAAGAGCACATCCTTCTGTGCGACTCCCCTCGCCCCGGTACGCCACCATCGAAGAGCGCGTCCTTCTGTGCGACTCCCCTCACCCCCGGTACACCGCCATCGAAGAGCGCGTCCTTCTGTGCGACTCCCCTTGCCCCCCGGTACACCGCCATCGAAGAGCGCGTCCTTCTGTGCGACTCCTCACCCCGGTACACCGCCATCGAACAGCGCGTCCTTCTGTGCGACTCCCCTCGCCCCCGGTACACCGCCATCGAAGAGCGCGACCTTCTGTGTGACTCCCCTCGCCCCCCCCTACACCGCCAATCGAAGGGAGCGTCCTTCTGTGCGACTCCCCCCGCCCCCGGTACACCGCCATCGAAGAGCACATCCTTCTGTGCAACTCCCCTCACCCCGGTACACCGCCATCAAAGAGCGCGTCCTTCTGTGCGACTCCCCTCACCCCCGGTACACCGCCATCGAAGAGCGCGTTCTTCTGTGCGACTCCCCTTGCCCCCCGGTACACCGCCATCGAAGAGCGCATCCTTCTGTGCGACTCCTCACCCCCGGTACACCGCCATCGAACAGCGCGTCCTTCTGTGCGACTCCCCTCGCCCCCGGTACACCGCCATCAAAGTGCGCGTCCTATGCGACTCCCCCCACCCCGGTACACCGCCATCGAAGAGCACATCCTTCTGTGCGACTCCCCTCGCCCCCCGGTACACCGCCATTGAAGAGCGCGTCCTGTGCGACTCCCCTCACCACCAGTACACCGCCATTGAAGAGCGCGTCCTTCTGTGCGACTCCCCTCGCCCCCCGGTACACCGCCATTGAAGAGCGCGTCCTGTGCGACTCCCCTCACCACCAGTACACCGCCATTGAAGAGTGCGACTCCCCTCCCCCCCCGCACACCGCCATCGAAGAGCGCGACCTTCTGTGCGACTCCCCCTACCCCCGGTACACCGCCATCGGAGAGCGCATCCTTCTGTGCGACTCCCCCCGCCCCCGGTGCACCGCCATCGAAGAGCACATCCTTCTGTGCAACTCCCCTCGCCCCGGTACACCACCATCGAAGAGCGCGACCTTCTGTGCGACTCCCCTCGCCCCCGGTACACCGCCATTGAAGAGCGCGTCCTGTGCGACTCCCCTCACCACCAGTACACCGCCATCGAAGAGCGCGTCCTTCTGTGCGACTCCCCCCGGTACACCGCCATCGCACACCCCCCTCCGGGGAGATAATTGCTGTCTGGTTTCTGGTTGGCCTGAGTTGGTATTTTAGAGAAAAAGCTTTTTTTATTGATTTGTAAGAAGGATTGTTGATTGTAAATAATTTCATTAGTTTTCATCCCTTTAATTAAAACCGATATTTCTCCATTTTGAACAATTACAGAGTTATGGCTCCATTTAATGATTAGAGTGGAAATAAAATCCGGCTTAATTAAAAATAAGAACATTTTAAAGTTTTCCGATCGCTCATCACTGAGTGGCATTATTTCTGTCCTTTGTTGGGTATTCAAGGACATCAACAATTCGGTATGCGCTGTGCTCTACTGCGGCACTCGATCTATCGCGGTATTAAAGTGGGGTTCAGGAGACCAAAATAAAGGCGGGGTTCAGTATGGAGACCTCCGGTGCGTGCAATTCAAACCTAAACACACACTGTTTAACCCCTTCAATACCTGGCACTATTACCCCCTTCCTGCCCAGGCAATTTTTAGCTTTCAGCGCTCTCACACTTTGAATGACAATTGCACGGCCATGTAGCGCATTTTTTTTTTCACACAAATAGAGCTTTCTTTGGGTGGTATTTAATCACCGCTGTTTTTATTTTTTGCTAAACAAACCAAAAAGGCCAAAACTTTGGAAAACCATTTTTTTTCATAGTTTATTACAGTGCTCGACGAATACCGGGCGCCAGGTCGCATTGGCGACTAGAATTAGCGACCTGGCGCCTGGGGCAGCACAGCTGGGGGTATCCTGTCTCCATAGTGCACCCCCGCCGCCGCGCGCGCGATCGCGATGGGCCCGCCGGCCGGTAATTGAGGCCCCGGCTTTGCGGCCTTGTGCAGTCCTATGGTACCTTCTATACTCTGGCGCCCTCTTGTGGCGGCCGTTGGTATGACACCCAGCAATGCTAATGGAGCTGTTTTGTTTTGTTTTGACTGCCTGCCTGCCTATCTCCTTCACTTAGAACCCCTAAACATTATATATATTTATTTTTCTAACACCCTAGAGAATAAAATGGCGGTCGTTGCAATACTTTTTGTCACACCGTATTTGCGCAGCGGACTTACAAGCGCACTTTTTTGGGAAAAAATTATTTTTTTAATTAAAAAAATAACACAACAGTAAAGTTTGCCCAATTGTTTTTTATATTGTGAAAGATAATGTTACGGCGAGTAAATTGATACCAAACATGTCTCGCTTCAAAATTTTGCCCGCTCGTGGAATGGCGACAAACTTTTACCCTTTAAAATCTCCATAGGTGACGTTTAAAAAATTCTACAGGTTGCATGTTTTGAGTTACAGAGGGTGTCTAGGGCTAGAATTATTGCTCTCGCTCTACCGATCACGGTAATACCTCACATGTGTGGTTTGAACACCGCTTTCATATGCAGGCGCTACTCTTCTGCAAACAAGCTCGGTGGGACGGGCGCGTTTAAAATTATTTTTTTTTTCTTATTTATTTTGACTTTTAATTTTTTCACTGTTCTTTTGAAAAAAAAATTGTGTAACTTTTATTCCTATTACAAGGAATGTAAACATCCCTTGTAATAGAAAAAAAAGCATGACAGGACCTCTTAAATATGAGATCTGGGGTCAAAAAGACTCGGATCTCATATTTAAACTAAAATGCAAAAAAAAAAATTGCCATTTGAAAAAAAAAAAAAATGTCCCTTTTTAAAGAGCTATGGGCAGAAGTGACGATTTTGAAGTCGCTTCTGCCCTGCAATGACTTGGAGACAGGCGGGGGCCATCTTCCCCTCACTCGTCTCCATGTCGTTAAAAAAAAAAAAAAAAAAAAAAAAAACCTGGCTCCTAACTTTTTTAGCTGGCTCCTAGATTCCAAGCAAATTTGTCAAGCCCTGGTTTATTATAAAATTTTGCAAACAGGTAATTTTTTTCCTTCACTGATGTGCACTGATGAGGGGGCACTGATGAGGAGGCACTGATGGGCACTGGTATCCGGCACTGATGGGCACTGGTATCCGGCACTGATGGGCACTGGTAGCCGGAACTGATGGGCACTGGTAGGCGGCACTGAATGGCACCGGTGGGCACTGAATGGCGCCACTGATAGGCGGCACCTATTAGTGGCACTGATAGGTGGCACTGGTAGGCTGCACTGATGGGCACTGAATGGCACCAGTGGGCACTGATTGGCACCACTGGTGGGCATTGGCACCACTGATAGGTGGCACTGATTGGCACCACTGGTGGGCACTGATTGGGCCGATGTCCTTGTAACACAAGTTGGTTGCCAGCCTTCTGATAACTGGCTTCTGTTTACTTCCGTGATCAGCTGTCATTGGCTGACAGCTGATCACGTGGTAAAGGGCCGTGATTGGCCCTTTTACCCTGTTCTGTGATCAGCCGAGGGGGCATGCGAGCAGCACCGTCACGATAGGACATCTATTGACGCCCTCCCGGCACTGGAAGCCCGCGCTGTAGCCGTATTTCGGCTATAGAGCGGGCGGAAAGTGGTTAATTTATATCGTCTCTTCTATTTCTGTATGAGGATGACGCCACTAATTATTTAAATTAAATAACCACATAAGTACCTTTTTTACCTAATGGATATCCTGTGGTCACATGACCCAGCTCTCTCCCAGCCTGTCTGCAGGGAAACATAGGCAGGAGGAGCTTCTAGTCCTGCTGGTCACATGTTCAAAATAAAAAAACAGCCTTTGGAATACAGAGTAAAATTAAATAATATCAATAATCTGTTTTAAATCGTCATACAAATATATACTTGAAATTAAATTGTTATTATTT
This sequence comes from Lithobates sylvaticus, assembly GCA_028564925.1. NCBI lineage: Eukaryota > Metazoa > Chordata > Amphibia > Anura > Ranidae > Lithobates > Lithobates sylvaticus. The sequence goes on along the minus strand of CM053031.1, from coordinate 7,167,235 downwards.
TTTGAAAATAACACGGTGTGGGTGGATTTCTGCCAGTCACAGGCTGTGTCACGCCCCTTCAGCCTGTGTCTTAAGAGGGAGGTGAAGCCTCCATCAGTCTACATGTAATATCCCGCCTCATTGCGTTTAGCTGGTTAGTGGGCATGGAGAAGCGGGTGGGCTGTCGTGTATACGCCCACACGTGTGACTCTACAGTCACATTGACTGTTTGGATGTGATGGGGAGGAAATGCTCAGCATAGAAACTCACTGAAAACTGAGCATGCGCAGAGTTGCCACCACAGCTGCAAATCCCCTAGCTGAATTGTGGACATGGACAGAAGGGGGAGATAGAGAGCAGTAGGATTAATCAGGATTTTTCCACCCCGAGAAGTGTAAAAGCCTGGTGGAAAGATCTTGCTGTGGATTAAAAGACACCCCATCGCCCCTGTGATTGGTAGTAGACAGTGGGGGGATCCCTAGCTTTGGCTTTAACCCCACTGAACACCTTGGGGATGAATTGGAATTCCGATTGTGAGCCAGATCTTCTCATCCAACATCAGTACCTCACAAGTTCCCATCGACTCCCTTCGAAATCTAGTAGAAATCCTCAGAAGAGAGGAGGGTGTTGTAGCCACAAAGAAGGGTAAATCTATATTGATATCTATTGGGGGGCAACTCCATATTCTCCATAGTGTTCTCTTCCATGCGTGGACCTGACCTCCCAAATGGCCACAAATTCTCTGACACTCTGGGAAAGTCTTTTGGAAAGTCTTCCCAGAAGAATAGAGAATGGTACAGCCACAAAGGGGGCAACTTTATTTTAACCCATTTAGGCCTAAGGTCGAAATTTTTTTAATTTTTATTTGCGCATAAAATTCATATGTTCCCCAGAGCAGAGGATATTAATAACTTCCAAATCACTACTCCTCCAATATTGGAACACGAGGCATTCATGTGTTAATGGCCATGGGGGAGGGGGGGCAATTCAATATTAATGGCCATGGAGGGGGGGGGAGGCAACTTCATATTAATGGCCATGGAATAGGGTGAGGGGGGAGGCAACGCCATAATAATGGCTGTGGGGCAGGAGGGCAGCGACTCATATTGATTGCCATGGGTGGAGGGGAGCAACTCCATATTAATGGCCATGGAAGAGGGGGTAGGCAACGGCATAATAATGGTTAAGGGGGGAGGGGGCAGCTCCATAATAATGGCTATTGGCGGAGGGGAGCAAATTCATATGAATGGCTATGGGTGGAGGGGAAAAACTCCATATTGATGGCCATGGGTGTATGGGACTAACCCCATATTAATAGCCATGGGTGGCGGGGAGCAACCCCATATTAATGGCCATTTGTGGAGGGGGGCAACCCCATATTAATGGCCATGTGTGGAGGGGGGCAACCCCATATTAATGGCCATGGGTGGAGGGGGGGCAACCTCTAATTAATGGCCATGGGTGGAGGGGAAAAACTCCATATTGATGGCCATGGGTGGAGGGGACCAACTCCATATTAATAGCCATGGGTGGCGGGGAGCAACCCCATATTAATAGCAATCAAAAAAGGAAGAACTCCGGACAGCCGCACACCGAGAAAATAAAATCCAAAAAGTTTATTTAAAAGCAAAAAAACACTGCAATCCATACACGGCAAAAAAGGGGGGTACAGAGCTGATGCGTTTCGCACCACAACTAGTGCTTACTCATAGCTGATCATATTAATAGCCATGGGTGGAAGAGAGCAACTCCATATTGATGGCCATGGGTGGAGGGGACAGACTCCATATTAATGGCCATGGGTGGAAGAGAGCAACTCCATATTAATGGCCATGGGTGGAGGGGACCAACTCCATATTGATGGCCATGGGTGGAGGGGACCGACTCCATATTGATGGCCATGGGTGGAGGGGACCAACTCCATATTAATAGCCATGGGTGGAAGAGAGCAACTCCATATTGATGGCCATGGGTGGAGGGGACCGACTCCATATTGATGGCCATGGGTGGAGGGGACCAACTCCATATTGATGGCCATGGGTGGAAGGGACCGACTCCATATTGATGGCCATGGGTGGCAGGGAGCAACCCCATATTAATGGCCATGGGTGGAGGGGACCAACTCCATATTAATGGCCATGGGTGGCAGGGAGCAACCCCATATTGATGGTTATGGGTTGAGGGAAGCAACCCCATATTGATGGTTATTGGTGGAGGGGAGCAACCCCATATTAATGGCCATGGGTGGAGGAGAGCAACTCCATATTAATGGCCATGGGTGGAGGGGAGCAACCCCATATTAATGGCCATGGGTGGAGGGGAGCAACCCCATATTAATGGCCATGGGTGGAGGGGGAAAACTCCATATTGATGGCCATGGGTGGAGGGGAAAAACTCCATATTGATGGCCATGGGTGGAGGGGAAAAACTCCATATTGATGGCCATGGGTGGAGGGGAAAAACTCCATATTGATGGCCATGGGTGGAGGGGAGCAACCCCATATTGATGGCCATGGGTGGAGGGGGAAAACTCCATATTGATGGCCATGGGTGGAGGGGACCAACTACATATTGATGGCCATGGGTGGAGTGGACCAACAACATATTGATAGCCATGGGTGGCGGGGAGCAACCCCATATTGATGGCCATGGGTGGAGGGGAGCAACTCCATATTGATGGCCATGGGTGGAGGGGACCAACTACATATTGATAGCCATGGGTGGCGGGGAGCAACCCCATATTAATGGCCATGTGTGGCGGGGAGCAACCCCATATTAATATCCATGGGTGGAGGGGAGCAACTCCATATTGATGGTTATGGGTGGAGAGGGCCAACTCCATATTAATAGCCATGGGTGGCACTGAGCAACCCCATATTAATGGCCATGGGTGGAGGGGACCAACTCCATATTAATGGCCATGGGTGGAGGGGACCAACTACATATTGATAGCCATGGGTGGAGAGGAGCAACCCCATATTGGTGGTTATGGGTGGAGGGGACCAATTCCATATTGATGGTTATGGGTGGAGGGGGGAAGCTCCATAATAATGACCATGGTCTTTGGAATGAAATGTCCAACAAGCTCATATAGGTGTGATGTTTAGGTGACCACATACTTTTGGCCATATGGTATATGAATCAGGAATCCTGACAGAAGAAATAAGGCAGATTGATGGGAGGGGGAGGGTAAAGATTGGATTAGATGGAATAATAAACTCTCCTCGATCTCCTCTCTAGACGTCATACGATCGTACTGCCGCACACACAGATGCTGAGCGAAGCATTTTTTGTGCTTTACACTGAAATCGAAGCTAATGTTGAATGTTGTGATCGATCCATTGTACACACCTAATGTGATATACAATATTAATGCACATCTAATGCATACTAGAAATGAACACTCTGCATTCCTTAAAGGGGAACTACACCTTATGTGAAGCATTAGTCCAGACAGTGATAATGGTCACAATGTGGTTGATTTGCTAAAGGCAAATAGACTGTGCACTCCAGTTGCTCCAGAGCATTGTAAATGAAGGGAAGCTCTGCAGACTTCAATCATCCAATCATGTGCAAGCAAAAATGCAGTTTTTTTGTTTTTCCTCCTTGCGCGTGATTGGGTGTTCTTTGCAAAGTGAAGCCTTACCTCATTTACTAAGCTCTGGGGCAACTGCCCTTGCAAAGTGCACCGTCTATTTGCCTTTAGTAAATCCCCCCCCCATTTATCTTGTTGGGTAGTTATTAAAATTCATCAATGCTGAACTCCATGCAAGTGGTAAAATCTGAACTATTTTACCTGCCAAAGATTTCCTGAGACCGCTCAGCCAGTCTTGTGATCCGGGGATCCATACCAGGGATCCATACCGGGGATCGCATACCCGGGGATCGCATACCGGGGATCGCATACCGGGGATCGCATACAGGGGATCCATACCTGGGATCCATACCGGGGATCGCATACCTGGGATCGCATACCCGGGGATCGCATACCGGGGATCCACACCGGGGATCCATACCGGGGATCCATACCGGGGATCGCAATCCAGGTTGTTAAAGTAGAACTAAAAGCTATTTTTTTTTTTTTTTTTCATTTTGAATAGAGCGAGGAAGGAGGCCTTTTACCAGTTAAAGTAACGCAGTGCTGAACAGCAAACAATGGCCTGGTCATGAAGTGGGGGGGGTAAAACCTTTCCGGAGGTGAAGGGGTTAAACACGTGCCTGCTATGCCGTTTATATATGTAAGGCATGTAGAGGCCGCCAGTCCGGATTCTCTATATTTCCCCCACTGCCAGACTTCTAGGATCACATTTCTATAAAATATAGATATAAGACACAGGAGGTCTCAAACTGTCGTCCCTCCAGCTGTTTTGCGGAACTACAAGTCCCATCATGCCTCTGCCTGTGGGAGGAGTCATGCTTGTGACTGTCAGCCTTGCAATGCCTCATGGGACTTGTAGTTTCGCACCAGCTGGAGGGCCGCCAGTTTGAGACCCCCTGATATAAGGAGACCTCGGGGGGGTCTCCAGTTTCCCGGGATGTCAGGCAGTGTGAGGTTCTGGCAGTACATGGAGCGCGGGGGATGGCAGTCGGTGTGAGGTTCTGGCAGTACATAGAGCGCGGGGGATGTCAGGCAGTGTGTGGTTCTGGCAGTACATGGAGCGCGGGGGATGTCAGTTGGTGTGTGGTTCTGGCAGTACATGGAGCGCGGGGGATGTCAGTAGTTGTGTGGTTCTGGCAGTACATGGAGCGCGGGGGATGGCAGGCAGTGTGTGGTTCTGGCAGTACATGGAGCGCGGGGGATGGCAGGCAGTGTGTGGTTCTGGCAGTACATGGCGCTCGGGGGATGGCAGGCAGTGTGTGGTTCTGGCAGTACATGGAGCGCGGGGGATGTCAGTCGGTGTGTGGTTCTGGCAGTACATGGAGCGCGGGGGATGGCAGTCGGTGTGTGGTTCTGGCAGTACATGGAGCGCGGGGGATGGCAGGCAGTGTGTGGTTCTGGCAGTACATGGCGCTCGGGGGATGGCAGTCGGTGTGAGGTTCTGGCAGTACATGGAGCGCGGGGGATGTCAGTCGGTGTGTGGTTCCGCCAGTACATGGAGCGCGGGGGATGGCAGTCGGTGTGTGGTTCTGGCAGTACATGGAGCGCGGGGGATGGCAAGCAGTGTGTGGTTCTGGCAGTACATGGCGCTCGGGGGATGGCAGGCAGTGTGTGGTTCTGGCAGTACATGGAGCGTGGGGGATGTCAGTCGGTGTGTGGTTCCGGCAGTACATGTCGCTCGGGGGATGTCATAGCAGTGTGTGGTTCCGGCAGTTCATGGAGCGCGGGGGATGTCATAGCAGTGTGTGGTTCTGGCAGTGCATGGAGCGCGGGGGATGTCATAGCAGTGTGTGGTTCCGGCAGTGCATGGAGCGCGGGGGATGGCAGGCAGTGTGTGGTTCCGGCAGTACATGGTGCTCGGGGGATGGCAGGCAGTGTGTGGTTCCGGCAGTACATGGAGCGCGGGGGATGGCAGGCAGTGTGTGGTTCTGGCAGTACATGGCGCTCGGGGGATGGCAGGCAGTGTGTGGTTCCGGCAGTACATGGAGCGCGGGGGATGTCAGTTGGTGTGTGGTTCCGGCAGTACATGGCGCTCGGGGGATGTCATAGCAGTGTGTGGTTCCGGCAGTGCATGGAGCGTGGGGGATGTCAGTCGGTGTGTGGTTCCGGCAGTACATGTCGCTCGGGGGATGTCATAGCAGTGTGTGGTTCCGGCAGTGCATGGAGCGCGGGGGATGGCAGGCAGTGTGTGGTTCTGGCAGTACATGGAGCGCGGGGGATGGCAGGCAGTGTGTGGTTCCGGCAGTACATGGTGCTCGGGGGATGGCAGGCAGTGTGTGGTTCTGGCAGTACATGGAGCGCGGGGGATGTCATAGCAGTGTGTGGTTCTGGCAGTGCATGGAGTGCGGGGGATGTCATAGCAGTGTGTGGTTCCGGCAGTGCATGGAGCGCGGGGGATGGCAGGCAGTGTGTGGTTCTGGCAGTGCATGGAGTGCGGGGGATGTCATAGCAGTGTGTGGTTCCGGCAGTACATGGTGCTCGGGGGATGGCAGGCAGTGTGTGGTTCCGGCAGTACATGGAGCGCGGGGGATGTCAGTCGGTGTGTGGTTCTGGCAGTACATGGAGCGCGGGGGATGGCAGGCAGTGTGTGGTTCTGGCAGTACATGGAGCGCGGGGGATGGCAGGCAGTGTGTGGTTCTGGCAGTACATGGAGCGCGGGGGATGGCAGGCAGTGTGTGGTTCTGGCAGTACATGAAGCGCGGGGGATGGAAGGCAGTGTGTGGTTCCGGCAGTACATGGAGCGCGGGGGATGTCAGACGGTGTGTGGTTCTGGCAGTACATGGAGCGCGGGGGATGTCAGACGGTGTGTGGTTCTGGCAGTACATGGAGCGCGGGGGATGGCAGGCAGTGTGTGGTTCTGGCAGTACATGGAGCGCGGGGGATGTCAGGCAGTGTGTGGTTCTGGCAGTACATGGAGCGCGGGGGATGGCAGGCAGTGTGTGGTTCTGGCAGTACATGGCGCTCGGGGGATGGCAGTCAGTGTGTGGTTCTGGCAGTACATGGAGCGTGGGGGATGGCAGGCAGTGTGTGGTTCTGGCAGTACATGGAGCGCGGGGGATGGCAGGCAGTGTGTGGTTCTGGCAGTACATGGAGCGCGGGGGATGGCAGGCAGTGTGTGGTTCTGGCAGTACATGGAGCGTGGGGGATGGCAGGCAGTGTGAGGTTCTGGCAGTACATGGAGCGCGGGGGATGTCATAGCAGTGTGTGGTTCTGGCAGTACATGGCGCTCGGGGGATGGAAGGCAGTGTGTGGTTCTGGCAGTACATGGCGCTCGGGGGATGGAAGGCAGTGTGTGGTTCTGGCAGTACATTGCGCTCGGGGGATGGCAGTCGGTGTTCGGTTCTGGCAGTACATGGAGCTCGGGGGATGGCAGGCAGTGTGTGGTTCTGGCAGTACATGGCGCTCGGGGGATGGAAGGCAGTGTGTGGTTCTGGCAGTACATAGAGCGCGGGGGATGGCAGGCAGTGTGTGGTTCTGGCAGTACATGGAGTGCGGGGGATGGCAGGCAGTGTGTGGTTCTGGCAGTACATGGAGTGCGGGGGATGGCAGGCAGTGTGTGGTTCTGGCAGTACATGGAGCGCGGGGGATGGCAGGCAGTGTGTGGTTCTGGCAGTACATGGAGCGCGGGGGAAGGCAGTGTGTGGTTCCGGCAGTACATGGAGTGCGGGGGATGGAAGGCAGTGTGTGGTTCTGGCAGTACATGGAGCGCGGGGGATGGAAGGCAGTGTGTGGTTCTGGCAGTACATGGCGCTTGGGGGATGGAAGGCAGTGTGTGGTTCTGGCAGTACATGGAGCGCGGGGGATGGCAGGCAGTGTGTGGTTCTGGCAGTACATGGAGCGTGGGGGATGGCAGGCAGTGTGTGGTTCTGGCAGTACATGGAGCGCGGGGGATGGCAGGCAGTGTGTGGTTCTGGCAGTACATGGAGCGCGGGGGATGGAAGGCAGTGTGTGGTTCTGGCAGTACATGGCGCTCGGGGATGGAAGGCATTGTGTGGTTCTGGCAGTACATGGAGCGCGGGGGATGGAAGGCGGTGTGTGGTTCTGGCAGTACATGGCGCTCGGGGATGGAAGGCATTGTGTGGTTCTGGCAGTACATGGAGCGCGGGGGATGGAAGGCGGTGTGTGGTTCTGGCAGTACATGGAGCGCGGGGGATGGCAGACAGTGTGTGGTTCTGGCAGTACATGGAGCGCGGGGGATGGCAGGCAGTGTGTGGTTCTGGCAGTACATGGAGCGCGGGGGATGGCAGGCAGTGTGTGGTTCTGGCAGTACATGGAGAGCGGGGATGGCAGGCAGTGTGTGGTTGTGGCAGTACATGGCGCTCGGGGGATGGAAGGCAGTGTGTGGTTCTGGCAGTACATGGAGCGCGGGGGATGGCAGGCGGTGTGTGGTTCTGGCAGTACATGGAGCGCGGGGGATGGCAGGCGGTGTGTGGTTCTGGCAGTACATGGCGCTCGGGGGATGGAAGGCAGTGTGTGGTTCTGGCAGTACATGGCGCTCGGGGGGATGGCAGGCAGTGTGTGGTTCTGGCAGTACATGGCGCTCGGGGGATGGAAGGCAGTGTGTGGTTCTGGCAGTACATGGCGCTCGGGGGATGGAAGGCAGTGTGTGGTTCTGGCAGTACATGGCGCTTGGGGGATGGAAGGCAGTGTGTGGTTCTGGCAGTACATGGAGCGCGGGGGATGTCAGTCGGTGTGAGGTTCTGGCAGTACATGGCGCTCGGGGGATGGAAGGCCGCACTTCGCTCATCAGTTGTCTTGTTTGTTTGCAGTTTTATCACCTCTCTGGGGGTCAGTTACATGATGCTGTGCTCGGACAGTTACCCCAGTGTCCTGGCCTTCTGCTTCCTGGATGAGCTGCAGAAAGAATTCATCACAACCTACGAGATGGTTCACATCAACACCGCCATCCGCCCGTACTCCTTCATAGAATTCGGTGAGTATCTGCGAGGTGACGCACTCCTCCTCTTCAGGTGCCGCACATCATCATAACCAGACAACCGATACAGAGACGCGCTGACCACCGTCCTCAGGGGGTGAGAATGGTTTCTGATTAGTCAGATTTCTCACCCATCCTTTGGTTTATTGAATAAACATAAGTGAGGTAAATCGAGGTACACAGAGCATGTGTGGGGTACACCTTGTCATTCCGACACACTTGTCAGCAATTCCAGACTGTAAGGATGACAGCCAGGAGTTCCTGTGTAAATACAGCAGCTGTAAAAAAAAAAAAAAGATCTGACGCAGTGTTTATAAACGTTGATCAGACAGGAGATGGAGAGATACAAAATAACATTGTTTCCAAATATTAATCAAGAAGGAGATGGAGAGATACAAAGAAAGATTGTTTATAAACATTGATCAGACAGGAGATGGAGATACAAAATAACATTGTTTATAAACATTGATCAGACAGGAGATAGAGATACAAAATAACATTGTTTATAAACATTGATCAGACGGGAGAGAGAGAGATACATAGTAGTAACATTGTTTACAAATATTTTGTTTATAAACATTGATATGACTGGAAATCGAGATGCAAAGTAACATTGTTTATAGACATTGATCAGACAGGAGATTCATAGTAACATTGTTTACAAATATTAGTCAAGAAGGAGATGGAGAGATACAAAGAAGGATTGTTTATAAACATTGATCAGACGAGAGAGAGAGAGATACAAAGTAACATTGTTTATAAACATTGATCAGACGGGAGAGAGAGAGATACAAAGTAACATTGTTTATAAACATTGATCAGACAGGAGATAGAAAGATACATAGTAACATTGTTTACAAATATTTTGTTTATAAACATTGATATGACTGGAAATTGAGATGCAAAGTAACATTGTTTATAGACATTGATCAGACAGGAGATGGATATAAAGAAAAATTGTTTATAAACATCGTTCAGACAGCAGATACAGAGATGCATAGTAACACTGTTTACAAATATTATTCAAGCAGGAGATGGAGAGATACATAGAAAGACCATATAAAAAAAAGACCATCTGATGCAGTGTTTATAAACCTTGATCAGACAGGAGATTCATAGTAACATTGTTTACAAATATTAATCAAGAAGGAGATGGAGATAAAAGAAAGATTGTTTATAAACATTGATCTGACTGGAAATAGAGATGCAAAGTAACATTGCTTGTCTCCTGTCTGGTCAATGTTTATAAACAATGTTAATTTGCATCTCGATTTCCAATCAGATCAATGTTTATGAACAATCTTTCTTTTATCTCCATCTCCTACTTGATTAATATTTGTAAACAATGTTACTATGAATCTCCTGTCTGATCAAGGTTTATAAACACTGCATCAGATGTTTTTTTTTTTTTTTTTATATGGTCTTTCTATTTATCTCTCTATCTACTGCTTGAATAATATTTGTAAACAGTGTTACTTTGTACCTCCTGTATCTGCTGTCTGAACGATATTTATAAACAATTTTTCTTTATATCTATCTCCTGTTTGATCAATGTTTATAAACAATGTTGCTTTGTATCTCTCTTTCTCCTCAGCCCCGATGCAAGCAGTGGGTTGGCTCTTGGGAGAAGTAATGCAAATATCACAATGCCCTGATGGGTGGGTGTCAGTCTGGGGGAGTGGGCGTTTCCTAGACAGGCCCTGGTAATGCCCACATGTGATGTTGAGCCTCAATGATTGAAAAAAACTAAATCCAGTGAATAAAAGGGGCGGGGTCAGGGGCAGTCAGGCTGGGAAGGAAAGGGCTAGATGATGCTGCACAACCTCCAGCCAGGAAATGGGGCGGGGCTCTGTCTGACTTGCTGCATCTTCTAATGCACATGGTGAGAAGCTCACAGTGTGCGGTGAAATCAGAGGAAGCCGTTTCAGTCCAGGAGAGGAGCCGCTACACCTACAAGACTGAAGGGGGGGCCGGAGGGAGGACATAAATCTGATGACCCTTTTGCTTGTATCCTTCCTAAGTGACACTTGTCAGGATTGTTGGTCGTGGCTCGGAGCGCTCCGTCTTCGGTACACGCCGTCCCGGACGCTCCTTTGTGCCCAGACAAAGCCGGCACTCTATTCTTAGAGCTCCATTCAGTGACATTTTGCTGCGCAGATAAAATGTTTTGTGGTGTGATTTAGCGGCTGAGCGCTGACACCTCATAAAACGGATGACTCTGCCCCCGATGGAGCGCCGGCGGCCTTTTTATTGGTAACAAACTGCGAAGTGAGTCCAATAAATACAGAGCCGGGTAACAAGCAGCTGAAAATTATAGAGGCGGCTGGCTGATAAGTAAGGCGTTTAGAAGAAGCTAAATTACTTTCTGCCGCAGGAAGATGGCCGGGGTGATAAACAGCGCGCCCATCGGAGCGCCGCCGACAGGGTGCAGCGCAGATAATATAAGACGCGGACAGCCGGGAAAAGGTGGGCGTAATTTAATGAAAGTGGACATTCCCTAATGCGTTTCGTCTCATCCGACAGATAATTTCATCCAGAAGACGAAGCAGCGATTCAATAACCCGCGCTCGCTCTCCACCAAGATGAATCTCGCCGACATGCAGACGGAGATCCGCCTGCGGCCGCCCTACCAGGTATCACCGCAGGAGCTCGGCCTGGAGAATGGCGTCCACCATCGGAAAGATCTGGAATATAAAGGCATTGGTAAGGACATCCACTCACTGGTAATGCCCCATTATGAGGGGTTCCCACCATCCCTGTGCTGAGTTCCTGGGTCTGTACACCCGCTGTGCCCATTATGAGGGGTTCCCACCATCCCTGTGCTGAGTTCCCTGGGTCTGTACACCCGCTGTGCCCATTATGAGGGGTTCCCACCATCCCTGTGCTGAGTTCCCAGGTCTGTACACCCGCTGTGCCCATTATGAGGGGTTCCCACCATCCCTGTGCTGAGTTCCCGGATCTGTACACCCGCTGTGCCCATTATGAGGGGTTCCCACCATCCCTGTGCTGAGTTCCCGGGTCTGTACACCCGCTGTGCCCATTATGAGGGATTCCCACCATCCCCGTGCTGAGTTCCCAGGTCTGTACACCCACTGTGCCCATTATGAGGGGTTCCCACCATCCCTGTGCTGAGTTCCCGGGTCTGTACACCCGCTGTGCCCATTATGAGGGGTTTCCCACCATCCCTGTGCTGAGTTCCCGGGTCTGTACACCCGCTGTGCCCATTATGAGGGGTTCTCACCATCCCTGTGCTGAGTTCCCGGGTCTGTACATCCGCTGTGCCCATTATGAGGGGTTCCCACCATCCCTGTGCTGAGTTCCCGGGTCTGTACACCCGCTGTGCCCATTATGAGGGGTTCCCACAATCCCTGTGCTGAGTTCCCGGGTCTGTACACCCGCTGTGCCCATTATGAGGGGTTCCCATCATCCCTGTGCTGAGTTCCCGGGTCTGTACATCCGCTGTGCCCATTATGAGGGGTTCCCACCATCCCTGTGCTGAGTTCCCGGGTCTGTACACACCCGCTGTGCCCATTATGAGGGGTTCCCACCATCCCTGTGCTGAGTTCCCGGGTCTGTACACCCGCTGTGCCCATTATGAGGGGTCCCCACCATCCCTGTGCTGAGTTCCCTGGGTCTGTACACCCGCTGTGCCCCATTATGAGGGGTTCCCATCATCCCTGTGCTGAGTTCCTGGGTCTGTACACCCGCTGTGTGCCCATTATGAGGGGTTCTCACCATCCCTGTGCTGAGTTCCCGGGTCTGTACATCCGCTGTGCCCATTATGAGGGGTTCCCACCATCCCTGTGCTGAGTTCCCGGGTCTGTACACCCGCTGTGCCCATTATGAGGGGTTCCCACCATCCCTGTGCTGAGTTCCCGGGTCTGTACACCCGCTGTGCCCATTATGAGGTTCTCCCTGTTTTTTTTTATTTTATTTAACAGAGCAGGGGTCCCCAACCCCCAGGGCTGTGGACCGGTGCTGGTCCCTGGCTTGTTGGGGACGCGGCGGTGGGTGGGAAACAGGTGAGCGAATCAGCATACCTTGCACTGCCACTCTCTCACCACCAGAGGGCCCGTTCCCTTTCAACCAGCACCACTACTCCCTTCCCTCTCTGTGGTCACCTTACTTATGGTGAAGAAGGGGGAGAAGAATCCGTCCCGACCCAGAGGTGACAGGCTGCACAAGCCCCCACCCCCCAGAGGTGCCAAGTTGTGTCAACACCTCCCCCCAACCCCCAGGTAACAGGTGGCACTTAAGGGAGGTGACGGGCAGCACACGCACAGCACCCTATAGCGCCCCGATCCATGGAGGGGTTTTGTTGGCTGGGGTCGGTTCCCGGTGTCGGGAGGTTGGGGTCCGCTGTAATAGAGAATGTAACAGGAGGAGCTGAAACACAGAAACCTCCAGAACTCCCAGGTGTGGGAAGAACGATCGGACAAACGTATTGTGGGTTTCATGGACTAATATCTGATGGTGTGTGGACAGCGTAGTCATTCCAGGATGTCCCATGTGCAGGAACCTGGAATTGGGGGTGATGGGACTATGTGGGGGGTGTTTCCCTACACTGCCATACATTGGTGGGGTTCAGAAGTGGCCAGTAGCCTGGACAGAAGATTAGACACACTTCTGATTGGCCAGCAGAACGTCGCATTCACTTGTAGTGTCCGTATTATAAACATTGTCCTCTAGCTGTTGAAGTGAGCAATGGAGTGACGCGGGGAGTCGCGGGGGCCCAGTGAGCAATGGAGTGACGCGGGGAGTCGCGGGGGCCCATCTCGTGTTGTTGCTCCTGGCTGCGAAGGCCTCACCCCGGCCTGTATCTACACCTCATTACCTCCATTGTTCCAATCTTTCCACCCCAGTGATTTACACAAAGGGTTTCCTTCCGCCTGGCTTCCTCGCCTTCATGGAGGCGGGCGTACAATATGCGCTGTTTGTGATTCTTTTCCGTTCTCTCCATTATCATTGATTTCCAAGCCTGTGACTCTGACACAACTGATCTGTGTCACTAAACAACCAATCGTATGTTTATACCTCCCGAGAATAACCTCAGCCTCAGTAAGGGCGCCCCACCAGTGGTCATAAAAAACCACTGTGGAGTCTAGTATTAAAGAGAGTTTACTAAAAGACAAATAAATGGCAACTCACTGTGGAGTAAATATGAAATCACTCAAATGAAGGACAATCCTCCATGGATTCCACTGCCGATAGGATGAAGCACTGCTGGTCTGGGCCTCTTACGATCTCACGTTCCTCCCCATCTGATCACTGCTTGAGAAAAGATGTGTGTTGCTCTGAAACGCGTAGGCACGCCTCGCGGAGATTGGAACAAGAAGCGCTGGCAAACACCCTGGCCAGCCGGAGATCTTGTAGCCCAATAGATGCCTGGCAGCTGCCCGGCCAGATCTTGTAGTCCCACAGGTCCCTGGCAGCAGGAATCTCACGTTCCTCCCCATCTGATCACTGCTTAAGAAAGGAGCGTGATGCTCTGAAACGCATTGGCACGCCTCCTGGAGACTGGAACAGGAAGTGCTGGCAAAAACCCTGACCGTGGCGATCTTATAGCCCAATAGATGCCTGGCAGCTGGCCGACCAGATCTTGTAGTCCCACAGGTCCCTGGCAGCATGAATCAAATCTCTTTCTAATTCCGCCTTTTCCCTCTTTTCAGATTCAATATGTAGAGCATGCAAGAAGTGCAAACCAAACACAGCAACTGCCCGCATCTCTCCCTTACTGAACCCAAAACTTTTGAGACTAAAATCTGAGGAAAGATCACAGACTCCATCCCCCCAAGCTCTGTTCAAAGGAGACGCATATCTAGCTAGCTCCTTTGCAACAGGCATCCACTGACTATTTCTGGCCCAGATAGGAAGGGTGCACGCCTTCAAGTCCTCCTGGACACCAGAAATCTTTGCAGCCTTACTCCTCCTAAACAGTGTACGCAGCATTTTTCCCCAGCACAAGCAACAAAACACACAATATAAAACAGGTCTGCTTCAGTTGAAATTTTAGCACAAATAACGGCCGAGCCCCCAAAATGTATGCCTGCGTTTATCTATTAAGTTCTTGTGGTAAAACCAAGGAAGACTAGACTTCTGAAGTGTATTAATGCTTTACTAAACAGGGAAAAATCTGCACATACAAACTGTAGGATGAACAATACAATACATCACAACTTATAGCTTCACATATAAGCATGTATAATATGTACACATTAGGTAAACTAAACAATTACTCAACTTAGGGGTTAAGATGTCCTTCATAGTTCCTTGTTCTCACAAACGCGTCTCCAACGATCCAGCTCCTGGTAGCCATCTTGTCCTTTGTCCTTCCAAACACCAACTGTCCCTCTGTCCCAAAACACATGTCTCTTTCAAACCCTCTCCATGCTCCCCCCCCCCACCCACTTCCTGTAAACACCAACCTCCTCTGCTCATCTTCTATCTGGTTTATTTACATATCAATGGAGGGGGAAGAGGCCTTCTGTGGACATGCTGTTACTAAATCTAAAACTCTATATTATTACAATGAAGTCACTATACAAATGCCCATAGCAACACAGAATCTCATGTTCCTCCCCATCTGATCACTGCTTGAGAAAGGAGCGTGATGCTCTGAAACGCGTAGGCACGCCTCCTGGAGGCTGGAACAGGAAGCTCTGGCAACCACCCTGGCCAGCCGGAGATCTTGTAGCCCAATAGATCCCTGGCAGCTGGCTGACCAGATCTTGTAGTTCCAGAGGTCTCTGGCAGCATGAATCTCATGTTCCTCCCCATCAGATCACTGCTTTAAAAAGGAGCATGATGCTCTGAAACGCGTAGACACGCCTCCTTGAGACTGGAACAGGAGACCCTGACAACCACCCTGGCTGGCGGAGATCTTGTAGTCCAATAGATCACTAGCAGCTGGCCGGCCAGATCTTGTAGTCCCACAGTTCCCTGACAGCAGGAATCTCACGTTCTTCCCCCATCTGATCACTGCTTAAGAAAGGAGCGTGATGCTCTGAAACGCGTTGGAATGTCTCCTGGAGGCTGGAACAGGCAGCGCTGGCAAACACCCTGGCCGGTGGCGATCTTATAGCCCAATAGATCCCTGGCAGCTGGCCGACCAGATCTTGTAGTCCCACAGGGCCCTGGCAGCAGGTATCTCACGTTCCTCCCCATCTGATCACTGCTTGAGAAAGGAGTGTGATGCTCTGAAACATGTAGCCACGCCCCCCTGTGCATTCCAGGGTGATTGCCGGCACTTCCTGTTCCCGCCTCCAGCACCTCTATCTGAGTTGGTTGCAATAGTAGCGTCTCCGAGCCCAGGAGTGCTTCTTCCTATCGGCAGTGGAATCTTCCATTCGAGTGATCTCCTGTTTACTCCACAGTGAGTTGCCATTTGTTTGTTTTTTTCTTTTAATAAACTAATTTTAATGCTACACTTAGCTGGCGCCCCCTCCTTGTTTGTTTTGATTATTACAAACGTGGCTTCAACATGATGTGGAGCAGCTGCTAAAGTTACAGTTTTGGGACAGATTGATTTATAATAACAAGGACTTTTTTTATATTTTGCCATTATTTTGTCCTTTTTATAAAGAAAATAAATGATCCAACACTGTTCAGGGGTTGTAAATTACTTCTTCAGGGCTTGGAAAACATACAGAGAATTGAGATATGGACTGGAAGATCAGTCAGTAAATCATTGGTGTGTTTGTTCCAGTATGAAATCAGAAAGCATTACAAGCAGTTATTTCTTTCTTTGATCTTCCAGCCCAGATTAGTTTGGACTCAAAATGTCTCGTCTCTCTTATTTCATTGATCGTTTAAAGTGGAGTTCCACCCACATTTTTCGTGCAGCACTAATCTATATCCTTAAAATGAATTGGCAATTTATTATTATTATTTTTTTGTTCACTTGATTTATGCCTATATCTAATTCCACTTCTTCCTTCAGGGGTCACAGCGCAGTACATCATTTCCGGTTTTGCATTGGCTCCTGGGAGATCTTGGTCAGCTTGGCATTGGCACTGCTCCTGTAACATTTAACCACGTACAGACCGGACCAATTTGCAGCCAAAGGACCAGGCCCTTTTTGCGATTCGTCACTGCGTCGCTTTAACTGACAATTGCGCGGTCGTGCGGCGTGGCTCCCAAACAAAATTGGCGTACTTTTTTCCCCACAAACAGAGCTTTCTTTTGGTGGTATTTGATCGCCCCTGCGGTTTTTATTTTTTGCGCTATAAACAAAAAAGAGCGACAATTTTTAAAAAAATGCAATATTTTTTACTTTTTGCTATAATAAATATCCCCCAAAAATATATAAAAAAAACATTTTTTTTCCTCAGTTTAGGCCGATACGTATTCTTCTACATATCTTTGGTAAAAAAAAAATCGCAATAAGCGATTATTGATTGGTTTGCGCAGAAGTTATAGCGTTTACAAAATAGGGGATAGTTTTATAGCATTTTTATTAATAATCTTTTTTTTTATTAGTAATGGCGGCGATCAGCGATTTTTATTGCGACTGCGACATTATGGCGGACACATCGGACATTTTTGACACATTTTTGGGACCATTGTCATTTATACAGCAATCAATGCTATTTAAATGCATTGATTCCTGTATAAATGACACTGGCAGTGAAGGGGTTAACCACAAGGGGCAGTGTAGGGGTTAAGTATGCCTAGGGGTGTGTTTCTTACTGTGGGGGGGCGTGGCTGTGAGCTAGTGAATGCTGATCTCTGCTCCAATCACAGGGAGCAGAGATTAGCGTCACTAGTTGCTAGGCAGAACGGGGAGATGCTGTTTATTTCCGCATCTCCCCGTTTAGCCTTCCCGTGAGACGGTCGCGGGGGTCCCGACTGGCGCGGGAGTGCACCGCTCCCGGCGCGCTCCCGATGGCACGGAGGCATTAAAAAAGGGACTTATATATACGCCCTTATGCCTGTCCGTGCCATTCTGCCGACGTACATCGTCGTGCGCCGGTCGGGAAGCGGTTAAAGGAGAAGTCCAGCCTGAGCTCATTCGGCTGGGCTTCTCCTCTGGGTCTCAGGAGTGCAATTTGTTTTTGCACTCCTGTGACCCGTTTTCAGCAGAGAGTGCTCTGAAGACGACGCTCTGCTGACGTCACTGGAATCGCGACAATAAAGTCTGCGTCTGCTAGGTGCCTAGACTGATGCCTGTCTCAGACTCTCAGCGAGCTTCTGAGAGCCTGAGATGGCTGCCAGAGCGGAGAGGTGCTGGCTGACAGGCAGCAGCTCTCTGCTCCTGGAGCCGTCAGAACCGAGCCATCAGCGGCGTTCCATGGCTCGGCTCTCAGTGCAGAGGCGGCAGGGGACAGATGCATCATCGGACCACCTCACTAAGTATGATGATTTAAAAAAAAAAGAAAAAACCCCATACAGTACTTCTCTTTTAACATTGACGTGTATGGAAAATCTTGGTCAGCTTGGCATGGCACTGATCCCGTAACATTTAATATTGGCGTCTATGGAAATTCTTGGTCAGCTTGGCACGGCTGTGCCATGTCAAGCTGACCAAGATTGCACCGCACATGTGCGAGATCGGCAGGTGCATGCTGGGTAGCCAGCATGCACAGAATCAAGGAAGGAGGACACTGTGGCTTCAGATGCCAACGCTGGAGATGGCCGCGCTGTTCAGGAAAGTAAGAAAACGATGCTGCACAAAATGAAAACTGGGCATAGTTTACAGCATACCTTTGTTACATTTTACGAGGCGTGAGTATTCTAGGGGTATTTTTATCTTAAAAGTCATATTTTGGTCGGAGCTCCACTTTAATAAAGAAAACATTCTGATATCTGTGACCATTGGCGTTGCACCCTTACTGCTTCCTGCATAATTGAACGCCTCTCAAGACTCCCTTACCTGGGGGGGGGGGGGGGCCTCACCAAAGCAAGTCAGAGTGATCAATGAGAAAATCCTTCACAATTGTGGATATTAATGATAGGAGATCCAGCACTTGTCATGCATGTCACCTGACCTGTGTCTGTTCTTCACCCCCAGCTCCTCACCAGCGCTTGGAGCCGGTCACCCTGACGGGGGTCATCTCCTGCCTGCTCAGCCTGCTCTGTGCGGGTCTCAATCTCATCCGTGGCTTCCATGCACTGGAGAGTCTGCTGCAGGTACCGTATATATGCCTCATGTATGTTCATTTGGATGTTCTGTGTTTTGGGCTTAAAGCCGCTAGAATAATTCTGTAAGGCAACCAAGGGCAGCAGATGTTCTGTAACATCTCCCAACCAAAAAAAAAACAATTTTATAAGTGTCAGTTGGATTAAACCCACCCATAGTTATACCTGCACCCTCCTATTTAAGGTCCAGCCTGTGAAAATCTTTTTGGAAATAAAGTATCTCATAGTAGCCTTGGTTGGTCCAATCACCTTCCTGGTGACATCACAAGTGTCGTGTCCCAAGGAGACCACTTTTAACCACTATAGACCCGCGCTATAGCCAAATGACGGCTACAGCGCGGATCTATTGTGCCGGGACTACGTCTATTGACGTCGTCCTGGCCACGAGCTGCCTGCGCGCGCGGCGCGCTCTGTGATCAGCGAGTCTGTGAGACTCGCTGGATCACAGATCCGAGTAAGGGGTCGATCCCGACCCCTTACCACGTGATCAGCTGTCAGCCAATGACAGCTGATTATGTGATACTAACAGAGCCGGTAATCAGCTTTTTTTCCTCCTTGCGCTGACAGCGCGAGGAGAAAAAAAAAAAGCCGATCACCGGCGGCAGTGAGAGGGACATCCCTCTCACTGCAATGTGCCCAATCCATTGTGCCTACCAGTGTCCACACTGCCACCTCTCAGTGCCCACAGTGCCACCTCTCAGTGCCCACAGTGCCATCTCTCAGTGCCCACAGTGCCATCTCTCAGTGCCCACAGTGCCATCTCTCAGTGCCCACAGTGCCAGTGCTGCACATCAGTGTCACCTGCCAGTGCTCATCTGTGTCACCCTATCAGTGCCCATCAGTGCCACCTATCAGTGCCCATCAGTGCCACCCATCAGTGCCCATCAGTGTCATCCATCAGTGCCCATCAGTGCCATCTTTGCTGTCCCCACTAGTACCGACTTATCTGTCCCCACCAGTGCAGCCTATCAGTGCCCACCAGTGCAGCCTATCAGTGCCCACCTGTGCCGCCTAATCAGCGCATATCAATGAAGCAGAAAAATTACCTGTTTGCAAAATTTTATAACAAACTATTAAACATGATTTTTTTTTTTTTTTTTTCCATCTTTTTTTGTTTGCTTAGCAAAAAATAAAAACCCCAACTGTGATTAAATACCACCAAAAGAAAGCTCTATTTGTGGGAAAAAAATGGTAAAAATTTCATTTGGATACAGTGTTGTATGACCGCGCAATTGTCATTCCAAGTGCGTCAGCGCCAAAAGCTGAAAATTGGTCTGGTCACGAGGGGGGTTTAAGTGCCCAGTAATCAGGTGGTTAAAGTTTTCAAGTGGGAGAATTGACTTCTCAAACACGATTATTTTAGGTCAAAATAGCTTTAGTTCACGAATGAATGAATGAATGATTTGTATAGCGCTGCAACTGCGAACTGAATCGCCTCGAGGCGCTTGATCCGACCTGCGTTGATTCCTTCTTAGGGTTCAAGCAAGGTTAGGTGTGTTAGAAGTAAAGCAAAAGCCAAATTTAAAAATGGGCAATCAAAGGAGAACATGAAGCTTTTTCGGGTCTCTGGTGTCTTCGATCTCCCCCCCCCCCCCCCCTCTCTAAGCCGCTCTCCTCCTTTAAAAGGCATTTCCACTTTTTCCCTATAATCCCTCCCCCCCCGCACTTTCCATCTGCATTTTACTGTCAAATTCTGTTCATTTGCAAAGTCCTCCGAACTTTTCTCTTTTGGTATTACAGACCACGCCGCTGCCTCTGCTCTGGATGAAGCAGACAGTCCCGCAATGCGCTGCTTTACTAAGGGGGCATTACAGGGCAAAGTCTTAATCATAGCAAAGAAGGAAAATACATGTTAGAGAACTGCCAACATGGTTTACTGACTGTAGGTGGAAAAACTCTCTCCATGGTTTATTAAAAAACAGATAAAAGAAAATCCGGACAGACCATTGCAGAAGCACTATGGAGGATGTAAGGGAGTGACTAGACAATATGGAGGATGTAAGGGAGAAGAAACACTGTGGAGGGTGTAGGGGAGCTACAGACACTATGATGGGTATAAGGGAGCTACAGGCACTATGAAGGGTATAAGGGAGCTACAGGCACTATGAAGGGTATAAGGGAGCTACAGGCACTATGAAGGGTATAAGGGAGCTACAGACACTATGAAGGGTATAAGGGAGCTACAGGCACTATGAAGGGTATAAGGGAGCTACAGACACTATGAAGGGTATAAGGGAGCTACAGGCACTATGAAGGGTATAAGGGAGCTACAGACACTATGAAGGGTATAAGGGAGCTACAGACACTATGAAGGGTATAAGGGAGCTACAGACACTATGAAGGGTATAAGGGAGCTACAGACACCGTGAAGGGTATAAGGGAGCTACAGACACCGTGAAGGGTATAAGGGAGCTACAGACACCGTGAAGGGTATAAGGGAGCTACAGACACCGTGAAGGGTATAAGGGAGCTACAGGCACTATGAAGGGTATAAGGGAGCTACAGGCACTATGAAGGGTATAAGGGAGCTACAGGCACTATGAAGGGTATAAGGGAGCTACAGGCACTATGAAGGGTATAAGGGAGCTACAGACACTATGAAGGGTATAAGGGAGCTACAGACACTATGAAGGGTATAAGACCCTTCTCACACTGGCACAGCTCTGTGTTAGTGGTAAAGCGCCGCTAGTTCTAGCAGGACTTTACCGTAGCTTTAGTGGCGCTTTTCGGCCGCTAGTGGGGGGTGCTTTTAACCCCCGCTCGCGGCCGAAGAAATCGCCAGAAAAGCGCCGCTACCACGCCAATTCATTTAAATGGCCAGGGATGGTGGATGAGCGGTGTATACATCGCTTCTCCACCGTCCCAAACATGCTGCTTGCAGGACTTTTTCTAACATCCTGCAAGCGCACTGCTCCAGTGTAAAAGCACTTGGGCATTCACACTGGGGCTGCAGGGGAGGCGTTTTTTAGGCGCTATTTTTAGCCCTTTAGCGCGTGAAAAACACCTTCAGTGTGAAAGGGGTCTAAGGGATCTACAGACCTTATGGAGGGTGTAAGGGAGCTACAGACCCTATGGAGGGTGTAAGGGAGCTACAGACCCTATGGAGGGTGTAAGGGAGCTACAGACCCTATGGAGGGTGTAAGGGAGCTACAGACCCTATGGAGGGTGTAAGGGAGCTACAGACCCTATGGAGGGTGTAAGGGAGCTACAGACCCTATGGAGGGTGTAAGGGAGCTACAGACCCTATGGAGGGTGTAAGGGAGCTACAGACCCTATGGAGGGTGTAAGGGAGCTACAGACCCTATGGAGGGTGTAAGGGAGCTACAGACCCTATGGAGGGTGTAAGGGAGCTACAGACCCTATGGAGGGTGTAAGGGAGCTACAGACCCTATGGAGGGTGTAAGGAAGCTACAGACCCTATGGAGGGTGTAAGGGAGCTACAGACCCTATGGAGGGTGTAAGGGAGCTACAGACCCTATGGAGGGTGTAAGGGAGCTACAGACCTTATGGAGGGTGTAAGGGAGCTGCATACACTGTGGAGGGTTAAGGGAGCTGCAGACACTGTGGATGGTGTAAGGGAGCTACAGACCTTATGGAGGGTGTAAGGGAGCTGCAGACACTGTGGAGGGTGTAAGGGAGCTGCAGACACTGTGGAGGGTGTAAGGGAGCTACAGACCCTATGGAGGGTGTAAGGGAGCTACAGACCCTATGGAGGGTGTAAGGGAGCTGCAGACCCTATGGAGGGTGTAAGGGAGCTGCAGACCTTATGGAGGGTGTAAGGGAGCTGCAGACCTTATGGAGGATGTAAGGGAGCTGCAGACCTTATGGAGGGTGTAAGGGAGCTGCAGACACCATGGAGGGTGCAAGGGAGCTACAGACCCTATGGAGGGTGTAAGGGAGCTACAGACCCTATGGAGGGTGTAAGGGAGCTACAGACCCTATGGATGGTGTAAGGGAGCTACAGACCTTATGGAGGGTGTAAGGGAGCTGCAGACCCTATGGAGGATATAAGAAGGCTACAGACACTATGGAGGGTGTAACGGAGCTGCAGACACTATGGAGGGTGTAAGGGAGCTGCAGACACTATGGAGGGTGTAAGGGAGCTACAGACACTATGGAGGGTGTAAGGGAGCTACAGACACTATGGAGGGTGTAAGGGAACTACAGACACCATGGAGGGTGTAAGGGAGGGACAGACACTATGGAGGGTATAAGGGAGGGACAGACACCATGGAGGGTGTAAGAAGGCTACAGACACTATGGAGGGTGTAAGGGAGCTACAGACACTATGGAGGGTGTAAGGGAACTACAGACCCTATGGAGGGTGTAAGGGAACTACAGACCTTATGGAGGGTGCAAGGGAGCTGCAGATCTTTTGGAGGGTGTAAGGGAGGGACAGACACTATGGAGGGTATAAGGGAACTACAGACACTATGGAGGGTGTAAGGGAGCTGCAGACACTATGGAGGGTGTAAGGGAGGGACAGACCCTATGGAGGGTGTAAGGGAGGGACAGACACCATGGAGGGTGTAAGGGAGCTACAGACCCTATGGAGGGTGTAAGGGAGGGACAGACCTGACCATTACACCTGCCACTATATGGCCAAAGGTTCATGAACCTCCAATGAGTTCAGATGTCTCCAGTGAAGGGTTTTGGTAATCCTCCATCAGACAATTGTGCTCTTCCAACCTGGTGGTAACAGTTTGGTGAAGACCTTTTTCTGTTCCGCCATGACTGTCCCCTGTGTACAATGCCGGCTCCATAGAGACATGGATGAAAAGTTTGGTGTGGAGGGACTCGAGTGTCCTGTACAGAGCCCTGACCTCATCCCTATTGAACACCTTTGGGATGAATTGGAATGCTGATGGTGAGCCTGGTTTGATTTTGTTTTTTTGGTGCCCAACGTGAGGCCCAACACGTCAGCCAGGTCTTCTCATCCAACATCAGTACCTGACCTCACAAATGGTCACAAATTCCTACAGACACCCTCCAAAATCTAATGGAAAGCCTCAGAAGAGTGGAGGGTGTTGTAGCCACAAAGGAGGGTAAATCTATATTGATATCCATTAGGGCCAACTTCAATGGTTTTGGAATGTCCAGCAAAGTCCTATAGATGTGAAGCTCAGGGGAGGCTCTAAAATGGCAGGATCACAATGCTGGGAATTTCAAGAAAGGGATCGCTCCCTAGAAGCATGAGTAGTACACCTGTCAGGTATAGACTGAGGAGCTGCGGGTTCCAGCAGGCCACGTGTGGCTCCTTTACAGTGAATTTGCAGCCTAAAGATGAAATGTGTCCTCATGTAATCCTGCAGGATCTGTAGTCATACATTGGCTCCTGTGTCCTTCCATGAAAACCAGACACACATTGTATATCGGATACAGATTATACATGCTGGCGGAGCAGAGGTTAATGTTACGCCGAGGTTTATGGAAATCAGCGCACACAGTTCTCACACTGAGCGCTGCGCAACACCTGCCAGTTCAACGTGCCTCTAATGAACCAATTAAATGTGGTGACAAACGCAGGCAGTTGCGTGTGGTAATGAGCAGCACTACACGGTCATTAGCCAGCAGGACACGCTCAGTCCCACGCTGATGTATGTGTGATTATACACCGGAGCGTACCCCACCTCACCCCGCCATATGGAAATCTAAAGATGACAGATTATCTTGTGACGGTGCCAGAGCTCCCCCTCCTGGACAAACACTAACACTGTCCTCTCACCGATTCCATTTCCTAGATTTGTTTCATTCTCCGCAAAATTGAAAAGTGAGAAAACACGTAAGTTGGAGATTGAGGTCAGATAGGTGGTGTTGGGGCCAATATATATATATATATATATATATATATATATATATATATAATATATATATATATATATATATATATATATATATATATATATATATTATATATAAAAAAATGATGCGCTAAAAAGAAACAAGTTTAAAATGTGCACAGAACAGCTAACCCTCGGTCGGTAATGTGACAGTGACACCCCGGTTGGTGACGGGCGACCCCTGGTTGGTAACTTGACCCCTGGTCAGTGACGGGCCGGGTGACCCCATGTCAGTGACGGGCCGGGCGACCCCATGTCAGTGACGGGCCGGGCGACCCCTGGTCAGTGACGGGCCGGGCGACCCCTGGTCAGTGACGGGCCGGACGACCCCGCTCGGTAACGTGACAGCGACCCCTGGTCAGTAACGTGACCCCTGAACGGTAGCGTGACGGGTGACTCCCCTGGTCGGTGACGGGTGACTCCCCTGGTCGGTGACGGGTGACCCCCCTGGTCGGTGACGGGTGACCCCCCTGGTCGGTGACGGGTGACCCCCTGGTCGGTGACGGGCCGGGTGACCCCCTGGTCGGTGACGGGCCGGGCGACCCCTGGTCGGTAACGTGACCCCTGAACGGTAGCGTGACGGGTGACTCCCCTGGTCAATGACTGGTGACCCCCTGGTCGGTGACGGGTGACCCCCCCCGGTCGGTGACGGGCCGGGTGACCCCCCCGGTCGGTGACGGGCCGGGTGACCCCCTGGTCGGTGACGGGCCGGGTGACCCCCTGGTCGGTGACGGGCCGGGCGACCCCTGGTCGGTAACGTGACCCCTGAACGGTAGCGTGACGGGTGACCCCCTGGTCAATGACTGGTGACCCCCTGGTCGGTGACGGGTGACCCCCTGGTCGGTAATGTGACGGGCGACCCCCCCCCCCCCCCCCCCCCGATCAATAACCACTTCACAGACCTCTGTCAATAACATTGATTTTATGTATTCCAGAGCGATGATGATGTCAGATGTATTATGGCCTTCTTCGTGGGTACTGTCGCCTGCCTCTACCAGGTAAGTGTTTGCTGCCTCCACCTCAGTCCAGCAATGAGGTGTATTTATGAAGATGGACTCTTTTAGGCGCCTTTCAGACTGGGGCGGTGCGGGCATCGGCGGTAAAGCAGCGCTATATTTAGCGCTGCTTTACCGTCGTTTTAGCCGCGGTATTCGGCCGCTAGCGGGGCGGTTTTAACCCCTGCTAGCGGGCGAAAAAGGGTTAAAACCGCCCGCAAAGTGGCGCTTTGCTGGCGGTATTGCCATGCTGCCCATTGATTTCAATGGGTAGGAGCGGTATAGGAGCGGTGAATACACCCGCTTTTTTTCAGGCGCTATACAGGCGCTATTTTTAGCGCTGTAGCGCCTGTATAGCGCCTGAAAATGTGAAAGGGGCCTCGCTTCTTAATGTAGATATGAATCCAATCACCTAAATCTCATAAAAGATTTAAAATGTTATCATTTGAAAGGTTGTTTTACAAATCTGCAGCTTTTATTAAAATAATGAGAATAGGGGGAGGGGGAGGGGTCACACAGCGCTCAATGTTGGTCATAACCTCTGTTGCTGGCTTTGTATTTCTTTACCACTGTCTAGGGCAGGGGGAGGCAACCTAGGGCCCTCCAGCTGTTGTGGAACTACATTTCCCATGATGCATTGCAAGGCTGGCAGTTACAATTACTTCCAGAGGCATGATAGGACTTGTAGTTCTGCAACAGCTGAAGGGGCCCCAGGTTGCCTACCCCTGGTCTAGGGAATAGGAATCTCGATCTGCCCATACAAGATCATAAAGGAAACCAGGGAAGCCATCGCAGCGTACCACCGTTTATTCTAAAAGTCCCCCGTTAGTATAAAAAACACAAAGCACTCCCAAGTATATGATTTGGCACCCCAAATCAGTTGCTGACAAATATCCTATCAGAGCGCCGTACCACAATGGAGCCCGAGTGCGATCCAAACGGCGAAAGTCACGTGGTAGTGGAAGTTCCCATCCTTGCGCGTTTCGTCACTTGATTGGAAGATGATGGCAGCAATTGGAGGATTGCTTGTTAATTGCACTGAGCACCATTCACTTTAATGAAGATTGTTGGGGATTTGTTTAGGAAACTAATCAATTTCAGCCTAAATTTTTTTTATCCTGATCATACAGTACAGGACACGGGACTTGTATTCATAGACAATGGGTTACATGCATGGTGATTGGACACGGGCCAAAATTGTGCTAGAGCTGCCCCTGGAGTGTACGCTTATAACCCAACCCACTCCATGAGGCTATTAAGCAGTTTCTGGTTACTCTCTGTGTGTACTTTGGGCTCCGGCCCGGCTGTGCGAGACCAGCCTGTAAAGTTTGCTTTGGGCACTGGATTCTGTGTTAGGTGGTCACCTTGACACATAATGCAACCAACCCCAGGGCACTATACAAGTCCAGGGCCGTTGTCGGATCCGGAATCTAAACCTACAACCTCTTCTCACTGAGCCACCTGAGAGGCTGAAGAGCTCCCTGTCTGATCCTTTGGATTTTCTTGCCTTGTCTTTTGTTTCTGGTAAACCTTGAACTCTTTGCTCCTCCCATGATCTTCCCGATTTAAGCCATATCCCTGCAC
Source organism: Lithobates sylvaticus (assembly GCA_028564925.1). NCBI lineage: Eukaryota > Metazoa > Chordata > Amphibia > Anura > Ranidae > Lithobates > Lithobates sylvaticus. The sequence continues at coordinate 7,140,166 of CM053031.1, read as the reverse complement.
TTCCTGTTCGCCAGATTATTGTGCTCTCTCCAGCCGATATCTTGCTCCTTTTGTGTACCTGCAGTTGTGTTATCTCCACCACCACTCGTTACCGACCTTTGACTTGTTCCTCGACTACACCTCCGCTTGATCCCAACCTGCAACCACTTGTTACCAACCTTTGGCTTGTTTACTGACTACACTTCTGCTTTATCCAAACCTGCTATATCTGCTACTGGACCCCAGCTTGCTTACCTTCTGGTGGGGCGATACTGATGACTGCGACCTTATACTAACACACAGCAAAAACCATCCTCACAATCAGGAGCTCTGGTGAATTCTGGTTAGTGCTTAGACCCCGCACCTCGTGTCATCCGCCAGGGTGACTTCTGTACTTATTCTGTTGGTCAGCGGGAACCTCTCTACTGCTGTAGCTACTGGTCTCTAAGCCTGACCACTGACTGCGACAGCCGTGGTCCATTTCTTCCCAGACTTTGAAGACTTCTTCTGGGGTATACCCACTGTGATGGGTGAGGCCTGGACCTCTAGTAGGCCCTGCACCAGGTAAGACTGGGATTTCCTGTATATTGGTACTGTTTTTTTTTTTTTGGCTTTTAATAATACAATCAGCAGTGCGTAGCATGCTATGCGGTTTTATAGGCAGAGGTTTTGAGTTATTCACATTATTGTGGTATCTCCGGCCGCGTTTCGTCTTTTTGTCGGCACAAGCAGTTTATTATTGGTGGTTTTTCCATTCTCCTCATCCTTCTTATGCCGCGTACACACGATCGGAATTCCGGCCACAAAAAGACAGATGAGAGCTTTTCATCGGAAAATGCGACACTGTGTGTAGGCTCCATCGGAATTTTGCTGGCCGAATTTCCAACAGCAAAGAATTGAGAGCATGCTCTCAATTTTTCCGATGGAAAAGGTTTCGATCAGAAATTCTGATCGTCTGTCGCAATTCTGATGCGCAAAATTCCTACGCATGCTCGGAAACAATTCGACGCATGCTCGGAAGCATTGAACTCGGCTCGTTGTAGTGTTGTACGTCACCGCGTTCTTGACGGTCGGAATTTGGTGTGACCGTGTGTAGGCAAGACAGTTTGAGCGGAATTCTGACGGGAAAACCGTCAGAGCTTTTTCCGACGAGAATTCCGATCGTGTGTACACGGCATTAGACTTCTTCTCAGGGGGTTGAGATAATTACGTTCCATCTCCCGGATGGCGCACACAGCATGTTGCTGCACCCCTGTTGCCATCTTCTACAGTAATGCTGCCACAGGAACATGGTCAGCGCCTTGCATATAGGGTTCTTGTATTTGGACATGCAAAACCCTATCCATTCTGAACTCTATTCCATGAGTACCCCAATGGGGATCCCATCACTTCGCAATGGTGGATCACTTGCCTGTGGAGCTGGGACAAAATGGGCAAATAGTATGCGTTCTACAGGCGGCCTACTGGAAACTCAGAGCACCGCTCGGGTGATGGCTGTTCCCATGTGTCCTGTCTTGACCCTGCACCCCTTATCTCTCACTGGGCCCCTTATCTCTCACTGGGCCCCTTATCTCACACTGGGCCCCTTATCTCACACTGGGCCCCTTATCTCACACTGGTCCCCTTATCTCACACTGGTCCCCTTATCTCACACTGGTCCCCTTATCTCACACTGGGCCCCTTATCTCACACTGGGCCCCTTATCTCACACCGGGCCCCTTATCTCACACCGGGCCCCTTATCTCACACCGGGCCCCTTATCTCACACCGGGGCCCTTATCTCGCACCGGGGCCCTTATCTCGCACCGGGCCCCTTATCTCGCACCGGGCCCCTTATCTCGCACCGGGCCCCTTATCTCGCACCGGGCCCCTTATCTCGCACCGGGCCCCTTATCTCGCACCGGGCCCCTTATCTCGCACTGGGCCCCTCTCAGGAATGCACCATACAGCCTGTCTGACAAAAGCAGATTTCTCGGCCACTGTGTCTGAATTCTTTCAGGAACTCTGCACTTCTAGAACCTTCAGCTGCCAGAAACTCTACACATCCTCTATCCCCCCTGATCCTGCTCAGGGGTCAGAGGAGAAACTTCCGTTACCTGAGGATATTATTGGAGGAAAAGAATAAAGGACATTGATTTTGTAGTGGAGAGAGGAGAGGATTTTCCTTCCCCTGAAGATGTGGCTTCCTGCCAAACGCTCTCTACTGTGGGCACACTGGTTGGTGAGAGAGAACTAGTCTGTGCCTAGCAGCACCTGACTCTCCACAGTCTAAACAAGCCCCGGTGGGCACAAATAGACTGGCAGAAAAGACTTTTCACACACACACACACACTGATTGTGCACTTAAAGGAGAAGTTCACCTTTTTAAAAAAAAAATAATAAATGCACATATTTTTTATTTATTTTTTGCACGTTAACCACTTTCAGCCCCGGACCAATTTGCAGCCAAAGGACCAGGCCCCTTTTTGCGATTCGGCACTGCGTCGCTTTAACTGACAATTGCGCGGTCGTGCGACGTGGCTCCCAAACAAAATTGGCGTCCTTTTATTCCCACAAATAGAGCTTTCTTTTGGTGGTATTTGATCGCCCCTGCGGTTTTTATTTTTTGCGCTATAAACAAAAATAGAGCGACAATTTTGAAAAAAATGCAATATTTTTTACTTTTTGCTATAATAAATATCCCCAAAAAACATATAAAAATTTAATTTTTTCCTCAGTTTAGGCCGATACGTATTCTTCTACATATTTTTGGTAAAAAAAAAAATCGCAATTTAGCGATTATTGATTGGTTTGCGCAAAAGTTATAGCGTTTACAAATAGGGGATAGTTTTATAGCATTTTTATTAATATTTTTTTTTTTACTAGTAGTGGTCCCGATCGCGGGACACCAGCGGCGATCGGGTCCGCTGGTCCCGCGGCCGTGTTCACGGAGCTCCCGACCGGGTCGCAAAAGCGCCGCTGGCGGCGCGCGCGGGACCCACAGCTGGCCTCTTGAAGGACCACGTACCTATACGTGGTTTTGCCTAGCCGTGCCATTCTGCCGAGGTATATCAGCGTGAGGCGGTCGGGAAGCGGTTAAAAACTGTGCAATTACAATTTTTTTGTTTTGGGAGGATGGAAAGCATTGAACCAGCGATCGGCGGTACCAGGCAGGACTCCTGCAGACTTGTCAGTGTATCTGTTGCTCATACTTCGTGCGGGCCCAGCAGATACTGACAGGAAGAATCAATGAACTACCAGAGCGCCCAACAGCACCGCGCTGCTTCATTGAAACTACAAGCCGCCAGCCTCAGACGCGGTCAGGACTTGTAGATTCCCCTATTATGAATGACAATTCCAGTCTACGTTTCCACTAGGGTTGTCCCGATAACACTTTTTTAAGACCGAGTACAAGTGCCGATAATTTTTTTCAAGTACTCGCCGATTACCGATACTTTCTTTTTATGTCGTGTCAGGCCCCCACGCACACGAGACGCAGATGCAAACTCTGCTGAACGCATGTTTTAAAAAGCAGAAACCTGCATTTAAAAACGTGTGTTTTGCTGCATTTTCATGCCGCGTTTTCATGCCGTGTTTAGCCACGTTTTACCACGTTTGCATCTATAAGCGTTTGTAAAGATAACATCATATAGACCAGGGGTCTTCAAACTATGGCCCTCCAGTTGTTCAGGAACTACAATTCCCATCATGCCTAGTCATGTCTGTGAATGTCAGAGTTTTACAATGCCTCATGGGATGTGTAGTTCCGCAACAGCTGGAGGGCCGTAGTTTGAGGATTCCTGATATAGACCCTCCCCAACCTCAGAAAGCATGTATTATTAACTATTTCTGCCATTTTGATCAGAGTGAGAAGCAGCAGAGAGAGCCGTTGTACACTTGCATTTGCCTCTTTCTGTGTTTTTTTTGGAAATGGATCCCATATTGAATATATGTCAGGAAATGCTTCTGATGTCGCTCTTGATGAGGCAGCAACGTCGCCGCAAATTGCGTGAGAGGTCCAGAGTCGGAGCTCGTCGATATTGGACTCACCCGTTTATGGCACAGCGAATGTCCGTTGGATATTTCACAAACATGGTGGGGGGTTGGGGCTGACTAGACATTGGTATGCAGGTTTTTCTTTGTGAAAAAAAGACATTGCTATGCTTTGGTCAGACTAGGTGGAGTCACTGATTAGATTAGAGATTGGATGAAGGGTTGGGGCAAAGAAGTGGAGGCATTCCTCATTGTCTAAGCCACCTAAAAAACTAGTTTTTTTATGGCATTGCATCAGTGAGTATATACGCTCTATGAACTATCTAAAGTAATTACCACATTTTAAACCAATTTTTTTTTGTATTTTTTTATGGTTTACCATCATATTTCTGAGTTTTCTGGTCCAAAAAATTGGGTTCCTTTTTAAAAACGCTTATAAACGCAAACGTGGCTAACGCGGGTGCCGCGTTTTAGACATGTTTTGCGTCTGAAGCGTGGAAAAGCAAAGTGTCTGAACCCATTTTTTTTGCTTCTGGAAAAACGAGGTTAAACGCAACTGCATAAAACCAGGAAAAAACGAGACTGTGTACATGGACACATAGGATACATTGCATGCGTTCAGGGGCTGTTGAAAAAAGTGTCCAGCTGCCTCTGAACACGCGTTTAACAGCGTCTCGTGTGCATGAGGGGCCTAACAGTTTTCAAAGCACAATACAGATTAGGTGGCACTGATATGCAGCACTGATGGGCACTAATAGGTGGCACTGATTAAGCAGCACTGATGAGCAGCGGGATTAGGTGGCACTGACTGATGGCGGACACTGACAGATGAAACTGATGGCTGGCAGTGACAGGTGGCTTACACTGATGGGTGGCATTGATAGTTGGCGCTGGCACCGATGGCACTTATGGGCATTAGGCACTGATAGGTGGCATTTATGGGCACTGATGGGCAGGCACTGAAATGTCATGAGGAAAGGCTGCCTGCGACGGCTCATCTTGGTACTCCTTGCACTCGGCCGCATAAAAGCAGCAGCGGCCATCTTGTTACACCCAGCCCGAACTATATGGGCTGGGTGTAACAAGATGTGTACTGCTGGCTTACTGCGGCCGAGTGCAAGGTGTACCAAGATGGGCGTCGGGATCCAACCGCCGACGTCGACGCGGCGCTTCACTTCCATTGCTCCGCCCCCGCTGACTTCCGATTCCGCTGGGTCGCTTTATTTATCTCTCCCAGGAATCGGACCTGGCATCGGGAGCATTTGTGCGAGTGCAAGTACTTGCGCAAATGCTCGGTATCGGGACAACTCTAGTTTCCACTATTGCGACCACAAAGTTGCACGATTTAGAGTGCGACTTTGAGTGCAGCTTTGATCCAACTTCACGCTCTCTGGATCAGTCGCATCAACGCATTGCAGGTGCCTTTTTCAAAGTCGCTGATTTTCAAAGTCACATAGATGGGAACGGGTACCATTAAAATCAATGGGCTGTGACTTGTCGTGCGACTTTGGACACATTGTCGCATGACAAGTCACGTTTCCACTATTGCAACCACAAAGCTGCGTGATTTAGAGTGCCACTTTGATGCGACTGAGTGCAGCTTTGATCCAACTTTACACTCTCTGGATCAAAGTCACATCAAAGAGTTGCAGGTACCTTTTTCAAAGTCGCATAGATGGGAACGGGTGCCCCCCCTGCGTCCAGCTCCCTTCTCTGGTGCACAGCTATACTGTATATGTGCACTGCACCTCCCATCCCCCCTCCTATGTGGGTGGGGCTTTTTATTTCTTAATTTTTCTCATGAATTTGGATGTACAATGAGCGAACGCTGGGCGGGAACCTATGATCAGCTCCTCCCATCCTGTATACGCCCACTGGCTACACAGGAACAGTGCCCCTCCCAGGAAGTGATGTCACTAGCTTTCAGGAACCACACCCACTGGCTGATTTTACTCTCGGAAGGAAGTAGAATTGAAGTCATGTGACGGCACTGAATTCTGCAAAATAAAGGTAGAAAATCTGAGACATAAGGCTGAACTTCGCTCACATTAATGACTGCAGGGGAGAATTTAAGTGTTGGGGTGGACTTCCATATTAAAGTGATTGGAGAGTCTTGTGTGTGTTGTTTTTTTTTTAACCGCTCATAGTCAAATGACGTCCACAGGAGGGATCTCCCATCCTGGGCGGGCGTCATATGACGTTCTCGGTTTCCCGGCTTTCTAGGGGGCGCGTGCCCGCCGCGTCACTCGGGTGCCGATGCGTGTGCACGGTGGCTGCGATGTCCGCCGGCCATCCGCAATTGCCTGTCACAGAGCAGTAAACACACAGATCCACGTCCTGTCAGGGGAGAGGAGACCGATCGCGTGTTCCTTGTACAGAGGAACACCGATTGGTCACCTCCCCCCACAGTTAGAATCACTCCCTAGGTAACACAGTTAACCCCTTGATCACCCCCTAGTGTTAACCCCTTCCCTGCCAGTGACATTTATACAGTAATCAATGCATTTTTATAGCACTGATCGCTGTATAAATGTGAATGGTCCCAGAAAAGTGTCAAAAGTGTCCAATGTGTCCGCCGCAATGTCGCAGTCATGATAAAAATCGCAGATCGCCGCCATTACTAGTAAAAAAAATAATAATAATAGAAATAAAAATGCTATAAATCTATCCCCTATTTTGTAGACACAATAACTTTTGTGCAAACCAATCAATATACGCTTATTGCGATTAACCACTTGCCGCCCGCCTTATTGTCAAAAGACGTCTGCAAAGTGGTTTTAAAATCCTGACCGGACGTCATATATGATGTCCTCAGGATTTTGAGCCGCTGCGCATCGCGGCGATCGTTGTTGCGGGGTGTCAGTCTGACACCCTGCAACTACGATGGTGGTAAAGAGTCTTCAACGGAGTCTCCAACAGTGCCACCCTAGACCACCAGGGATGACACAGTGCCCACAATGGATGCCAATCAGTGCCCACAATGGGCATCACTGATTGGCATGCATTATTGTTTGGCACTGATTGGCATCAATCAGTACAAAACAATGCCGCCTATCCGTGCCACCTATCCGTGCCTATCCGTGCCCATCTCTGCTGCCTATCCATGCCCATCCATGCTGCCTATCCATGCCAACCCGTGCCAGCTAACAGTGCCCATCCGTGTCGCCCATCAGTGCCACCTATCAGTGCCCAGCAGTGCCGCTTATCAGTGCCCATCAATGCCATCTCATGAGTGCCACTTCATTGGTGCCACCTCATCGGTGCCCATCAGTGCCACCTTATCAGTGCCCGTCAGTGCAGCCCCATCAGTAAAGGAGAAAACTTACTTATTTACAACGTTTTGAAACTGAAACAAAAAAAAACATAATTTTTTTTAAAATTTTCAGTCTTTTTTTATTTGTTTAGCAAAAAATAAAAACCGCAGAGGTGATCAAATACCACCAAAATAAAGCTCTATTTGTGGGGAAAAAATGATAAAAATGTAATTTGGGTACAGCGTTGTATGACCGCGCAATTGTCATTCAAAGTGCGACAGCGCTGATAGCTCAAAATTGGTCTGGGCAGGAAGGTGTCTAAGTGCCCAGTATTGAAGTGGTTAATTTTATTTATTTTTTTAAACCAAAAATATGTAGAAGAATATATATCGGCCTAAACTGAGGGAAAAAACTTTTTTATTTTTTTTATTTGAATATTTATAATAGCAAAAAATATTGTGTTTTATTTATTTATTTTATTCAAACTTGTCGCTCTTCTTTTGTTTATAGCGCAGAAAAATAAAAACCGCAGAGGGGATCAAATACCACCAAAAGAAAACTCAATTTGTGGGGAAAAAAATTATAAAAATGTAATTTGGGTACAGTGTAGCATGACCGCGTAATTGTCATTCAAAATGTTACAGCGCTGAAAATTGGCCTGGGCAGGAAGGGGGCGAAAATGCCCGGTATTGAAGTGGTTAAATAACAAAAAATGTTATTCTTACCTGCTCTGTGTAATGGATTTGCACAGAGCAGCCTGAATCCTCCTCTTCTCGGGTCCCTCTTCGCTTGCTCCTGGCTCCGCCCTCCTGTCGAGTGTTCCCACAGCAAGCAGTTTGCAGTGTAAAGGAACATTACTAATTTTTTTTATTTTTTTTTGCATTTTATTATTTTATTTTTATTTTCATTACAATTATTACTGAAAGGCATGGTCATAGATTGGGTGGGAAGCAGTGTTGGTCATCTTACTTTAAAAAAGTAATTTAGTTAAGTTACAAATTACTTCTCCCAAAAAGTAATTGCGTTAGTAACTCAGTTACTACATTGGAAAAGTAATTAGTTACGCAGCAAAGTAACTAACTTTTTTTTTTAATATTCTATACGTGTAACTAAGGGGCGGGTCTAGTATTACTGTAAGCAAGGGGCGCATTTATTATTATTGTTATATATCGTGTAACCAAGGGGCTGCTCTATTATTACTCTAACCAAGGGGCAGATCTGTTATAGCGTGTAAGCAAGGGGCGGGCCTATTATTATTATATCGTGTAAGAGGCGGATCTATTATTATTATATTGTGTAAGGGGCGGGTCTATTATTATTATATGGTGTAAGGGGCGGGTCTATTATTATTATATCGTGTAAGGGGCGGGTTATTATTATTATATCGTGTAAGGGGCGGGTCTATTATTATTATATCGTGTAAGGGGCGGGTCTATTATTATTATTATTATTATTATATGGTGTAAGGGGCGGGTCTATTATTATTATATCGTGTAAGGGGCGGGTCTATTATTATTATATCGTGTAAGGGGCGGGTCTATTATTATATAAGGGGCGGGTTATATGGGGCGGGTGTGTAAGGGGGCGGATGGCTACAGAAGAGGGCGAATGTTAAATTAATGGGCAGAGCTCGATATATAACAATAATAATAAATGCGCCCCTTGGTTACAGTAATACTAGACCCGCCCCTTAGTTACACGATAGACGCCCCTTGCAGAGTAGCACGAGCATCGGGAGCGTGCGGCATCGCCTCGTACAATTACATGTTAGCTGCGCCTGCGCGGTGTAGAGTTCACTCAGAGCTGTTTAGGTTCGGCAATTTTCGGAAGCTCCGTAGTCCTTCGTACTGCGCAAGCCCTGCGCCTGCGCAGTACAGGGGGTCCTTATCCGGCGGGGGAACTTTTTCGGCAGGACACCGGAATTACACTACTGCCATCTAGTGGCGGTAGATGTAATTGGGGTAACTAAGCCAAAGTAATGGGAACTGAGTTACCATGAGGGGAAAAGTAATCAGTTAGATACTCGTTACCCTCTAAAGTAACTGCGTTAGGTAACTCAGTTTATTTTAACTCCGTTACTTACATCACTGGTGGGAAGTACACAAAGTTGTCCTTATTTATTCTTATAAACACCAATGTACTGTGATCCGTGGATGTAGTAATCATAAATAGGGCCTGAAAGTTACTTGAAGGGTTCCTCCATGTTTTAAATACTGATCTGCTCCATGATCCGGAGAGAGGAGGAGCTTCTATATAAAATGATATGTATACACTCCTCACCCGTATCTCTGTATTCTCTCTTCCAGTGTTACTTATTTGTATACGGCACAAGTTGGCGCAACGTGAAATCGTTTTTGGCGTTTGGACTGATCTGTCTGTGTAATTTGTATCTGCATGAACTGCGCAACGTATGGCAGCTTTTCTTCCACGTCACGGTCGGGGCCGTCACCACCCTTCAGATCCGACTGAGACAGCCGCAGAGCAAGTCCCCCGACTACAACGTCTGATTCGCCAACGCAAATTCCTCATTTTGGTTCCATTTTGCCGGTTTTGTTGGGTTTTATTTTCCTCCTTCACCCCTCTCCCGGTGACCGTTGAGTCCGGGACACAGCAGAGAGGAGATATATACTGGGGGCCGGGATGGTGTATATTATATTTTGTTGGCACCTTGATTTATTGCCTTTGTAAGGCAGTTTTATTGCATTTCTAACTAATAAAGCCATTCTGTACAGACCTCGTCCTCTTGTGCAATTCTTGAGGGAAATCAGAACATATTTATATGGCACCAACATATTCTGCAGCAGGTTTACAGGAACATTTAAAGTACAACTGAAGGCAAAACAATTTCTTATTTATTTTGAATAAAGTGCTTCTGTGGTGTTTTTTTTTTTTTTTTTTTTCCTTCTGTGTCAAATTGGGGAGATTCCCCTTCACTTCCTGTCCAATAACCACAACAGGAAGTGATATGAAATCACTCCAAAGCAAGAAACATCCTTGGTAGTCACCAGAACTAGTGTCCCCCATTGAGTGGACACTCATTTTTGTGATTTTTTTCCACTATATAAACCTTTAATTATCACTAGAGGGATCACCAGCAGGAGGAAGGAGGTCCTGATTCCTCTATATAGATCTTTATATCACTAGAGGGGTCACCGGGAGGAGGAAGGAGGTCCTGATTCCTCTATATAGATCTTTATATCACTAGAGGGGTCACCAGCAGGAGGTCCTGATTCTTCTATATAGATCTTTATATCACTAGAGGGATCACCAGCAGGAGGAAGGAGGTCCTGATTCCCCTATATAGATCATTATATCACTAGAGGGATCACCAGCAGGAGGAAGGAGGTCCTGATTCCTCTATATAGATCTTTATATCACTAGAGGGGTCACCAGCAGGAGGAAGGAGGTCCTGATTCTTCTATATAGATCTTTATATCACTAGAGGGGTCACCAGAAGGAGGTCCTGATTCCTCTCTATATAGATCTTTATATCACTAGAGGGGTCACCAGCAGGAGGAAGGAGGTCCTGATTCCTCTATATAGATCTTTATATCACTAGAGGGATCACCAGCAGGAGGAAGGAGGTCCTGATTCCTCTATATAGATCTTTATATCACTAGAGGGGTCACCAGCAGGAGGAAGGAGGTCCTGATTCCTCTATATAGATCTTTATATCACTAGAGGGATCACCAGCAGGAGGAAGGAGGTCCTGATTTCTCTATATAGATCTTTATATCACTAGAGGGGTCACCAGCAGGAGGAAGGAGGTCCTGATTCCTCTATATAGATCTTTATATCACTAGAGGGGTCACCAGCAGGAGGAAGGAGGTCCTGATTCCTCTATATAGATCTTTATATCACTAGAGGGATCACCAGCAGGAGGAAGGAGGTCCTGATTCCCCTATATAGATCATTATATCACTAGAGGGATCACCAGCAGGAGGAAGAGGTCCTGATTCCTCTATATAGATCTTTATATCACTAGAGGGGTCACCAGCAGGAGGAAGGAGGTCCTGATTCCTCTATATAGATCTTTATATCACTAGAGGGGTCACCAGCAGGAGGAAGGAGGTCCTGATTCTTCTATATAGATCTTTATATCACTAGAGGGGTCACCAGCAGGAGGAAGGAGGTCCTGATTCTCTATATAGATCTTTATATCACTAGAGGGATCACCAGCAGGAGGAAGGAGGTCCTGATTCCTCTATATAGATCTTTATATCACTAGAGGGATCACCAGCAGGAGGAAGGAGGTCCTGATTCCTCTATATAGATCTTTATATCACTAGAGGGGTCACCAGCAGGAGGAAGGAGGTCCTGATTCCTCTATATAGATCTTTATATCACTAGAGGGGTCACCAGCAGGAGGAAGGGGGTCCTGATTCCTCTATATAGATCTTTATATCACTAGAGGGATCACCAGCAGGAGGAAGGAGGTCCTGATTCCTCTATATAGATCTTTATATCACTAGAGGGGTCACCAGCAGGAGGAAGGAGGTCCTGATTCCTCTATATAGATCTTTATATCACTAGAGGGGTCACCAGCAGGAGGAAGGAGGTCCTGATTCCTCTATATAGATCTTTATATCACTAGAGGGGTCACCAGCAGGAGGAAGGAGGTCCTGATTCCTCTATATAGATCTTTATATCACTAGAGGGGTCACCAGCAGGAGGAAGGAGGTCCTGATTCCTCTATATAGATCTTTATATCACTAGAGGGGTCACCAGCAGGAGGAAGGAGGTCCTGATTCCTCTATATAGATCTTTATATCACTAGAGGGATCACCAGCAGGAGGAAGGAGGTCCTGATTCCTCTATATAGATCTTTATATCACTAGAGGGATCACCAGCAGGAGGAAGGAGGTCCTGATTCCTCTATATAGATCTTTATATCACTAGAGGGGTCACCAGCAGGAGGAAGGAGGTCCTGATTCCTCTATATAGATCTTTATATCACTAGAGGGATCACCAGCAGGAGGAAGGAGGTCCTGATTCCTCTATATAGATCTTTATATCACTAGAGGGGTCACCAGCGGAGGAAGGAGGTCCTGATTCCTCTATATAGATCTTTATATCACTAGAGGGATCACCAGCAGGAGGAATGGGGTCCTGATCTTTATATCACTAGAGGGATCACCAGCAGGAGGAAGGAGGTCCTTATTCCTCTATATAGATCTTTATATCTCTAGAGGGGTCACCAGCAGGAGGAAGGAGGTCCCTATTCCTCTATATAGATCTTTATATCACTAGAGGGGTCACCAGCAGGAGGAAGGAGGTCCTGATTCCTCTATATAGATCTTTATATCACTAGAGGGATCACCAGGAGGAGGAAGGAGGTCCCTATTCCTCTATATAGATCTTTATATCACTAGAGGGGTCACCAACGGGAGGAAGGAGGTCCTGATTCCTCTATATAGATCTTTATATCCTTATGACACCCTCCTGTTGAATTGATCATTGGGTGTTCTAAGAATTCAGGATGTTCTGAGGGAAAGGAAATTGTGAAAAGTCTGAGATAAAACATATTAGGTAAGACTGAAGGAGTCTGAAGGAAAAGGATGGACATGACTGAAACCTTTAAATATGGTATTAATCGGTGTATAACACGCACCTTTCCCCCCTAAAAATCAGGGGAAAATCGTGGGTGCGTCTTATACGCCGATCCCCCGCCGATTCTGAGCCTCTCCGGCCATTCTCGCGGCTTTTCGGTCATTCTCTGAGACTTTCGCAGTCCCGCGTGAGCCGACGAGAACTATCGAGCGCCGCCGAGATACACAGGACATCCGTCTCTGTATCTCGGCGGCGCCATTTTTAAATTCTGCAGGTGGAACTGGGACAAGGCTGCATTGATGGGTATTTAAATGTAAGTTTTTTTCCTTAAACTTCCCTCCTAAGGCCATTGTTACTTTAACCGCTTCCCGACCGCCTCACGCAGATATACCGCGGCAGAATGGCACGGGCAGGCAAAATCACGTATATAAACGTGGCCCTTTAATTGCCTGCCCGTGGGTCGGGGGCGCGCTCGCGACCCGTCGGGAGCTCCGTGACCCCGGCCGCGGGACCAGCGGACCCGATCGCCGCTGGTGTCCCGCGATCGGGTCACGGAGCTGAAGAACGGGGAGAGGTCTGTGTAAACAAACCTCTCCCCGCGCTTCCTACTCTGCCTGTCATTGATTGGCTGTTCACGGTCATCGGGAAAGCCGATCAATGACGTCAGACGTCAGCCCCCCCCCCCTAATGTAAAAAAAACACAACATGTCACAGACCATAACCCCCTCCCCGCCCCCTAGTGGTTAACTCTTTCACTACAACTGACATTTATACAGGAATCAATGCATTTAAATAGCATTGATTGCTGTATAAATGACAATGGTCCCAAAAATGTGTCAAAAATGTCCGATGTGTCCGCCATAATGTCGCAGTCACAATAAAAATCGCTGATCGCCGCCATTACTAGTAAAAAAAAAAAATATTAATAAAAATGCTATAAAACTATCCCCTATTTTGTAAACGATATAACTTTTGCGCAAACCAATCAATGATCGCTAATTGGGATTTTTTTTTTTTACCAAAAATATGTAGAAGAATACGTATCGGCCTAAACTGAGGAAAGAAAATGTTTTTTTTATATATTTTTTGGGGATATTTATTATGGCAAAAAGCAAAAAATATTGCATTGTTTTCTAAATTGTCGCTCTATTTCTGTTTATAGCGCAAAAAATAAAAACCGCAGGGGCGATCAAATACCACCAAAAGAAAGCTCTATTTGTGGGAAAATAAGGACGCCAATTTTGTTTGGGAGCCACGTCGCACGACCGCGCAATTGTCAGTTAAAGCGACGCAGTGCCGAATCGCAAAAAGGGGCCTGGTCCTTTGGCTGCCAATTGGTCCGGGGCTGAAGTGGTTAACTGGCAATTGCGCGGTCGTGCAACGCTGTACATAAATACAATTTATATCATTTTTTTTTTTCACATAAATAGAGCTTTCTTTTGGTGATATTTGATCACCACAGTTTTTTTTATTTTTTGTGCCATTACCGAAAAAAGACCTATAACTTAAAAAAATATATATATTTTTTTTAACTTTCTGCTATGAAACAATAAAAAATCATAAAATGTCTTCATAAATTTAGGCCAAAATATCTTTTCTGCTACATATTTTTGGTAAAAAATATCCCAATAAGTGTATATTGATTTGCTTCTGTGAAAGTGTGGTATATATATATATATACTTCAATTTTTTTTTTTCTACTAGTAATGGCGATGAGCGACTTATAGCGGGACTGCGATGGTATGGCGGGCGATCTGACACTTTGTGGGGACCAGTGACACTACTAATACAGTGGTCAGTGCTAAAAAATATGCACTGTCACTGTACTAATGACGCTGGCTGGGAGGGGGGGGGGGGGTTAAACATCTAGGGTGGTCAAAGGGTTAACTGTGTGCCTAGCCAGTGTTTGTATGTCTAATATGTGTGAAATGTAATTTTCTATTTATTTCCTACAATCGTCGGCTCCATCTAGTGGTCATAATGCAGTGTTTTCCTGAGATACCTCAAACAGGGAAATACCACTTTATGGCCACTGGATGGCGCTGACATTCCAAGGAAAAATATAGAAATTTACATTTCACACATTTATTGGACACATAGAAGGGATTCTTCATGACGGCTGTGCAGATTTTTTTTTTATAAAAAGTCCTTTAAATGTTATTTATTTCCTTTTGCAAACTTTCTATTTAACCGCTTCTCGACCGCCTCATGTACATATACGTGAGCAGAATGGCACGGGCAGGCAAAATCCCGTACCTGTACGTGATTTTTTAAAGCCTGCCCGTGGGTCACGTGCGCGTCACCAGTGGCGTGCTCGCGACCCGGTCGGGAGCTCCGTGACCCCGGCCGCGGGACCAGCGGTCCCGATCGCCGCTGGTGTCCCGCGATCGGGTCACGGAGCTGAAGAACGGGGAGAGGTCTGTGTAAACAAACCTCTCCCCGCGCTTCCTACACTGCCTGTCACTGATCGTCTGTTCCCGGTCATCGGGAAAGCCGATCAATGACGTCAGACGTCAGTCCCGCCCCCTAATGTAAAAAAACACACACACGTCACAGCCCATAACCCCTCCCCTCCCCCTAGTGGTTAACTCTTTCACTACAACTGTCATTTATACAGGAATCAATGCATTTAAATAGCACTGATTGCTGTATAAATGACAATGGTCCCAAAAATGTGTCAAAAATGTCCGATGTGTCCGCCATAATGTCGCAGTCACAATAAAAATCGCTGATCGCCGCCATTACTAGTAAAAAAAAAAAATATTAATAAAAATGCTATAAAAAACTATCCCCTATTTTGTAAACGCTATAACTTTTGCGCAAACCGATCAATAATCGCTAATTGCGATTTTTTTTTACCAAAAATATGTAGAAGAATACGTATCGGCCTAAACTGAGGAAAAAAAATGTTTTTTTATATATTTTTTGGGGATATTTATTATAGCAAAATGCAAAAAATATTGCATTGTTTTCAAAATTGTCTCTCTATTTTTGTTTATAGCGCAAAAAATAAAAAACGCAGAGGGCGATCAAATACCACCAAAAGAAAGCTCTATTTGTGGGAAAAAAAGGACGCTAATTTTGTTTGGGAGCCACGTCGCACGACCGCGCAATTGTCAGTTAAAGCGACGCAGTGCCGAATCGCAAAAAGGGGGCCTGGTCCTTTGGCTGCCAATTGGTCCGGGGCTGAAGTGGTTAATAAAACACGCACCGGAGAGATCAGACACAGATGTGCCACCCTTCTTGTTTTTCTCTGGCACAATTTTACGAACGTTTTAAAAATTTGGAAATCGGATCATAAATGTCGAAATGTTTTTGGCTGGAAACATATAAAATACACTATAAATACATTCTGGGCTCTGATTGGCTATGAAGAGAAGATTTCCTTTATGAAGCCTTATAGGCTCTTCCACACCAGTATTTGGGTAATTTGTGGTTCACCTCCTGGCAGGGCTGGACCGGGACGAAAATGTGGCCCTGGACTTCATCCAGACCGGCCCAGGGCACAACACATCAGGGTGCAGCACATCATTTTTTTTTTCCCTCAGGCACTAGGAGGCCGCTGAAACCGGCCCACTGAGGCATCGGCCCACCAGGAAGCTCCCGGTAGTCCTCGGTGGCCAGTCCATCCCTGCCTCCTGGGATTGCTACAAGTATCTAAATGAAGGAATCTGGACAAACCGGACCGGAAGCAAGAGAACCTGCCACTCCAACTCTTCATCACGTCTTTTACATCTTCGTACCATTTATTTTTTCACCATATTCAGATATTAGTATGAGGTTTTTATGTAAATCACTTAATAAAAAAAAAAAAAATACTGAAATAGTGATTTTCATAGCAGGCTTCTGTTGGGTTGCTGGACTCACTGAAAAGAATGTCGTGTAGTTAGTAATGATGGAGCATTCTGCAGTGTGAACACTAGAGGGAGGTATAGGATCACGTATTGGAGTTTGTGGCACCTCATTGGAAAATGTATCAGAATCGATCGTCTGATTCCAATATCATTATTTGCAGATATTTACACAGAACAAAAATTACATATTTCCATCCCTCTAGTAGTTACTCGATGATACGGTGCTCTGGGAGTCAGAGATACGGAGGGCTGTACATCTAAGGAGGCGCACTGAGGGCTGTACATCTAAGGAGGCGCACTGAGGGCTGTACATCTAAGGAGGCACACTGAGGGCTGTACATCTAAGGAGGCACACTGAGGGCTGTACAGCTAAGGAAGCACACTGAGGGCTGTACATCTAAGGAGGCGCACTGAGGGCTGTACATCTAAGGAGGCACACTGAGGGCTGTACATCTAAGGAGGCACACTGAGGGCTGTACAGCTAAGGAGGCACACTGAGGGCTGTACATCTAAGGAGGCGCACTGAGGGCTGTACATCTAAGGAGGCGCACTGAGGGCTGTACATCTAAGGAGGCACACTGAGGGCTGTACATCTAAGGAGGCACACTGAGGGCTGTACATCTAAGGAGGCACACTGAGGGCTGTACAGCTAAGGAGGCCCACTGAGGGTTGTACATCTAAGGAAGCACACTGAGGGCTGTACATCTAAGGAGGCACACTGAGGGCTGTACATCTAAGGAGGCGCACTGAGGGCTGTACATCTAAGGAAGCACACTGAGGGCTGTACAGCTAAGGAGGCACACTGAGGGCTGTACATCTAAGGAGGCGCACTGAGGGCTGTACATCTAAGGAGGCACACTGAGGGCTGTACAGCTAAGGAGGCACACTGAGGGCTGTACATCTAAGGAGGCACATTGAGGGCTGTACATCTAAGGAGGCACACCGAGGGCTGTACATCTAAGGAAGCACACTGAGGGCTGTACATCTAAGGAAGCACACTGAGGGCTGTACATCTAAGGAAGCACACTGAGGGCTGTACAGCTAAGGAGGCACACTGAGGGCTGTACATCTAAGGAGGCACACTGAGGGCTGTACAGCTAAGGAGGCGCACTGAGGGCTGTACATCTAAGGAAGCACACTGAGGGCTGTACAGCTAAGGAGGCACACTGAGGGCTGTACATCTAAGGAGGCGCACTGAGGGCTGTACATCTAAGGAGGCACACTGAGGGCTGTACAGCTAAGGAGGCACACTGAGGGCTGTACATCTAAGGAGGCGCACTGAGGGCTGTACATCTAAGGAGGCACACTGAGGGCTGTACATCTAAGGAGGCACACTGAGGGCTGTACAGCTAAGGAGGCTCACTGAGGGCTGTACATCTAAGGAAGCACACTGAGGGTTGTACATCTAAGGAGGCGCACTGAGGGTTGTACATCTAAGGAGGCGCACTGAGGGCTGTACATCTAAGGAGGCGCACTGAGGGCTGTACAGCTAAGGAGGCACACTGAGGGCTGTACAGCTAAGGAGGCGCACTGAGGGCTGTACATCTAAGGAGGCGCACTGAGGGCTGTACAGCTAAGGAGGCGCACTGAGGGCTGTACATCTAAGGAGGCACACTGAGGGCTGTACATCTAAGGAGGCACACTGAGGGCTGTACATCTAAGGAAGCACACTGAGGGCTGTACAGCTAAGGAGGCGCACTGAGGGCTGTACATCTAAGGAGGCACACTGAGGGCTGTACATCTAAGGAGGCACACTGAGGGCTGTACAGCTAAGGAGGCACACTGAGGGCTGTACATCTAAGGAGGCACACTGAGGGCTGTACATCTAAGGAGGCACACTGAGGGCTGTACAGCTAAGGAGGCACACTGAGGGCTGTACATCTAAAGAGGCACACTGAGGGCTGTACATCTAAGGAAGCACACTGTGGGTTGTACAGCTAAGGAGGAACACTGAGGGCTGTACATCTAAGGAGGCACACTGAGGGCTGTACATCTAAGGAGGCGCACTGAGGGCTGTACAGCTAAGGAGGCACACTGAGGGCTGTACAGCTAAGGAGGCACACTGAGGACTGTACATCTAAGGAGGCACACTGAGGGCTGTATAGCTAAGGAGGCACACTGAGGGCTGTACATCTAAGGAGGCACACTGAGGGTTGTACAGCTAAGGAGGAACACTGAGGGCTGTACATCTAAGGAAGCACACTGAGGGCTGTACATCTAAGGAAGTACACTGAGGGCTGTACATCTAAGGAGGCACACTGAGGGTTGTACAGCTAAGGAGGAACACTGAGGGCTGTACATCTAAGGAGGCACACTGAGGGCTGTACATCTAAGGAAGTACAATGAGGGCTGTACATCTAAGGAGGCACACTGAGGGCTGTACATCTAAGGAGGCCCAGTGAGGGCTGTACATCTAAGGAAGCACACTGAGGGCTGTACATCTAAGGAGGCACACTGAGGGCTGTACAGCTAAGGAGGAACACTGAGGACTGTACATCTAAGGAGGCACACTGAGGGCTGTACAGCTAAGGAGGCACACTGAGGGCTGTACATCTAAGGAGGCACACTGAGGGCTGTACATCTAAGGAGGCACACTGAGGGCTGTACATCTAAGGAGGCACACTGAGGGCTGTACATCTAAGGAGGCACACTGAGGGCTGTACAGCTAAGGAGGCACACTGAGGGCTGTACATCTAAAGAGGCACACTGAGGGCTGTACATCTAAGGAGGCACACTGAGGGCTGTACAAGGAGGCACACTGAGGGCTGTACATCTAAGGAGGCACACTGAGGGCTGTACAAGGAGGAACACTGAGGGCTGTACAGCTAAGGAGGCACACTGAGGGCTGTACATCTACACACCGAGGGCTGTATATCTAAGGAGGCACACTGAGGGCTGTACATCTACACACCGAGGGCTGTACATCTAAGGAGGCACACTGAGGGCTGTACATCTAAGGAGGCACACTGAGGGCTGTACATCTAAGGAGGCACACTGAGGGCTGTACAGCTAAGGAGGCACACTGAGGGCTGTACATCTAAGGAGGCACACTGAGGGCTGTACATCTAAGGAGGCACACTGAGGGTTGTACATCTAAGGAGGCACACTGAGGGCTGTACAGCTAAGGAGGCACACAGGGCTGTACAGCTAAGGAGGCACACTGAGGGCTGTACATCTAAGGAGGCACACTGAGGGCTGTACATCTAAGGAGGCACACTGAGGGCTGTACATCTAAGGAGGCACACTGAGGGCTGTACATCTAAGGAGGCACACTGAGGGCTGTACAGCTAAGGAGGCACACTGAGGGCTGTACATCTAAAGAGGCACACTGAGGGCTGTACATCTAAGGAGGCACACTGAGGGCTGTACAGCTAAGGAGGGACACTGAGGGCTGTACATCTAAGGAGGCACACTGAGGGCTGTACATCTAAGGAGGCACACTGAGGGCTGTACAGCTAAGGAGGCACACTGAGGGCTGTACATCTAAGGAAGCACACTGAGGGCTGTACATCTAAGGAGGTACACTGAGGGCTGTACATCTAAGGAGGCACACTGAGGACTGTACAGCTAAGGAGGCACACTGAGGGCTGTACATCTAAGGAAGTACACTGAGGGCTGTACATCTAAGGAGGCACACTGAGGGCTGTACAGCTAAGGAGGCGCACTGAGGGCTGTACATCTAAGGAAGCACACTGAGGGCTGTACATCTAAGGAGGCACACTGAGGGCTGTACATCTAAGGAGGCACACTGAGGGCTGTACAAGGAGGCACACTGAGGGCTGTACATCTAAGGAGGCACACTGAGGGCTGTACAAGGAGGCACACTGAGGGCTGTACATCTAAGGAGGCACACTGAGGGCTGTACAAGGAGGCACACTGAGGGCTGTACATCTAAGGAGGCACACTGAGGGCTGTACAAGGAGGCGCACTGAGGGCTGTACATCTAAGGAGGCACACTGAGGGCTGTACAAGGAGGCACACTGAGGGCTGTACATCTAAGGAGGCACACTGAGGGCTGTACAAGGAGGCACACTGAGGGCTGTACATCTAAGGAGGCACACTGAGGGTAAAACCCTATCATTAAGATGCATTTTTACCACCCCTGCCCCAACCGCACCCCCATTAGCTGCAGTGGCCGGGGTAGTACACATGGTGCAGCCGCAGCAGGAGTTATACGCCCTCTCATGGTCGGTGGGTGTAGCACCTGCCAAGCGTGACCCATTAAAGTGAATGAGACCTTGTGCAGTGCAGAAAACAAGGGGTTATAGCAGGCAGCGTTGTGTTGCTTTCTCACCACCGGTTTTAACCCCTTGGGCCCCGCAGAATCATGGAATTGTGGGGTACTTACAGAGTGGCTTTATTTACTTCAATGGGTCATGATTGGCAGGCGGTAGCACCCACAAAAAGCAACAGGGGGGGGGGGTTAATTCCTGCTGTGCTATGTGTACACCTTTGGCTGTTACCTGAGCAGCTACAGGGGCTAGGGATTGGGGGGGGGGGGTGGAAAAACCAGGACTCAACCGCAGGGTTTTACCACCTCCCAAATTTACTTGTCAACGAGCCCAAAGGGTGCCGCTGCGGAATGCAGCTAATGCTGGCCATACACTATCCAAAAAAATTGGCCAAAATTCGTTCATTTTTAGACAGATCGTCCATTTTTCGGGCAGTTAATGGGCACAAAACCGATGATCGTTGGGACGTTTTTGAGCCGAAAAAACGAAGGACAAGTTTGTAAATTTTCTGCCGAACGAACGATAAATTAAAAGGTTAACCCCTTCCCGCCGAGCGTACACAGATATGCGTACTCGGCTTTCAGGGGTTATATTGGGGTGATGCCCGCAGCTGCAGGCATCATCCTGGTACCGTTTTTTTCGAGTGGGCGATTGGCTTTCCAGGGATAACAACCGATGCGGCTAAAAGTTGCTCGATTGTTATACCGGAGGAGCGGGAGGGGAAGTCCCCCCCCTCTCCCGCCGCTTTACCGGGCCTCCCGTCCAACCGGGAGACCCGATCCTTGATCCGCCACTTTCGGCGGCTAGAAACAGAATGGCACGAAGCCAGAAACGGCTTTGTGACAGTCTCCTAAATGTAAACACGGAAGCGACGCCACAACGTCACTTCCTGTTTACTCGGCTGCCAATGGCGCCGGATTTTAAAAACATATACAGTATTCAGATACACCGTTTTCAGAGCGAGAGCAATAATTCTAGCGCTAGACCTCCTCTGTAACTCTAAGCTGGTAACCGTAAAAAAAAAATTTAAAGCGTCGCCAATAAAGATTTTTAGGTACCGTAGTTTGTCGCCATTCCACGAGTGGGGTGCAATTATAAAGCGTGACATGTTTGGTATCTATTTACTCGGCGTATCATCTTTCACATTATACAAAAAAAATGGGATAACTTTACTGTTTTGTTTTTTTAAAGTTCGTGAAAGTGTCCCTTTTCTCAACAAGTTGCGTTTAAAACACCGCTGCACAAATACCGTGTGGCATAAAATATTGCAACAATCGCCATTTTATTCTCTAGATTCTCTGCTAAAAAAAAAAATATATACCCTGTTTCCCCGAAAATAAGACCTAGCGTGATTGTCGGTGATGGCTGCAATATAAGCCCTACCCCCCAAATAAGCCCCATTTTGCCCCCCGAAAATAAGCCCTACCCTGAAAATAAGACCTACACTGACTTTAACTAGGGCTTATTTGGGGGGTAGGGCTTATATTGCAGCCATCACCCACAATCACGCTAGGTCTTATTTTCGGGGAAACAGGGTATATATATATATATATATATATATATATATATATATATATATATATATAATGTTTGGGGGTTCTAAGTAATTTTTGAGCAAAAAATACAGACTTTAACTTGTAAACACCAAATGTCAGCAATAGGCTTATGCCGCGTACACACAATCGGAATTCTCGTCGGAAAAAACTCTGACGGTTTTTCCGACGGAATTCCGACGGAATTTCGCTCAAGCTGTGTTGCCTACACACGGTCACACCAAATTCCGACGGTCAGTAACACAGCGGCATAAAACACGTTCGACAGCACTATAAAAAGGGAAGTTTAATGCTTCCGAGCATGCGTCGAATTGTTTCCGAGCATGCGTCGGAATTTTGCGTGTCGGAATTGCCTACACACGATCTGAAAATCCGATAGAAAGGTTTTCCGTCGGAAAAATTGAGAACAGGTTCTCAATCCAAAGTCTGTCGGAAATTCTGACATAAAAAGACCGATGGGCGTACACACGGTCGGAAAATCTGATGAAAAGCTCCCATCGGACTGTTTCCATCGGAAATTCCGACCGTGTGTACGCGGCATTAGTCATGAAAGGGTTAATGTGTTTCCCGTCCGAACTGTCTGCACTAGGTATATATATATAAAAAAAAAAAACGAACAAAAAATGCATTCCTTTATGTCCATCGAGCGATTTATCGGTCATTACATGACGGCACTATCGCTTGCGCTTACGGCTGAATGTCCGTTTTTTTCGAAAAATGGGTTCGGCCGAGTGTATGGCCAGCATAAGGGCTCATTCACAAGGGCAACTGGCACTCCTGCTCCTCTGAAAAGCGATCTGAGTGTGTTTGGCAGGCGGTCAGGAGGCGATATGTTGCCTCCTCAGAACCTGATGTAATGATGTAATGATTGCCACACATTGCACGTTATTGTGACACGGTTGTTCGGCAATTCGAGGTTTAGATCAGGTGGTGTGGAGGGGACACTGTGCCCGGTGGTCTTTGACTTCTCCCATGTTCTGCAGGTAAATCTCCACCCCTTTAAGGTTGCCTATCCCTGGTTTAGAGGCTGTAGTGACTTAGAGCCCGTTCACA
Source organism: Lithobates sylvaticus (assembly GCA_028564925.1). Lineage (NCBI taxonomy): Eukaryota > Metazoa > Chordata > Amphibia > Anura > Ranidae > Lithobates > Lithobates sylvaticus. The sequence continues at coordinate 7,116,719 of CM053031.1, read as the reverse complement.
CTACCGCGACTTGGGGGGGCGACTTGTCAGACCGCAAGTCGCCCCAAGTCGCTTGACATCAGAAGTTACATGCAAGTGAATGAGAGCCGTCTTAATGAACGCTACTGAAGTCGCTCCGACTTCAGAAAAGGTTCCTGTACTACTTCAAGCCGACTTCTAGGCGACCTGTACCCATTGATTTCAATGAAAGTCGCCTCCAAGTCGGATCTCCATCTATTATGGACGCGACAGTGTCTCCTTGAGGAGGAACTCCACGCCAAATGTTAAATAAAAAACCGGCATGGGTTCCCCCTCCAGGAGCATACCAGGCCCTTCGGTCTGGTATGGATTTTGGGGGGACCCCCATGCCGTTTTTTCGGGGCAGTAGGGGGGTGCCCTTAAAATCCATACCAGACCTAAGGGCCTGGTATGCTCCTGGAGGGGGAACCCATGCCGGTTTTTTATTTAAAATTTGGCGTGGAGTTCTCCCTCCAGAGCTGATTATTCTCTGATTGGTCACGGCCAAAGTCGCCTGGCCTGGGGCGACTTAAAGTCGCGTTGTAAGTCGTCCCAAGTCGTGTTGAAGTAGCTCCTCAAGTCGTGTCCAAGTTGCCTCCAAAAGTCGCGCTGGAAGTCGTGTCGCCCCTGTGCATGGGCGTCCGCAGGTAGGGGCAAGTGCCCCCCCCCCCCCCCTGGAATCAGGGATCGGATCAGGAGTTTGTTCCCCACTCGGTCTTTATCCTAGCGCTGGTGGCCGGCCCTGTCCTCACCCAGAATGAAAACGGGTCTTGCCAGCTGCTGGCCATCATGGACATCCTACTGGCATGCAAGGTACCGTACTGAGCATTACACACACCACTGGGACATAGGGGCACTTGAGGGACTGCAGACAGGGCTAGGAGGTACCACTCTCTGACCCCCCATCACCCCTCTCTGTCACCCCTCTGTCTTTTTCACCCCCCCTCTCTGTCACCCCACCCCTCTTTCTCTCTTTGTCACACTCCTCTCTCTCTGTCACCCCCCTATGTCTCTCTCTGTCACCCCCCTCTCTCTGTCACTCCCCTCTGTCTCTTTCTGTCACCTCCTCTCTCTGTCACTCCCCCTCTTTCTCTCTCTGTCACCTCCCCCTGTCTCTTTCTGTCACCCCCTCTCTCTGTCACCCCCTCTCTCTGTCACCCCCTCTCTCTCTCTCTCTGTCACCCTCTCTCTCTGTCACCCCCCTGTCTCTCTCTGTCACCCCCTGTCTCTCTCTGCCCCCCCCCACATGTCTGCAGTCTCTTACAGTCTCTTGAGCCATGTATGCAGTCACTTATAGTCTCTTGAGCCATGTATGCAGTCACTGACAGTCTCTTGGGCCATGTATACAGTCTCTGGTCATCTCTTGTGCCATGTCCGCAGTCTCTTACAGTCTCTTGAGCCATGTATGCAGTTTCTGAAGTCTCTTGGGCCATGTATGCAGTCACTGACAGTCTTTTGGGCCATGTATGCAGTCTCTGACAGTCTCTTGTGCCATGTCTGCAGTCTCTGACCATCTCCTGTACTACGTCTGCAGTCTCTGACCGTGATAATGACATTGTCGAAAAGGGCGAGAGCATGGGTGACCTTAAAATTTTGCCCCCCCCCCCCCCCCCTGAAAAAAGTTCTGCGGACGCCCATGCCCCTGTGTGAACCAGCACTTACTCTCAAATATCAATGGTGGGATTGTCCAAAAATGCAATGGATAATTTATGGGTTAAATTTTGCACGTACCGCCAAAGGAAACTGCTCTCTTCATCTTTACAGCGGCCAAGCAAACATTAGCAAAGGCTTAGCGGACTTCTTATCCTAAGTCAAGGACAACATGACTTGGTATCTGAGTGAATGAAAAAAATGGCGGCTATACTAGTCAACTCCGTACAAGTTTCCAAAAGGTTTGGGACCTGTGGATGACCCTCGATATCCCACAGGGGTTTTGATCGCTCTTTATGGACTATTTCACACCCTCCAGTTGAATTGACCCTTTGATGTTCCCAAATATTTGGGGGTTCTCTTACAGTCCAAAGATCCTTCCCTCCCTTACCACCAATCATATAGTCCTTTCTTTGCCTTCTCTCTATGTTTCTTTCTTTTCTTGTTGCAAGATCTATATTCCTTGGTTCATTCAGGTATCTTACCAAGATGACAATGACCTGGTGGTTTTATTGACCCCAATAGCTAATTTTCCGGATATATTGATGATCGGACTGATGTGGCCACATCATGACTTTGGGTACTGAAGCTTCTGGGTTGTGATCACATTCTTGGTTTAAAGTGACGGTTTTGAAAAGGACGAGAGCGCCACGCCATCTTTTAAAAGGTTTTTTTATTTTGTAACAGCCAACACATTTGGGGGGGGGGGGGGTCCGCACTCGCCCTTCATCAGGGCTAAAAACCAGATGATGGAGGCACTTGGATTGGAAAGGCCTATGCTTGATTAAGGGTGTGAATAAGGTCCAGGAGGGCAAGAGCCCTCAAAATTTCCACTCGTCTGTTCACATTTGGCGAGTGGAAATAAGCTTGAGGGCGAGTGCACGCCACATCAGAGGGGGGGGGGGTGGGGGAGGCGCCGCCGGCAGGTGGGGTTGAACGGAAGCCGAATCTCCTCCCTGGAATCGGGAAAGGAGAAGAGGGGAAGAGGAGAGCTGACCGGAACACAGAGAAGGCAACACCTTCTGTGACACAGCTTGGATCTGAAACGCTGACCACTGTCAAAGTCCCACCTCCTGGACCGCCTCCTATGATAGACAGTACACTGGTCCAATGCGCGGAAATTGAAGTAGTGTGATGTCTATCATAGGAGGTGGTGCAGAGGCGGGACAGTGGCACGCGTTTCAGATCCAAGCTGTGTCGCATCGGGAGATCCCCTCACTGTGTGATCCAAGCAGGCTTTCCTCCCAATTCCTCCCTAAGGTTGCATTGATGGGCACAGAGGAGGCTGCATTGATGGGCACAGAGGAGGCTGCATTGATGGGCACTGATAAGGCTGCATTGATGGACACTGATAGGCTGCATTGATGGGCACTGATGAGGCTGCATTGATGGGCACTGATGAGGTACACTGATAGGCTGTATTGATCGGCACTGATGAGGCTGAATTGATAGGCACTAATAGGCTGCATTGATGGGCACTGATGAGGCTGCATTGATGGGCACTGATAGGCTGTATTGATTGGCACTGATGAGGCTGCATTGATGGGCACTGATAGGCTGTATTGATTGGCACTAATGAGGCTGCATTGATGGTCACTGATAGGCTGCATTGATGGGCACAGATAGGCTGCATTGATGGGCACAGATGAGGCTGTATTGATGGGCACTGATGAAGCTGCATTGATGGGCACTGATGAGGCTGCATTGATGGGCACTGATAGGCTGCATTGATGGGCACTGATAGGCTGCATTGATGGGCACTGATGAGGCTGCATTGATGGACACTGATAGGCTGCATTGATGGGCACAGATGAGGCTGCGTTGATGGGCACTGATGAGGCTGCATTGATGAGCACAGATGAGGCTGCATTGATGGGCACTGATAGGCTGCATTGATGGCCACTGATGAGGCTGCATTGATGGGCACTGAATGGTTGCATTGATGGGCACTGATGAGGCTGCACTGAGGAGCACTAATGAGGCTGTACCAATGGGCACTGGAGGTTGGGATTAGGGGCGGGGCAGGGTAGGAGTTGGGTGCGGTAACTGGTGGCAAGGAACTCTTAAGGCCTGGCTAGTAGCTCAGGCCTTGAAATGTTGAGCCCTGGGAGGACAATATTTCCAATATGAAGCTATGATCAAGAACACGGGGACATGACCTCATGAAGGAAAGTTCAACACTAATCTCAGAGGGAATTTTTATACTGAAAGAGTAGTTGATGCTTGGAATAGACTTCCAGCAGAGGTAGTGAGACAGTCAACACTAAGTTCCTCCATGTTAAAAAGCTCTAAGCTGTTCAGACTGCGACCCGCTTTGAAGTCTCTGTTGTGTTCTTTGAGGATGAACTAGTCCTCAGCGTCTGCTGCTACAGAGGGCAGTGATGATTCTCATATACTGCTGGGTAAGGATGTGTAAATAGTTGGATGTCCGTAGTCTGGCCACAATAACTCAGCTAAAGCTCATGTCTTTATACACAGCCGGTGCCGAAAACCAGAGCTTAGCTGGGCCAGATTTGCACTAAGTGGCGGGAATATATTCCATTGTTGTTATGCAGAGTCCGGGTACGGGGGTGATACTGCCTGGACGGGGTGAGGGGATTTTGGCACTTATCTTATCTTTTCATAATCCACTAAAAATGGTTTTGTCTGGTTGGTTGTTGAAAAGGCCAATCACATATTCTGCTTCTTATTTCTTGATATATATCTCTGGCAGAATTTCGAGCTCCGCCCATCTCTTACAGTTTTCACACGGCGCAATGATGTCCGTAATCATAATGTGAAATAAAAAACCGGGAGCGTCAGCTGTAAAGGCGTGATATCCTCATTATGGCCTTGTGGGAGGGGCAGAGACACAAACTACTGCAGGAAATCTCTCCATTGTGGGAGGGGCAGAGACACAAATTACTGCAGGAAATCTCCCCATTGTGGGAGGGGCATAGACACAAACTACTGCAGGAAATCTCCCCATTGTGGGAGGGGCAGAGACACAAACTACTGCAGGAAATCTCTCCATTGTGGGAGGGGCAGAGACACAAATACTGCAGGAAATCTCCCCATTGTGGGAGGGGCAGAGACACAAACTACTGCAGGAAATCTCCCCATTGTGGGAGGGGCAGAGACACAAACTACTGCAGGAAATCTCTCCATTGTGGGAGGGGCAGAGACACAAACTACTGCAGGAAATCTCCCCATTGTGGGAGGGGCAGAGACACAAACTACTGCAGGAAATCTCCCCATTGTGGGAGGGGCAGAGACACAAACTACTGCAGGAAATCTCTCCATTGTGGGAGGGGCAGAGACACAAATTACTGCAGGAAATCTCCCCATTGTGGGAGGGGCATAGACACAAACTACTGCAGGAAATCTCCCCATTGTGGGAGGGGCAGAGACACAAACTACTGCAGGAAATCTCTCCATTGTGGGAGGGGCAGAGACACAAACTACTGCAGGAAATCTCCCCATTGTGGGAGGGGCAGAGACACAAACTACTGCAGGAAATCTCCCCATTGTGGGAGGGGCAGAGACACAAACTACTGCAGGAAATCTCTCCATTGTGGGAGGGGCAGAGACACAAATACTGCAGGAAATCTCCCATTGTGGGAGGGGCATAGACACAAACTACTGCAGGAAATCTCCCCATTGTGGGAGGGGCAGAGACACAAACTACTGCAGGAAATCTCTCCATTGTGGGAGGGGCAGAGACACAAACTACTGCAGGAAATCTCTCCATTGTGGGAGGGGCAGAGACACAAACTACTGAGGGGAAATCTCATCATTGTGGGAGGGGCAGAGACACAAACTACTGCAGGAAATCTCACCATTGTGGGAGGGGCAGAGACACAAACTACTGCAGGAAATCTCACCATTGTGGGAGGGGCAGAGACACAAACTACTGAAGGAAAGCTCCCCATTGTGGGAGGGGCAGAGACACAAATTACTGCAGGAAATCTCACCATTGTGGGAGGGGCATAGACACAAACTACTGCAGGAAAATCTCCCCATTGTGGGAGGGGCAGAGACACAAACTACTGCAGGAAATCTCTCCATTGTGGGAGGGGCAGAGACACAAATTACTGCAGGAAATCTCCCCATTGTGGGAGGGGCATAGGCAAACTACTGCAGGAAATCTCACCATTGTGGGAGGGGCAGAGACACAAACTACTGCAGGAAATCTCACCATTGTGGGAGGGGCAGAGACACAAACTACTGAGGGGAAATCTCATCATTGTGGGAGGGGCAGAGACACAAACTACTGCAGGAAATCTCATCATTGTGGGAGGGGCAGAGATACAAACTACTGATGGGAAATCTCATCATTGTGGGAGGGGCAGAGACACAAACTACTGTAGGAAATCTCACCATTGTGGGAGGGGCAGAGACACAAACTACTGCAGGAAATCCCATGATTGTGGGAGGGGCAGAGACACAAACTACTGCAGGAAATCTCATGATTGTGGGAGGGGCAGAGACACAAACTACTGCAGGAAATCTCATGATTGTGGGAGGGGCATAGACACAAACTACTGCAAGAAATCCCATGATTGTGGGAGGGGCATAGACACAAACTACTCTGGGATATCCTCACTGGTGATGGTAATAGAGGAGATTATACTTCTAGAGCCAGTGCATCAGACAAAATGACATCACAAAATGAAACACACAGCCACACCAGTGAAATAGAATTTAATGTTCAAACGATGCAAAGATAGTTTCCATGGGAAATCCTTGTTGCAGCAACTGACCAACCAAAATAGACGCAGCCGCTGTCGCTGTGGGCGCAGCTCGTGGGCGGGCAGATGGGCGGACAGCTTGTGGCGAGTGTCGCAGCTTTATACCAAGGCGGCCCACAGCGGAGGGGGTGCAGATGGAGTTGTGTCATTAAATGTGGATTATAAATAATACGATAAAGAAACTAGGAGTATATTTTCTATGTGTATATATTACATGGAAAGACGTGGCAGTTTAATAGGAAGACAATATACATCCTCATCGCCGGCGGCGGGAAAAGCGCGTCGCAGCGTACCCTAAAAAACCGCACACCGCGTCCTTAGCCGCCGCTCCTTCCACAAACAGATACAAAATCCATTATATCGGGGATAGATAAGAAAACGTCTGTTTTTTTCCGCATAAAAATAAATAAACTTTGCGTGATTAATCCGTGGAAGAAATCGCGATTTTTTTTTTTTTTTAAGTGACGATAGAAAAATCGGAGAATTCGCACGTAAAAAGCCCCCCCCCAAAATAAAAGTCCACCGTTAAAATGACATAACACTCTAAATGGACACTCTGTGCGCTGTATATTGTGGTGCCGACAAAACTGCCATGTCCGTTACCGGATGAAACGCGGGAAGATGGCGAAGGCCTGACCGGCGTCTAACAATACAGAACGACCTCGTTGTATAGAATTTACAAAATATAGAATCTGTTTTTTTTTTTTTGTTTTTTTTTTTGTTTTTTTCATTTTCACACTAAAATATTACAAAATAAACTTACAAAAAAAGGATGTACATCAGATCGTTCAGCGAGCAAAGGTTCCCGGGGCCGCCGCGGCAGGGCGCCTATCAAGTCTCCGGGGCAGCTGAGGGCGCCGCTGAAGCGTGGCACTCTCGGGGGGAGGGGAGGAATCGATATTCGCCGCCCCCCCCCCCCCCCATGTGAAAACGTTACCCAGAAAAACAGTACAAATTGTGAGGTTGTCTTTTTTAAACCAAAAGTCTTACAGGCGGATCTCTTACACTGGAAGATAAAAATCCCCCTGATGGAGGACGGCTTTTGCGGCAAGTCTTGGGCGCGGTTCTGACGCGGGGAACCCGCCGGCGGATCTGGTACCGTAATACATTCCTTCATTCCTTCATAGAGGAAATCATTGAGTCGGGTCAATAAATAACATTTATTCTCGGGTCCTCCCAAGTGGGCGTCGCTCCGTAGCCAGGCGTTCACTTTCCGGGAATCTTTGGTCAGTCGCCCCCCTTTTTTTTTTTAGAGTGAGGACCCCCTCCCCTCCCCCCCTCCCCCCGGTCAAGTCAATGGTCTTCAGTGCACGGTGTTTGCGGTAAAAAGCGTCTCTGGGTTCCGCTAACTCGGTCTAGGGGGGCCGTGGTTTAGGAAGTAAGTGGTCATCTCTCCTTTTCCTTTCACCTTCACCACCCCTCGGCACTCCAGGGAGTAATTGTTGGCCGCCAGGACCTGCTGGAGGTCCGCCGTAACCTGAAAACCAAAAACAAAAGAAACTTTATTGTCCAGGAACTTTTTACTCAAGAAAGTTTTCAAGATATTTACATACAGAAAGGGGAAAATAATTGCAATGTTTTTCATCGAAAACGCCACGTTGTACACAGGATATCTATGATCAGAGTATCGCCTAGGCCAGTGCTCGACAAACCCCGGTCGCCAGGTCGCATTGGCGACTAGAATCAGTGACCTGGCGCCCGGGGCAGCACAGCTGGGGGTATCCTGTCTCCATAGTGCACCCCCCCCGCCCCCCGCGCACGATTGCGATGGACCGCGCCGGCCGGTAATTGAGGCCGCGGCTTTGCGGCCTTGTGCAGTCCTCTGGTACCTTCTAGAATCTGGCGCCATCTTGTGGTGGCAGTTGGTATGACATCCAGAAATGCTAATGGAGCTGTTTGTTTTCTCTGCCTGCCCATCTCCTTCCCTTTACTTGGAACCCCCAAACATTATATATATTTTTTATTCTAACACCCTAGAGAATAAAATGGCGGTCGTTGCAATACTGTCACACCGTATTTGCGCAGCGGGCTTACAAGCGCACTTTTTTGGGAAAAAATACTTTTTCTAAGTAAAAAAATAACACAACAGTAAAGTTAGTCCAATTTTTTTTTTTATATTGTGAAAGATAATGTTACGGCGAGTAAATTGATACCCAACACGTCACGCTTCAAAATTGCGCCCGCTCGTGGATTGGCGAGAAACTTTTACCCTTTAAAATCTCCATAGGCGACGTCTAAAAAAATTCTACAGGTTGCATGTTTTGAGTTACAGAGGAGATCTAGGGCTAGAATTATTGCTCTCGCTCTGCCGATCGCGGCAATACCTCACATGTGTGGTTTGAACAACGCTTTCGTATGCGGGCGCTACTCGCGTATGCGTTCGCTTCTGCAAACAAGCTCGGCGGGACGGGGCGCGTTTAAAATAATTATTTTTTTTCTTATTAATTTTAACTTTTATTTTTCATTTTTTCACTGTCCTTTTGAAAAAAATTTTTTGTCACTTTTATTCCTATTAGAAGGAATGTAAACATCCCTTGTAATAGAAAAAAGCATGACAGGGCCTCTTAAATATGAGATCTGGGGGTCAAAAAGACCTCGGATCTCATATTTACACTAAAATGCAATAATAAAAAATAAAAAAATTGTCATTTGAAAAAAATAAAAATAATAAAAATGACTTGGAGACGGGCGGGGGGCGGGGCCATCTTCCCATTCGCTCGTCTCCATGTCGTTAAAAAAACCTGGCTCCTAACTTTTTTTAGCTGGCTCCTAGATTCCAAGCAAATTCGTCAAGCCCTGGCCTAGGCTAGCGATGGAGAACCTCGCCCCCCCCCCCCCCCCAGATGTTTTGGAACTACATTTCCCATGATGCTCTGGCACTCTGCAGTTTACTGGAGCATCATGGGAAATGTAGTTCCAAAACATCTGGGGGGGGGGGGGGGGCAAGGTTCACCATCACTGGCCTAGGATAACCTTATACCAAGCGAAATGTCTGGGTACAGCTATGAAGGCAAATAAGTAAAAAAAAAAACTAAAAAGGAAAAACCATGGAGATAGTAAAGTTAAAGAAGGAGGGGGAGGGGGGATCTGAGATGGGAGTCTGAAAACTCTTGAAGAAGCCTCCGGGGTCTGTGGTCTCCACATTTTCTAAACAAAGGGCCAGTTTATTATCCTTTAGACTTTAGAGGGGCTGAACTATGGCCCATCATTGGTGTCAGTGGAGGAATAGTGCCCATCATTGGTGTCAGTGGGAGGAATAGTGCCCCATCATTGGTGTCAGTGGGAGGAATAGTGCCCCATCATTGGTGTCAGTGGGAGGAATAGTGCCCCATTGTTAGTGTCAGTGGAAGGAATAGTGTCCCATCATTGGTGTCAGTGGGAGGAATAGTGTCCCATCATTGGTGTCAGTGGGAGGAATAGTGTCCCATCATTGGTATCAGTGGGAGAAATAGTGCCCCATCATTGGTATCAGTGGGAGGAATAGTGTCCCATCATTGGTATCAGTGGGAAGAATAGTGCCCCATCATTGGTGTCAGTGGGAGGAATAGTGCCCCATCATTGGTGTCAGTGGGAGGAATAGTGCCCCATCATTGGTGTCAGTGGGGGGGAATAGTGTCCCATCATTGGTGTTGGTGGGAAGAATAGTGCCCCATTGGTATCAGTGGAAGGAATAGTGCCCCATCATTGCTATCAGTGGAAGGAATAGTGCCCCATCATTGGTGTCGGTGGGAGGAATAGTGCCCCATCATTGGTGTCAGTGGGAGGAATAGTGCCCCATTGTTAGTATCAGTGGAAGAATAGTGCCCCATTGTTAGTATCAGTGGAAGGAATAGTGCCCCATTGTTAGTGTCAGTGGAAGGAATAGTGCCCCATTGTTAGTGTCAGTGGAAGGAATAGTGCCCCATTGTTAGTGTCAGTGGAAGGAATAGTGCCCCATTGTTAGTGTCAGTGGAAGGAATAGTGCCCCATTGTTAGTGTCAGTGGAAGGAATAGTGCCCCATTGTTAGTGTCAGTGGAAGGAATAGTGCTCCAAGGCGCCCGGATAAAGTCCAGCAAAGGGCCGTATCTGTCAGTGTCAGTTCCGGGGGGGGGGGGGGGGCTGCAGTTTGAAGAGCACTGCTGTAAATCATAGCTCTGAGGGCAGCACAGTAGGTGCCTAGGGGGTGGAATGCCTCCCATGGGGCACCAAGTCTGTGGAGCTCCCAGGAACCTCCGGCTCTTACACAGAGTTTGTCACCTACTGGCTGCAGGTGGTAAATATGTCATATTTTATATGTCATTGTTGAATCGGCTCACCTGGATCCTCTCCGGCACTCCGGTGCTGTCCATGCGACTCGCCACGTTCACTGTGTTCCCCCAAATATCGTACTGCGGCTTCCTGGCCCCGATCACCCCGGCGACCACGGGTCCAATGTTCAGCCCTGTCCCACGAGAGAGGAAAATGATAATCCTACAGATTGTACAGATGGTGCACAGCGGAGCTACAACCCCCAGCATGCTCTGCCCGCCCCCTCCCCCCCCCCAGGAATGTCTGAGGTCATTAGAAATCATTTGTTCAGAAGAACCTACAGTAGGTCAAAGGTCAGAGTGCGGCAATCTCACCCCTCCCCCCCCCAGAACTTATTTTATATCGCCCTGACTGCAGCTCTCATCTGATTGGTTCCTGGGGCTCATTGGATAATCATGACATTTTGGCGATGGGGGGGGGGGGGGGGGGGGGAGGGGCACTTACCGATCTTCATCTGGAAGTTGTTGAACGAATGTTCGTTGATGTATTTCATCTGATCCATCAGCCTCATTGCATAATCGGCCAGCGCCTTGATGTGCGATTTCCCCACCTTGTCGTAAGTCGTATCGTTGAGTCCCGAAGCCGCCATGTAGGTGCTGCCGATCGTCTTGATCTTCTCCAGCTGCCGAAACTCGTCCTCGCTGATGATCTGTCAGTGTGGGGGGGTCATTGGAAGATTCGGGTTATCTGTATGAGCTGATTTCACGTACCCCCCCCCCCCCCAATACCTTCATTCTGTCCCTGCAAGACTGGCAATAATCTAACCGATCGATCCCCCGGAAACACGCTTTACACTTTTTTATGCCACCTTACTACCGCCGCAGATAACAAAGGGGTATGGGGGACACTGATACAAGGGGGGGGGGGACTCTGATTTAAGGGGACAATATGATGGGGACCCTGATGTCAAAGGGGACTCTGATGGGGATCTTTGACATAAGGAGGACTCTGATGGGGAATCTGATGTAAGGGAGACTTTAATGGGGACCCTGATATAAGGAGGACTCTGATGAAGACCCTGATGTAATGGGGGACTCTGATGAAGTCCCTGATGTAATGGGGGACTCTGATGGGGAACCTAATGTAAGGGGGTAGTCTGGTTGGAACCCTGATGTAATGAGGGACTCTGATGGGAAACCTAATGTAAGGGGGTAGTCTGGTTGGAACCCTGATATAATGAGGGACTCTGATGGGAAACCTAATGTAAGGGGGTAGTCTGGTTGGAACCCTGATGTAATGAGGGACTCTGATGGGGAAACTGATGTAAGGAGGACTCTGAAGACCCTGACATATGGGGGGATTCTGATGGGGAACCTGATGGAAGAGGGAGCTCTGATGGGGAACATGAAGTAAGGAGGACTCTGATGAAGACCCTGATGCAATGGGGGACTCTGATGGGTAACCTGATGTAAGGATGACTCTGATGGAGACACAGATGTAATGGGGGACTCTGATGGGGAACCTGATGTAAGGGAAATTTTAAAGGGGAACCTGATGGAAAGGAGGGCTCCGATGGGGAACTTGATGGAAGGAGGGACTTTGATGGGGAAACTGAGGTAAGGAGGACTCTGATGAAGACCCTGACGTAAGGGGGGATTCTGGTGGGGCCCCCAATGTAATGGTGGACTCTGGGGAACTTGATGAAAGGGGGAATTTGATAGGGAACCTAAGGTAGGGAGGACTGATGGATACCCAGATGTAACGGGGGACTCTGATTGGGACCCTGATGTAATGGGGGCTTTGATGGGGAACCTGATAGAAGGGGGGCTCTGATGAGGAACCTGATGTAAGAGGGGGACTCTGATGGGGAACCGGAGTTAAGGAGGGCTCTGATGGATACCCAGATGTAACAGGGGACTCTGAGATGTAACGGGGGACTCCGATTGGGACCCTGATGTAATGGGGGCTTTGATGGGCAACCTGATAGAAGGGGGACTCTGATGAGGAACCTGATGTAAGGGGGGCTCTGATGAGGAACCTGATGTAAGAGGGGGACTCTGATTGGGACACTGATGTAATGGGGGCTCTGATGAGGAACCTGATGTAAGAGGGGGACACTGATGGGGAACCGGAGTTAAGGAGGGCTCTGATGGATACCCAGATGTAACAGGGGACTCTGATTGGGACCCTGATGTAAGTGGGGGTACTGGTGTGGTCCCTGATGGAAGTGGGGCTCTGATGAGGAACCTGATGGAAGGGGGGGACTCTGATGGGGAACCTGAGGTAAGGAGGGCTCTGATGGAGATCCTGCTATAAGGGGTACACTGTGGCCCTCATACTGAAAAGTTTGGAGACCCCTGAGCCAGAGAGAACCCACGTTGGGGGTCACCAACGTTGTGATGTTTCGCAGCCCAGACAGCGGAAAGAAGGCGGGGCAGTGACACGGTCTGCAGAACTATGGAGCCCTGACATGTGTTGTCAGGCTATGATGTCCGCCATATTGTATCGGGGTCGTGGGGGGATCCCATGGTTTTTAGCTGCAGCTGCCTTTTAAATAAACTGGAAATGTGTTTTTCGGGTTGTCCCACCACCCAACTGATCGGGGAAGAATCTCCACCCACTTGAAGTATTCCTCCCGCCATCAATCACACTGTTACTGTTCCCGCCCCGTCGCTGGTCTCACCTCGTCGAAGTCCGCGATGATCTCGTTGAGGAGCCGCAGACACTCCACCCCCTCGTTGTTGGCCTCCAGTTCCACGTAGAACTCCGAGAAGTTGCTAATGGAGGCGAACATGACGGCGACGCACTCACACGACTGGTAATAGAGCTCATCGTTGCGCCTCTCCCGCGCCAGAAAGTGGGCGGCCACATCCTTGGGAAGAATATTATGGAGGAGGCGCCGGTTGTAGGCCTGGAGCTCCTCCATCTCCTCCTTCTCCTCCGTGGCCTACAAGAAGAAGGTGGACACCACCATGGTGAGAGGAGAACAACATACAGACATCATATACATTCTATGGAATACAGCTGACCAGGTGGATGTCTTTACTGAACTCAATGCCAAACAGTTGCTAGAGATTACTGTACATCAATACTGCTCGCTGATTGGTTGCTAGAGGTTACTGGACATCCTTACCACTCATTAATTGGTTGCTAGAGGTTACTGCACATTATTACTCTTCATTGATTGGTTGCTAGAGGTTACTGGTCATCCTTACCACTCACTAATTGGTTGCTAGAGGTTACTGCACATTATTACTCTTCATTGATTGGTTGCTAGAGGTCACTGGTCATCCTTACCACTCACTAATTGGTTGCTAGAGGTTACTGCACATTATTACTCTTCATTGATTGGTTGCTAGAGGTTACTGGTCATC
>CM053031.1:6882622-7102268 GCA_028564925.1 Lithobates sylvaticus | reverse complement strand
TACTGCACATTATTACTCTTCATTGATTGGTTGCTAGAGGTTACTGGTCATCCTTACCACTCACTAATTGGTTGCTAGAGGTTACTGCATATCCTTACCGTTCAATGATTGGTTTCAAGAGGTTACTGCACATCATTACTGTTCACTCATTGGTTGCTAAAGGTTATTTCACATCATCTCCTCACTGCCTGCACACCATGGACTTGGGGAGGTGAGAGGAGCCATCAATAGACAGAAAACTCCTAGGACTCCTTGGAACAGTGGCAATGCTGGAAGAGGGGGGAGTGATCAGTGGCATTGCATGGGGGTTGATAGGATCAGGGGCAGTGGTGGGGGGATGGGATTAGTTAGGAGGCAGCACGCTGTGGCAAATTCTGAATCATGTGTAGAGCACAGCTGGAAATCTTTGGCAAATATATAGTGGTGGATTCTACACTGACCACGAATGTAATGGGGAATTTACACTGATCACCAATGTAATGGGGATTTACACTGACCACCAATGTGATGGGGATTTACACTGACCACCAATGTAATGGGGATTTATTTACACTGACCACCAATGTAATAGAAGCATTCACAGTAACTACCAATGTAAGGAGGGATTTACACTGATCACCAATGTAAGGGACAATTTTCTTTGCAGAACAGGCTGATGTTAGGCTCAATGAACACAGTTGTAGGCAGGACTTTCAAGCATGTCCCTATACCTCCCCAGTGGGCAGCATTCAGCAGAGGTAGATATAACCTCAGGGGGGCATGATATACATATGAATGCTGCCTCTATTTACATTTTAATGCAGGTTATTTACATGTAAACATAAGGTCTGCAGGTGAGGCACCTGTACACAGCAATAGACAGAGCTGGGCATCAGTAACAGAACTTCACACTGAGATATCGGGACACTGATGAGGCAGCTGCTTTGGGCCCCACAACAATGATGGGGGCCACGGCAGCTGCCCCTTTTGCCCTGCCTTATATACTGCCATGTATATAAGATAAGATTTCCAACATGTGTCCCTTATAATTGAAACAATTTGTTTCCCATAAAGAGTTTTATAATCAGACACCTGTCCCCTGTCCACGGCTCCCACAGAAAGCTCCCACAAAATTCAGTTTTTATGAATAGATCATTGGATACAAAATCTCTTTTTATATAAACCAGCATGAAAAGGGCATCTGGTGGCAATTCAGTCCTAATCACCCCCCCCCCCCCGACTTTGTACAGAATCCTCCAGAACAATTTGGGGGTCTCACAGTGAAGTACCTGAAGCTTCCACAGGAAGTCCAGCCGGGCCGTAGACTCCACCTGCTGGGCGTGCAGATACAGCGCCAGAACGAACACCGTGATTATAATCGGCGTGGCGATCTTCAGCGCGACTCTGTCGATGGTGCTGCAAAGACATAAAGGGAGCTATTACTTTCAGGGGAACAAAAATCATCTTCATGTACCAGTAATAATAATAATATTTTTATATATATATATATATATATATATACAGTGGTGTGAAAAAGTGTTTGCCCCCTTCCTCATTTCCTGTTCCTTTGCATGTTTGTCACACTTAAGTGTTTCGGAACATCAAACCAATTTAAACAATAGTCAAGGACAACACAAGTAAACACAAAATGCAATTTGTAAATGAAGGTGTTTATTATTAAAGGTGAAAAAAAATCCAAACCATCATGGCCCTGTGTGAAAAAGTTATTGCCCCCTAAACCTAATAACTGGTTGGGCCACCCTTAGCAGCAACAACTGCAACCAAGCGTTTGCGATAACGTGCAATGAGGCTTTTACAGCGTCCTGGAGGAATTTTGGCCCACTCATCTTTGCAGAATTGTCCTAATTCAGTTACATTAGAGGGTTTTCGAGCATGAACGGCCTTTTTAAGGTCATACCACAACATCTCAATAGGATTCAGGTCAGGACTTTGGCTAGGCCACTCCAAAGTCTTCATTTTGTTTTTCTTCAGCCATTGGTGGTGGACTTGCTGGTGTGTTTAGGATCATTGTCCTGCTGCAGAACCCAAGTTCGTTTCAGCTTGAGTACACGAACAGATGGTCGGACATTCTCCTTCAGGATCTCTTGGTAGACAGCAGAATTCATAGTTCCTTTTATCACGGCAAGTCTTCCAGGTCCTGAAGCAGCAAAAACAGCCCCAGACCATCACACTACCACCACCATATTTTACTGTTGGTATAATGTTCTTTTTCTGAAATGCAGTGTTCCTTCTACGCCAGATATACTTGGACACACACCTTCCAAAGAGTTCCACTTTTGTCTCATCGGTCCACAGAATGTTGTCCCAAAAGTCTTGGGGATCATCAAGATGTGTTGTGGAGAAATTGAGACGAGCTTTGATGTTTCTTTTTGCTCAGCAGTGGTTTTCTCCTTGGAACTCTGCCATGCAGGCCATTTTTGCCCAGTCTTTTCCTGATGGTGGAGGCATGAACGCTGACCTTAACTGAGGCAAGTGAGGCCTGCAGTTCCTTGGACGTTGTTGTGGGGTCTTTTGTGACCTCTTGGATGAGTCGTCGCTGCGCTCTTGGGGTAATTTTGGGCGGCCGGCCACTCCTGGGAAGGTTCACCACTGTTCCATGTCTTCGCCATTTGTGGATAATGGCTCTCACTGTGGTTCGCTGGATTCCCAAAGCTTTGGAAATGGCTTTATAACCCTTTCCAGACTGATAGATCTCAATTACTTTCTTTCTCAATTGTTCCTGAATTTCTTTGGGTCTCGGGCATGATGTGTAGCTTTTAAGGATCTTCTGGTGGACCTTACTGTGTCAAGCAGCTCCTATTTAAGTGATGCCTTGATTGTGAACAGGTGTGGCAATAATCAGGCCTGGGTGTGGCTAGAGAAATTGAACTCAGGTGTGGACAACCACAGTTATAGTATGTTTTAACAAGGGGGGCAATCACTTTTTTCACACAGGGCCATGATGGTTTGGATTTTTTTTCACCTTTAATAATAAACACCTTCATTTACAAATTGCATTTTGTGTTTACTTGTGTTGTCCTTGACTATTGTTTAAATTGGTTTGATGTTCCGAAACACTTAAGTGTGACAAACATGCAAAGGAACAGGAAATGAGAAAGGGGCAAACACTTTTTCACACCACTGTATATATATATATATATATATATATATATATATATATAATGCTTTCAGGGGAACAGAAATCATCATCAATGTTAAAAATAATCTGCCCCAGTTGCATAGGCATGTGCACAGGGTGTGCTGGGTGTGCCTGGGCACACACTAATCACCCTGTGCGATGCAGCTTCCCCTGCTGAATGCCCCTACCCCCATGGTAGCCGAGGCTGCAAAGAAAGGACCTGGGTAATCTCTGTCCTCAGTGCCTTTCTCTGCTATTTCACCAAAGCCCCTTAATGGGGCTCCTAACAAATTGTAAAAAAAAATACAAAAAAATATCATAAAAAAATAATTAAAAAAATACAATTGTAAAAAATAATAACAAAATAGAATAATAAAAACAAAAAACGTCTGACACCAATCTCATCCCTACTGACACCATCCACTGCGTGTGTTTGACCTTTGCGGTGCACACCCTAATGCAATAGGCTGCGCACACCTATGCCCAGGTGTCAGAGAAATATCGCGCTTCAGCACCGGTTGCCTAGAGCACGCATGCGCGGCAGAGCGGTTCAGCAGCGCACACAGGTACGCGGGACAATAGGTGCGCATGCACGGGTACACGGCGCTCGGGTATGTGTCCTGGCTCACCCAACGCGGCACACGTCTGTGCGTGGCTCTGTCAGAAAGCGGGTGCGCATGCGCACTCGCCCAGTTACCCCACCTGACCACTTACCTGGCCTATAAAAGGCCTTCTCCTCCCTTCTGAAATTGCTGGTTTGTTGTCTCTACTTCCTGAGTACCTGACTCCTGTATCCTGTATCCTGTTCCTCAGTACCTTCCTGATTACCTGTGCTGACCCGGACCTCTTCTGACCACCTCTGCCACTCTCAAGTGTTTGACCCCTTGGCTTGTCTCTTGGATACTTCTTTGCCTGCTTACCTGTGTTTGACCCCCGGCCTGCCTCCTGGACATTCTTCTGCTACTTACCTGTGCTTGATCCCTTTGGCTTGCCTCTTGGATATTCTCCTGCCTGCTCATCTGTCTTTGACCCTCGGCCTGCCTCCTGGACATTCTCCTGCTGCTACCTGTGTTTGACCCTCAGCTTGCCTCCTGGACATTCTTCTGTTCCTTACCAGTGTTGGACCCCTTGGCTTGCCTCTTGGATATCCCTCTGCCTGCTTACCTGTGTTTGACCCTCGGCTTGCCTCCTGGACATTCTTCTGCTACTCATCAGTGTTTGACCCCCTGGCTTGCCTCTCGGAGATCCTTCTGCCTGCTTACCTGTGTTTGACCCTCGGCCTGGCTTCCTGGACTTCCTATTACGTGGTCCATCCACTTATGCACCTCCGGACTATCTCCCAGTGTGTGACCTGGTCCCTCTACAGCCTCTGCCTTGTGTTGGTCCTGCCAGGTGTCTACTTCCAGTGCAGCTTCATCTCCACACGGTCAACAGCCTCACTGCACACCACCTGCTGGCAACCCACCTGCTGGCAACCCATGCATCTTTGTGCCCGGTGCCTCCTGTACCCATTCCAGGGGCATCGTGCACCTAGTCGCAAGGGGAGCAGCTCTCAGCATCTCGGCCCGGGTGAGTACCTGTGACACCAGGTGTCAGATACATAATATGCAAAGTGGTTGGAGGGAAGCTTCAGAATGGCAAAGATGTTTTTTTATTACAAACGATGTGAGCGGACTGCAGTTCCTCTTGAAGGAATCCAGGATTTTCACCCCCTGAACACTTCTTGCTGTATTCCGCCCTGTGATCTGGTTGCACAATAAAACACATGAACCCTCCATACAAGGTCTTTGCCCAAATCACCAGAACCGCAGTGAGAACAAGAGAGCGAGAGATCCTTCCATTCCAACTTGTCTCCTAAAACGTCATATTAACCATTAAAAAAAATTAATAATAATCATATTCCTTCCGTTCCTTCTGCCTGATGAGCAACATCTGCACCCTACATCAGATTTCTTTGTAAATTACAACAATTAAAACAAAAATACAGATTTTCTTACCAGGGTTCTGTTGAGTTGCTGCTGGACTCACTAAAAAGAAAAAAAAAAGGAAAAGAAAAAAGGAGTAATTAGTAATCACAGATCATTCTGCAATCTGGACACTAGAGGGTGCTATAGGATCAGTTTTGAAATGTGTGGCAGCACCTTGTTAGTTTTGGCCTAAGGATAGAATATAAAATAATAGAAAAGACTAGCATAGAAAAAAACAATAGAATAGAAAAAAATATAATATATATTTGGCACAGAATGAATTTCAATTTGAATAGAAAAGATTAGAATAGAATATATTATATTTTTTTCTATTCTGTGAAATGTGTCAGAATCAATTCTCTGAATATATCAAACGTTATCATTAGATTGAATATCCAAGCACAATACGAGATGATGATAGTATACAAATATTATTCTAGAACTGGTTATAAAAAAAAAAAAATATGGCGAGCTTGGGCAATCCTAGAGCTTCGAATTACTGCAATCCTGATCTTCTTTTTACAGTTTGAGGCTCCATTTATCTCTTCCTTGTTGATCGTGTTGATAACCGATCCCTGCTTACAGTTTGAGCCCAATTGGGCATGTGCAATTCGTTTAGTTCCGAATTCGTTCAACAAATTCGTTAATTTTGGAAACATCCGAATTAACGAAAACCCGTTTAACACATTTTTCCGAATATTCGTAAATTAAAATATTCAAAAATTAATGAATTCGTAATCTTCTCTCTTAGATTGTAAGCTCTAAGGAGTAGGGCCCTCTAAATGCGACTGTATTAAAGTGTATTATATTTGAACTGTCTACCCACAAGTTATAAATAGAGGTGGGCCCGGTGTTCGAATCGAACATCGGCCGTTCGTCCGCTAGCCGAGGGCAGAACTCTGCGGGCCGTTCGCATCAAATTCGTGTGATGCGATCGGTCCACGATGCACTGCGCCAGTCGCAGTGCATTGCTGGCTGATGATTTGGCCAAGCATGCACTGTGACCCCGCATGCTTGGCCAATCATAGAGCCAGCGGCGAGGAGAGCAATAATTGGCCCCAGGAAGGATGCCTGTGGCCAATTATAGCTCAGGGGGTTTAGTACACGCCCCACACTTTATAAGGACGCCGCGCCGGCGGCCTCGTGTAGTGTGTTCCGGCTTGAGGAACAGTGACAGTGTACTGTACATGTACACACTATATATGAATCATTTCTGTGTGGGGAAAGTGTAGGGAAAGAGGAAAAATAGGCAGGGATAGTGTGCTCTTCTCAGTGCTGTTCTCTACCGATCCAGCCATCTGCAGGAGTTAAGCCCCATACACACGGTCGGACTTTTTCATGGATTCTGTCCGATCGGACAATGTTGTCGAAAAATCAGACCGTGTGTATGCACCATCGGACAGTGTACGTCGGATTGTCCGACGGACAAAGTCTTATCTCCTGCTGGAAAGATTTGCCGACAACGCGGTCCGATCACACCAAATCCGATCGTGTGTACGGTTGTCCGACCGGACAAAGTGCTACGCATGCTCAGATCACATTACAGGACCAAAGCTATTGGCTACTAGCCTCTACGTAGTCCCGTCGTAGGCAACAAACGTCACCACGTTCAGAATGATCGGATTTTCCGACAACTTTGTCCGACCGTGTGTACGCAACACCAACATCGGACAAAGTACGACGGACAGGATCCGACCGACCTGGTCCGCGGATTGTCCGACCGTGTGTATGGGGCTTTAGTGTGTGTGTGTGCTGTGTGAGTATAGCACAGCAGTAGCACACTAAACCACCTTACCCTGTATCTGCCCTGTTGTCACCTAAGACAGCCATCTGCAGGAGTTAGTGTGTTTTGTGTGCCTCCAGCACAGCACAGTATACACCAACAGTCCATACATACATACAGTATATACCTACAGTCCCTGTCTTGTTTGCACCGCCTGTATACCGCGGTTCAGAGTATATAGGGTTGTAGGTATAGGGTTTTGTTTTGGGTGCGGTGTTCCCCTTAATATCCATACAAGACCCAAAGGGGCTGGGGTGGGGGGGGGGGTGGGGGTAGCCATGCCATTTTTCTCAAGGATTTTTAGCCATATGGCGGCCAGGACAAGACATGACATTAAAGCCGCAAGTGGTTTTAAATGGCTTCTTTTTTTCCTTTACAAATGTCATTTTGTGCAAGGACAGTTCTAAACACGGGGGAAACACATGCCACTTCACAGGCATACTTTACACACCCCCCTAGGTACCATATTTAAAGGAAAATTTCACTTTTTTTTTTTCACTTTATGCATCATTAAAATGACTGCTCCCGAAAAAACGTTAGTTTTTAAAACTTCTTTTTGCATTGATACATGTCCCCTGGGGCAGGACCCGGGTCCCCAAACCTGTTTTATGACATTAACATGCATATTGGCCGTTATAATTAGCACTTTAGATTTCGAACGTTCGCGTCCATTGTAACGAATAGGGTTCTAACGTTCGCGCGAACTTTCGGTCCGTTCGCAGGTTCTGGTGCGAACCGAACCTTAGACATGTGCATTTCGTTATGTTCCGAATCGAAATTCGGACAAATTTTTCATTATTCGGACATTCGGATGCATCCGAATTACCGAATTACAATACTAACGAATTTAACCGAATCCGAATTTTTTTCGAATCGACAAATCGCGGACGAAATTCGAAATATCTCAGGGTCACTTAGTGATAGAAACCCCAAATTTGGATATGTTGTAGTGCTAGTTCTACTGTGTTTGGGGTTTCTAGCTATAAGTGGCCCCGAGATATGTGGCCCCAAAGTCGGGTCGAAAAATTTCATTCTCTGCTGAAGAAAAGTGTTTGACATTTTGTGACCCGACTTTGGGGCCCGTATCTCGGGGCCACTTATAGCTAGAAACTACAGTACACAGTAGAACTAGCACTACAACCTCTCCAAATTTGGGGTTTCTATCACCAAGTAACCCCGAGATACGTGGACCCAAAGTCAGGTCGCTAAATATTTTCGAATTCGGTTGAAATATTTTCGAATTCGAAAATCGGTCGAAAACGAAACGAAATCAGAAAACGAAACAAATTTAACGAATCTAACTAAATGAAATTAATTAACCACTTGCCGACCAGCGCACGCAGATATACGTCGACAGAATGGCACGGACAGGCAGGAGGGCGTATATATACGTCCCTCCTTTAGCCTGTCCGTGCCATCGGGAGCGCGCCAGGAGCGGCGCGCCAGGAGCGCTGGTCGGCACCCCCGTGAGTCCGGCCGCGGTCCCCGCGGACTCGATCGCCGCGGGGACTCCCGCGATCGTCTTACGGAGCGGCTGAACGGGGAGATGCCGAGATAAACAGCATCTCCCCGTTCTGCCTAGCAACTAGTGACGCCGATCTCTGCTTTCTGTGATTGGAGCAGAGATCAGCATTCACTAGCTGACAACCACGCCCCCCCCACAGTAAAAAACACACCCCTAGGCATACTTAACTCTTTCACTGCCCCCTAGTGGTTAACCCCTTCACTGCCAGTGTCATTTATACAGAAATCAATGCATTTAAATAGCATTGATTGCTGTATAAAATGACAATGGTCCCAAAAATGTGTCAAAAATGTCCGATGTGTCCGCCATAATGTCACAAAAAAAATCGCAGATCTCCGCCAATAATAAAAAAAAAATTAATAAAAAAAAAAAATCGCAGATCTCCACCATTACTAGTAAAATAAAAGAATAATTAATAAAAATGTTTTTTTATAAAAAACTATCCCCTATCTTTTAAACGCTATAACTTATGCGCAAACCAATCAATAAATCGCTTATTGCGATTTTTTTTAGCCAAAAATATGTAGAAGAATACGTATCGGGCTAAACTGGAGGGAAAAAAAAATGTTTTTTTTATATATTTTTTGGGGATATTAATATTATAGCAAAAAAATATAAAAATTAAATAGTTATATTTTTTTTCAAAATTTTCGCTCTATTTTTGTTTATAGCGCAAAAAATAAAAACCGCAGGATGCGATCAAATACCACCAAAAGAACGCTCTATTTGTGGGAAAAATAAGGACGTCAATTTTGTTTGGAGCCACGTGGCACGACCGCGCAATTGTAAGATAAAGCGACGCAGTGCCGAATCGAAAAACGGGGCCTGGTCCTTTGGCTACAAATTGGTCCGGGGCTGAAAGTGGTTAAGGACCAAGGTATCAAAAGCACGGATATCACCTGGATACCTTCTCACCGTTTTGTTTGCTTACTTTTTTTTTTTTTTTTTTTAATCATTCAATTTTTATTGAGTATTTTCATGAAATCATACAGAAAATAAATAAACATTAAAGAAATAAATAATAGGATATGCATAACGTGGGATATGTGTCAGTATCCATCGACTATTTAACATATGAAAGATAAGACATATTCAAAGAACGTATATAGAGCATTTATAACAAACAATCTACAGAATTATATATCATCCTGAGAGGAAACTTTAGGCCATATAGACCAGTATTTATCAAATTGTACACATTTGGAATTCTTAAGTGCCATCAAGCGTTCAAAAGTATAGTTTCTACGTACTGCAGAAATAACATCTGATAAATTGATAGTAGTGTTAGACTTCCAATTGCACAAAATCAGCAATCTGGTTTCTAACAGAATATGAGTTATAACTGATCTAAATGATTTAGGAAATTTGTCGATATTTATATGAAGAATACCTAAGACAGGGTCTGGTTTAGTGAGTATACCAGTAATGGTAGATATATGTTGAAAAACACTATTCCATAAGCTTTTAACCGTAGGGCAATACCAAAGCATATGTAATAGATTACCCAAGTGGCCACACTCCCTCCAACAATTCGGAGAAAAACCTGTAAAGAAAGATGCCAATCGACAAGGAGTGTAATGCCATCTATTGGAGAGTTTAATAGTAAGTTCCCAGTGTTTAGCACAATGAGATGCAGAATGAATTTCAGAGAAGGCGTGGCGCCACTGAACCTCCGAAAAGTCAGAGCCGAGTTCTGCTTCCCATTTGAGCATGGCAGGTGTTTTGATAAATTGTAATTTATCATGTAGAAGATTGTAAAAATAAGAAATTCCTTTCACTTCTTTACTACTTGGATAATAAAACTGCCATAGTCTGCGTGGAATGGTAATTAAAGGAGAAGGTAAGGTTTGAAGTAACTCTAATATCCGAAATGCGTAAGGAGCCATATCAGTAGTAAGGTTATACTGCGAGGTCAATTGTGTTACAGATTTGAGCTTATTGACATCGAAGAAGTCAGATAGCATCGTAATTCCTATATTAATGAAGTTATTTATAGGGAAGTCAGGAAGTTTCGTCCTAAGAATAGAAAGAGGTATATTGTATGGTAAGTCTATAACGTCATCTTGATTAGTAGTTAGTGCATGTCTCCATGCTTTTAAGGAAATTTGGATTGTAGGGGATAATTTACGTAGGTCCCAAGTAGCCCAGCTATCAGTCAGTAAAAGATTGCATACGTTGGATATGGATAGTGGGATTAATGAATTTTCAATGTCTACCCAAACTGGTGGGTCTTTAGTCGGGAACCAATGTTTAAGTTGGTCCAGTCTAACTGCCCAGTAGTAGTCTTGAATATCGGGAAGCCCTGCCCCACCGAATCTCTTATGTGAGATAAGATTGTTCCTGGAGCATCTGGCTTTTTTACCATTCCACACATACTTCCAGCACATAGTAGTAAGTTTTTTAATAAAATGTTGTGGGATATGAAGTGGTAGAGAGCGAAAAACATACAGTATTTGAGGCAATATCAACATTTTAAATGCAGCAATCCTACCAAACCATGAAACCTCTTTCATTGAAAAGTCTTTGAGTTGAGTTCCCAGTTTGGCAATGAGTGGTTTCAAATTAGATTTGACGAGTTCAGAAACTTTGGCTTTCAAGACAATCCCCAGATATGGAACACCTTCAGTACTCCATGTATATGGAAATTGTGATTGGAGATCAAGTTTAAGTTTGGGTGGAATTTTGAGGGCGAGGATCAAAGACTTAGAAAAATTCACTTTATAGTATGAGATCTTACCAAATTCTTGCAGGACCTCATGAGCATGTGGTAAAGAAATTTTTGGATTAGTCAATAGCAGAATGACATCATCAGCAAAAAGATTAATGGAGTGTTTAGTGTTGCCGAACTGGAAACCCGAAATCAGCGGGTGAGACCTTATAGTTTCTGCAAGAGGTTCCATCATAAGGTTAAAAATGGAAGGAGACAGGGGGCATCCCTGCCTAGTTCCATTTCTAATATCAAAGGGTGAAGATAAAGCATTTGTGGAGTATACCTGTGCAGTGGGGCAAGAGTACAATGCCAAAACAGCTTGAAGTATACGACCCCGGAATCCGAACTTACTAAGCGTCATCTCCATGTATGTCCAGTGGACTCTATCGAACGCCTTCTCTGCGTCAATAGATAACAGCAGAGAAGGCGTTCGGTGCAATTTAGCATGATACAAAACATTTATAATTCTCCTGGTTGCGTCAGAAGTTTGTCTCCCCTTCACGAATCCCATCTGATCATTTTTGACTAGTAAAGGAATAATATTTGATAAACGATTGGCTAATAATTTGGCATATACTTTGGTATCAGAGTTAAGCAGTGATATCGGTCTATAATTGGCCGGAGTGTCTGGTTCCTTACCAGGTTTAGGTAATGTAATTATATATGCTTTAAGCATATCTGGGGGCATACTAGCACTATCGGCAGTGTCATTAAATAAATGTGTGAGATAAGGTGTTATGACATGTTTAAATGCTTTAAGATATTCATTTGAGAAGCCATCAGGGCCAGGGGATTTACCGTTAGGAAGAGAAGAAATAACTTTCTCAACTTCAGAAGTGGTAAAGGGGGTATTAAGATATTCTAATTGTTCAGTAGATAGCGAGGGTAAATGAATGCGTTGTAGGAAATCATTTATGTTTTCCTTAGATGGTTGGTTCGTAGCGGTATCCTTATGTATATTATAAAGTGAACTATAGTATTCTGCAAATTGGTCAGCTATATCTTTAGGATGAATAATTTTGTGGTGTAATGTGGGGTGTTTTAAGTATGCTATCCTTGTCTTAGTGCGTTTTGCTTTCAATCTGTTGGCTAATTGTTTACCTGTTTTGTTAGCATTATGGTAGAAATTCAATTTTAAGCTTCTGATATGTCTGTCATATTGTTGAGATAAAATTTCTCTAAGTTTTTCCCTAAGGATAGAAAGCTTGTGAGTTATTACTGAGGTAGGGGATGTTTTATTTTGTGTTTCAAATTTTCTAAGATCATGGAGTATAGTTTGAATTTGTTGAGACCTCTGGTGTTTGGCTCTAGCCCCCATTTGTATTAGAATACCTCTCATGTATGCCTTATGGGCGTTCCATAAAACATGTGTTTTTGTAACTGAACCATAGTTATCTAAGAAAAAATTGGTGATGTGTTGTGTCAGTAGTTTGTTAGATGAAGGCTCTTGTACTAGTCTATTATTACACCGCCAGATGGGAGGTGAAGAAGAGACACCCTTCTCCATAATGGATAAGGAAATCGCTGCGTGGTCAGACCACGTAATCTCGTGAATGGCAGCTGTGGTTATATCTTGTAACAACCATTTATCAGTTAGAAACATGTCAATACGGGAGTATGAGCGATGTCTGTTGGAAAAAAAAGTGAAGTCCTTTTCACCAGCATGGAGACACCTCCACGCATCGAACAGTTCCTCTTTGTGAAGAATGGTTTGTAGAGCTGGTGTTGAGCGGATTTTGGCCGAAGATGTGTCCACTTGGGGGTCTACAGTAGCATTAAAGTCTCCGCATATCAGGACTTTACCATACTGCATAGACTTGAGTTTGCGAAGGACCTTATTGAAGAAGCGAATTTGATGTGTATTTGGTGAATATAGGTTAACCAGAGTGAATGGTTGAGAGTTTATGTCGCCTGAGACAATGATAAATCTGCCAGCTTCATCCGTAAACGAATCTCTGTGTTGAAATGAAAGTGAGTTCTTCAGGGCTATTAGAACGCCTCCAGTTTTTTTGAGAGGATTACATGCTAAGTAGATGTGTGGGAAGTCTTTGTGGGTACACTGTGGGGTGTTGTCTAGTTGGAAGTGTGTTTCTTGTACACATACAATATCTGCCTTGTGTTTATGAACCTCTTTCCATAAGGAAAATCGTTTGGCCGGGTGGTTCAAACCATGTGCGTTGATTGATAAGCAAGAGATCGTCATTGGTCCATTGTATAAAGGATATGGAGGATAGACATTAAAGTACTCACTTCAGTTGGTGTGAATTTTCCTGGTTGTTGACAGCCGTCATATGGATTTCTGGAGTAGATGTAGGACGATAAATTGCTCTTGAGAGATCTGTGCATATCAAGGAAAAAGAAATAAAAAAAGAAAATATAGATAAAAAAAGGATCCATAAAGCGATCCAAGAGCAGGTGGAACTGCTAATGGTAACCTGAGGGTAACAAGGAACAGAGTATAAGGCACTCTTCCTAGGAGACATTCAAGTAATCTGTTGAAATTCTGTGCTTGGTATACCAGCGGATTTTTTAAGAGATTTTTTATGAGTCACTGTTTGCCATTCATTAGGGATATGTGATGGGCCTGCTATGGCGGGAAAGTTGGTGCTTGCATCAGGTAGTATTTTCCATCTACGTAGTAAATTTAGACCTTCATCCAGCGAGGAGATCATGGTGGTGGTGCCATTGTGAACAATGGATAGAGTGGCAGGGTATTTCCATTTGTGAATGATGTTATGATTCCTTAGGGCTTTTGTAATAGTTATAAGATTGCGTCTGCGTTGTAAAGTATGTCTAGATAGGTCAGGGAGCAATTTAACATTAGCAAATTGTGGGGGTAAATTTTCTTGTTTTCTAGAAATTTGCAAAATTTGATCCTTAATGTGGAAATAGTGGACTCTTAGAAGAACATCTCTGGGAATTTCTGCAGGCAGAAATGACGGTTTAGGAATTCTATGAATTCTGTCCACAATGAGGTCTTGTGCTGTAGCCTGAGGTAAAAAAGTTGAAAATAAAGCTTGGGCAAATGGTAGTAACTGATTCGGGGGTACCTCTTCAGGGATACCCCTCAATTTGAGGTTGTTCCTCCTGGAGCGGTCCTCTAGACTTGCTAGTTTGTCTTTAATCCATCCTATTTCTTCCCCCTGAGCTGCATTTGAGTCAACCATTACATTATAAGCTGAGGTAAATTCCTCCATTTTGTGCTCTGTTCTGTCCACTCTTAGGCCTAGTGAGTGCACTTCTCTTTTACATTGATTAATCCCCCTGACCATATCAGCCTGTAGTGATGATCTCAGTGAAATCAACATGTCTTTTATTATAGTGTCAGACACGGGCCCATCTGTTGTAGGAAAGTCCATAATTGATTCTCCTTTCATGGTATGCTGGCTAGCTTGGTATGAGTGTGGTTCGCTTACCTCCATGGCCGGAGCGTTTTGCGGCCTAAATGGGGATTCTCTCCTCGGCCTGGATTTCACTGGGCTCCGTGTGGTAGGCGTTGCGGGACCGGAGGATGAGTCGCTGGGAGTCTGTAGTGTGTGGCCATCGGTGCGGTAGGTTCCGGACACGTTCTCTCCCAGACTCTGAGGTAAGGTATGAGTGTCAGCATTCCCGCCGTCATCGCCATCTTGTGAGGCGCCGTTCGTGGCGCAGTAGCTCGCTATTTTCGGTGGCTGTGGCGGGTTTTTCCTGTGCCGGCCCATCCCTAGTGACTGCCTCCGGTTCTCGGGATCTCACTGACCTTTTGTGGAGGTATGTTTCCGCCGGTAATAGTGTTTGGCTGACGAATGTCTCCTGCGGACGAGCGGAGCTCCAGGTTAAGCGGCCATCCTGGAGTCCGGTCGCCACGCCCCCCCCCTTCCTGAGGAGGGGGACCTGTACGTGTGTCTTCCTGAGGAGGGGGACCTGTACATGTGTCTTCCTGAGGAGGAGGACCTGTACATGTGTCTTCCTGAGGAGGAGGACCTGTACATGTGTCTTCCTGAGGAGGGGGACCTGTACACGTGTCTTCCTGAGGAGGAGGACCTGTATATGTGTCTTCCTGAGGAGGGGGACCTGTACATGTGTCTTCCTGAGGAGGAGGACCTGTACATGTGTCTTCCTGAGGAGGAGGACCTGTACATGTGTCTTCCTGAGGAGGGGGACCTGTACATGTGTCTTCCTGAGGAGGAGGACCTGTACATGTGTCTTCCTGAGCCGTGTTTGGAGGAATAAAAATGGTGACTATGACCCTTATGCCCCGTACACACGGTCGGAAATTCTGACCACAAAATCCGTCTGATTTTTTCCGACGGATTTTGTCCGACACTGGTGTTGCGTACACACGGTCAGACAAACTTGTCAGAAAATCCGATCATTCTGAACGTGGTGACGTTCGTTGCCTACGACGGTTCTACGTAGAGGCTAGTAGCCAATAGCTTTGGTCTTGTAATGTGATCTGAGCATGCGTGGCACTTTGTCCGTCGGAATTCGCTACACACGATCGGAAAAAGTCCGATAGGACTTTGTTGTCGGAAAATTTGAGAGCAGGATCTCAAACTTTTTCCGTCGGAAATTCCGACGGAAAAAGTCAGATGGAGCCCACACACGGTCGGAATTTCCGACAACATGGTCCGATAGGACAT
Source organism: Lithobates sylvaticus (assembly GCA_028564925.1). Taxonomy (NCBI): domain Eukaryota; kingdom Metazoa; phylum Chordata; class Amphibia; order Anura; family Ranidae; genus Lithobates; species Lithobates sylvaticus. The sequence continues at coordinate 7,086,543 of CM053031.1, read as the reverse complement.
TTTCCGTCTGAAAATCCGACCGTGTGTACGGGGCATAAAAACACCATCCCTACAGTCACACACTGGTGAAAACATGATGCTTTGGGGCTGTTTCTCTGATAAAGGTTCAGGCCGACTTTGCCGCATTGAGGGGCCAATGGACGGGGCCATGTATTGTAAGATCTTGGATGAGAACCTTCTTCCCTCATCCAGAACACTGAAGACGGGTCATGGATGGGTCTTCCAGCATCACAATGACCCAAAACACACCACCAAGGCAACAAAGGAGTGGCTCAAGAAGAAGCACATTAAGGTCATGGAGTGGCCTAGCCAGTCTCCAGACCTTAATCCTATAGAAAATGTATGGAGGAGCTGAAACTTTGAGTTGCCAAGAAACCTTCAAGAAACCTTCAGGATTTAGAGAAGATCTGTAGAGAAGAGAGGACCAAAATCCCTCCTGAGATGTGGAAACCTGATCACCACCTACAAGAAACGTCTGACCTCTGTGATCACCAACAAGGGTTTCTCCACCAACTACTAAGTCATGTTTTGCTTGGGGATCAAATACTTATTTTACTCACTGAACTCCATTTATAACATTTGTATTGTGTGATTTTTCTGGATTTTTTCAGTTGATATTCTGTCTCTATCATATAAAATACACCTATGATAAAAATTATAGACCCTTCATTTCTTTGTAAGTGGGCAAATGTACACAATCTGCAGGGGAGACAATCATTATTTTGCCCATTGTATGTACATCATCTCTCTTTTCCCTCCCCACCTCCATCAATGAGCCTTCCCTCCCCACCTCCATCAATGAGCCTGTCCTCCCCACCTCCATCAATGAGCCTTCCCTCCCCACCTCCATCAATGAGCCTTCCCTCCCCACCTCCATCAATGAGCCTTCCCTCCCCACCTCCATCAATGAGCCTTCCCTCCCCACCTCCATCAATGAGCCTTCCCTCCCCTCCTCCATCAATGAGCCTTCCCCCCCCACCTCCATCAATGAGCCTTCCCTCCCCACCTCCATCAATGAGCCTTCCCCCCCCACCATCAATGAGCCTTCCCTCCCACCTCCATCAATGAGCCTTCCCTCCCCCACCTCCATCAATGAGCCTTCCTTCCCTCCCCACCTCCATCATGAGCCTTCCCTCCCCACCTCCATCAATGAGCCTCCCCACCTCCATCAATGAGCCTTCCCTCCCCCCCCTCCATCAATGAGCCTTCCCTCCCCACCTCCATCAATGAGCCTTCCCTCCACCCCCATCCCCACCTCCATCAATGAGCCTTCCCTCCCCCCCACCTCCATCAATGAGCCTTCCCTCCCCACCTCCATCAATGAGCCTTCCCTCCCCACCTCCATCAATGAGCCTTCCCTCCCCACCTCCATCAATGAGCCTTCCCTCCCCACCTCCATCAATGAGCCTTCCCTCCCCACCTCATCAATGAGCCTTCCCTCCCCACCTCCATCAATGAGCCTTCCCTCCCCTCCATCAATGAGCCTTCCCCCCCATCAATGAGCCTTCCCTCCCCACCCCTCCCTTCCTCCCCACCTCCATCAATGAGCCTTCCCTCCCCACCTCCATCAATGAGCCTTCCCTCCCCACCTCCATCAATGAGCCTTCCCTCCCCACCTCCATCAATGAGCCTTCCCTCCCCACCTCCATCAATGAGCCTTCCCTCCCCACCTCCATCAATGAGCCTTCCCTCCCCACCTCCATCAATGAGCCTTCCCTCCCCCCCTACATCAATGAGCCTTCCCTCCCCACCTCCATCAATGAGCCTTCCCTCCCCACCTCCATCAATGAGCCTTCCCTCCCCACCTCCATCAATGAGCCTTCCCTCCCCACCTCCATCAATGAGCCTTCCCTCCCCACCTCCATCAATGAGCCTTCCCCACCCACCTCCATCAATGAGCCTTCCCTCCCTTCCCTCCCCCCTCCATCAATGAGCCTTCCCTCCCCACCTCCATCAATGAGCCTTCCCTCCCCACCTCCATCAATGAGCTCCCCCACCTCCATCAATGAGCCTCCCTCCCCACCTCCATCAATGAGCCTTCCCTCCCCACCTCCATCAATGAGCCTTCCCTCCCCACCTCCATCAATGAGCCTTCCCTCCCCACCTCCATCAATGAGCCTTCCCTCCCCCATCAATGAGCCTTCCATCCCCACCAACATCAATGAGCCTTCCCTCCCCACCTCCATCAATGAGCCTTCCCTCCCCACCTCCATCAATGAGCCTTCCCTCCCCACACCTCCATCAACGAGCCTTCCCTCCCCCACCTCCATCAATGAGCCTTCCCCCCACCTCCATCAATGAGCCTTCCCTCCCCCTCCTTCATCAATGAGCCTTCCTCCCCCCCACCTCCATCAATGAGCCTTCCCTCCCCACCTCCATCAATGAGCCTTCCCTCCCCCACCTCCATCAATGAGCCTTCCCTCCCCACCTCCATCAATGAGCCTTCCCTCCCCCCTCCCATCCCCACCTCCATCAATGAGCCTTCCCTCCCCACCTCCATCAATGAGCCTTCCCTCCCCACCTCCATCAATGAGCCTTCCCTCCCCACCTCCATCAATGAGCCTTCCCTCCCCACCTCCATCAATGAGCCTTCCCTCCCCACCTCCATCAATGAGCCTTCCCTCCCCACCTCCATCAATGAGCCTTCCCTCCCCACCTCCATCAATGAGCCTTCCCTCCCCCCACCTCCATCAATGAGCCTTCCCTCCCCACCTCCATCAATGAGCCTTCCCTCCCCACCTCCATCAATGAGCCTTCCCTCCCCCTACCTCCATCAATGAGCCTTCCCTCCCCACCTCCATCAATGAGCCTTCCCCCCCCACCATCAATGAGCCTTCCCTCCCCACCTCCATCAATGATGCCTTCCCTCCCCACCTCCATCAATGAGCCTTCCCCCCACCTCCATCAATGAGCCTTCCCTCCCCCCCCACCTCCATCAATGAGCCTTCCCTCCCCACCTCCATCAATGAGCCTTCCATCAATGAGCCTTCCCACCCCACCTCCATCAATGAGCCTTCCCTCCCCACCTCCATCAATGAGCCTTCTCTCCTCTCCCCACCTCCATCAATGAGCCTTCCCTCCCCACCTCCATCAATGAGCCTTCCCTCCCATTACCTCCATCAATGAAACCTTCCCTCCCCACCTCCATCAAAGAGCCTTCCCCCCACCTCCATCAATGAGCCTTTATTTTATTTTTTTTTTCAATTTTGCATTTTCTTTTTTTATGCGACGCTAAAAAAAACCGAAGAAACAAAGTAAAATGCAAAAAATGTATAATAAAGTGTAACTAAAGGCAAAACCTTTTCAAACATTTTTGATAGAGTAAGGGAGGGCTAAAAAAAAAACTGACAGTGTTTCTTTTTTTTTTTGCTATCTGTGTCCCATTGCTGGGATTTCCCCTCACTTCCTGTCCCATAGCCAAAACAGGAAGTGAGAGGAAATCCCTCTCCAGAGTGAGGGAATCCCAGTGTGCCATCAGAACTAGTGTCCCCATTGGAAGATTTCCCTTCTATTAGTGTTCTGATGTCAACTTTTGGGATTTTCTTTTACTTTCAATCTTGATAACGGTAAACAGGACAAATAGAACTGGGGAATCTCCATAATGGGGTCACAGACAGCAAAAAAAAAAAAACTGACTGGTGTTCTAACCCCTCTCTTCTCTATCCAAAACTAAAGAAAAAGTGTTGCCTTTAGCTATACTCTAATGGTAAATAAAAAAAGATAAAAATGCTCTTCTGGATGAATGGTCAAACATTCCCATAGACACCCTCCTAAACCTTGTGGACGGCCTTTCTAGAAGAGTTGAAGCTGTTATAGCTGCAAAGGGCCAACTCAATATTGAACCCTCCGGACTAAGACTGGGGTGTCATTAATGCTCATTTGTGTATAAAGGCAGGTGTCCCAATACTTTTGGTCATATAGTGTATATCCGCTTCCCGACCGACGCACGACGATATACGTCGGCAGAATGGCACGGACAGGCAGGAGGGCGTATATATACAAGTCCTTCCTTAATGCCGTCCGTGCCATCGGGAGCACGCCAACGAGCAACGCACTCCCGCGCCGGTCGGGACCCCCGTGAGGCCGGTCGCGGGACCTGCGGACTCGATCGCCGCGGGGACACCCGCGATCGTCTCACGGGAAGGCTGAACGGGGAGATGCGGAAATACACAGCATCTCCCCGTTCTGCCTAGCAACTAGTGACGCCGATCTCTGCTCCCTGTGATTGGAGCAGAGATCAGCATTCACTAGCTGACAGCCACGCCCCCCCCCACAGTAAGAAACACACCCCTAGGCATACTTAACCCCCTACACTGCCCCCTTGTGGTTAACCCCTTCACTGCCAGTGTCATTTATACAGGAATCAGTGCATTTAAATAGCATTGATTGCTGTATAAATGACAATGGTCCCAAAAATGTGTCAAAAATGTTCCGATGTGTCCGCCATAATGTCGCAGTCACAATAAAAATCGCTGATCGCCGCCATTACTAATAAAAAAAAAAATTATTAATAAAAATGCTATAAAACTATCCCCTATCTTGTAAACGCTATAACTTCTGCGCAAACCAATCAATAATCGCTTATTGCGATTTTTTTTATCAAAAATATGTAGAAGAATACGTATCGGCCTAAACTGAGGAAAAAAAATGTTTTTTTATATATTTTTTGGGGGATATTTATTATAGCAAAAAAATAAAAAAGAATGTGTTTTTTTTTTTCAAAATTGTCGCTCTTTTTTGTTTATAGCGCAAAAAATAACAACCGCAGGGGCGATCAAATACCACCAAAAGAAAGCTCTATTAGTGGGAAAAAAAGGACGTCAGTTTTGTTTGGGAGCCACGTCGCACGACCGCGCAATTGTCAGTTAAAGCGACGCAGCGCCGAATCGCAAAAAGGGGCCTGGTCCTTTGGCTGCAAATTGGTCCGGGGCTGAAAGTGGACATATCGGGGTCGGTAAGGGGTTAAATACAAATTCAGCTTCGGGATGGTCTCCACCCCTTTCCACGCCGGTGACAAGGAAATAAGTGAACAGAATTTGACCTTTTATTTGGCGTCTCTGACGTGCAAAAAAATCTGGTTACAATGTATCTGAAACAATTCATTTTTTTTTGTTCTGAAGATATTATGGAATCATTGAACCCTCAGACTGATAACAATAAAGAAATAATAATAATAATAATAAACGGCAATAAAATCCTGACAGAGGATCCAACCCTCCACACTCTTTATCTATCGGATGCACAGAGTTGTGAAGTCATTATATATAAACTACAGCAAAGAGCGAGTAATCGCCTCACATCCAAATTCCTTTATTTATTTTTATTTTTTTTACTTACATCTGATTGGCTGCCACCAGCAGGTCTGCGTTGTCAAACAGCGCCACCTGCGGGACCTCCACAATAATGACGTAGAGGAAGTCGATGAGGAGCATGAGAACGAGCTTCCCGATGCTGCTGATGTGAAGAAAGACGGAGCAGGCCAGGAGGCTGAGCAGGATGCAGGAGGTGAAATACTGCAAAGAAAACACACAATCCATCAATGATCGAATATATATACACAGGAAAAGAGGGGGGGGGGATGGGACCAACTTTTTTCTTTACCTTTTCCTTTAAAAAAATAAAAATAAAAGTGTTTACTTCCTCCTTAGACAGGAGGTCACACCAGTCCTCCAGGACCATAGAGGAGAGGACCTGGGCTCTGTTTATCTCGGTGATCAGCCAGTCCCACTGTCAATTTCTCGGGCATGGCGGTAAAAATGGTAAGCCCGAGAAACATTGGTGAGTGGCGGGAGGGGGGCTCGGGGGATAGATCCTCCATTAGCCAGAAACAATAGACCCCTCCCTCAACAGTAGATCTCTCCCAGCAACAACTGTCCCCCTGCAATATAAGACCCACTTCCAGCAACAGTAGACCCCCACCAGCAACAATAGACCCCCTGCCTCAACAGAAGATCTCTCCCAGCAACAATAGACCCCTCCCTCAACAGTAGATCTCTCCCAGCAACAATAGGCCCCTCCCTCAACAGTAGATCTCTCCCAGCAACAATAGACCCCTCCCTCAACAGTAGATCTATCCCAGCAACAATAGGCCCCTCCCTCAACAGTAGATCTCTCCCAGCAACAATAGGCCCCTCCCTCAACAGTAGATCTCTCCCAGCAACAACTGTCCCCCTGCAATATAAGACCCACTCCCAGCAACGGTAGGTCCCCCACCAGCAACAATAGACCCCCTGCCTCAACAGTAGATCTCTCCCAGCAACAATAGACCCTTCGTTCAACAGTAGATCTCTCCCAGCATCAATAGGCCCCTCCCTCAACAGTAGATCTCTCCCAAAAACAACTGGCCCTCTGCAATATAAGACCCACTCCCAGCAATAGTAGGTCCCCCACCAGCAACAACAGACCCCTCCCAGCGACAATAGACCCCCCTGCAAAAATAGAACCCCTCGAGCTAGACTAGATCCCCTAGCAGCCACCATCAATAGACCCGGCAACACACCCCAGCATCCCTTACATACAGTCAGTACTGGGAGGTGCCGGACCTGCGTTCCGCCACGTTCCCTGCTGGCGGTCAGCAGTATAAGACAGTATAAGACTGATGAGCTCAGAGGTCTTCTCCTAGATGATGCTCCTCCTCAGATCTGCTCTATGGATCACTATCTAGTCTGGGAGTGTCCCTTCCACTTCGGCTTTTTTCTGCGATTTATAAAAACAGGCCTTAGATTTGTCATTTTCCACAATGTATTAGAACCCTTGTGCTGCCACCAGGGACTGTCATGTTGCAGCAGTGGGGGGAGGGGATTACATCTTGGAACGAGGCTGGGTTCTTACGTGCCTGAATCTCAGGTCCGTTTTCACTGCGAATCTCCAAAGCCTCTGTTCAGCGGCTCGGCTGCGATTTCAGATACGGTTCAGAGGAGAATCTTTAGCTGTTTTTTTAAGGAGACCGCCGCGTCCTTAACGACCGATGACTGATCAGCTGTCAGCAGGTTTCCCGCTGACAGCTGAATGTAACCAAAGAAAATAAAAAAAATGGCGTGCCCCCCCAAATTCATACCAGACCCTCGGGTCTTAAGGCCGCCGCTTGCATGTCCCCCTTTTCCTGCTCAGATAAGAGTCTGGTTCCCCCCCACACTATTTTTTTTTTAATTTTGGCGTGGGGTTCCCCTCCAAATCCATACCAGAACTACGGGTTTGGTATGAATTTGAGGGGGACCCCCACACTGTTTTTTTATTTTTTATTTTGGCACGGGGTTCCCCTTAAAATCCATAGCAGATACGAAGGGCCTGGTTTGGATTGAGGGGGGGGGCCCTACGCTGTTTTTTTTTTTTTTTACATTTTGGCGTGGGGTTCCCCCAAATTCATACCAAACCAAAGGGTTTGATATGGATTTGGGGGGGGGGGGTTGGGATCCAATGCCGTTTTTATTTTGGCGTTGGGTTCCCCTTAAATCCCATATCAGACCCGAAGAGCCCCACGCTGTTTTTTTTTTCTCTCAATTCGTGTTCAAAACTGATGACACGTGCGATTCAGAGGCGTTCTTAACTACTTCAGCCCCGGAAGATTTTACCCCTTCCCTGACCAGAGCACTTTTTTGCGATTCGGCACTGCGTCGCTTTAACTGACAATTGCGCGGTCGTGCGACGTGGCTCCCAAACAAAATTGATGTCCTTTTTTTCCCCCCACAAATAGAACTTTCTTTTGGTGGTATTTGATCCCCTTTGCCTTTTGTATTTTTTGCGCTATAAACAAAAAAAGAGCGTCAATTTTGAAAAAAACACATTATTTTTAACTTTTTGCTATAATAAATATCCCCAAAAAATCGATCGGACTCACGGAGCTTTCCGCGGGCGCGCACGCCCCCCAGCCGCCTCTTAAAGGGCAACATACAGGTACGTGATTCTGCCTGTACGTGCCCTTCTGCCGCAGTAGATCTGCGTGAGGCGGTCGGCGTATAGAAGGCAAGGAGCCTCAAATTCACATCTGATCCGCACCGCGGTGCACAGAAAACGCACAGGACACGCACTGAAATCGCACTGGCGCTGCACCGCAGATATGGGAACCGGCACCAGAGTGTCACTTGAGTGGCACTTTTGACTGCTGACATCACATCCAAGATGGCGGCATCCGGCAGCTGTAGACATGTGCAATAAATTTTTTTTCCGAATTCGTTTTTTTAACAAATGTTGACAAATTAGTTAATTCGGAAATACCTGAATTAACGAAAATCAGTTTAACAAATTTTTCAGAATATTCAAAAGTTCATAAATTCGGATATTCGGAAATCCGAAAATTTGAAATTCTGAAATAACTTAACTATTACTAACTATTAAATTATAGGTATTGGAATTTCCTATCAAATTTGGCTGTTAGAGAACGTAATGAATACAAATTTATCCGAAGTTACGAATTATCCGAAATAACGAATGTTGCATCTAAACAAATGGAACGTAATGAATTAATTAATAATGAATAACAATAATATGAATAATAATAAAAACGTTTTATTATTATATCGTTCCGTCCATTCGTTTAGATGCGGCATTCTTTATTTTGGATAATTCGTAACTCCGGATAAATTTGTATTCGTTACGTTCACTAAGGCCCCTTTCACACTGGGGCGGGAGCCGCGGCGACGGTAAAGCAGCGCTATATTTAGCGCTGCTTTACCGTCGTTTTAGCCGCGGGATTTGGCCGCTAGCGGTGCGGTTTTAACCCCCGCTAGCGGCCGAAAAAGGGTTAAAATCCCCCGCAAAGCCCCGCCGTATCGGCGCTTTGCGGCGGTATTGCCGCGGTGTCCCATTGAAATCAATGGGTAGGAGCGGTATAGGAGCGGTATAGGAGCGGTGAATATACCGCTCCAAAGATGCAGCTAGCAGGACTTTTTTGACCGTCCTAGCGCACCGCTCCAGTGTGAAAGCCCGCCGGCTTTCACACTGGAGTGAAGGGGGCCGGATTTTTTCAGGCGGTGTACAGGCGCTATTTTTAGCGCTGTACCGCCTGAAAAACGCCCCAGTGTGAAAGGGGCCTAACAGACAAATTTGAAAGGAAATTCCAATACCTATAATTGAATAGTTAGTTGTTATTAGTTAGATATTATTTAAAATGTTCTGACTTTTCTTTCTTATTTTCGAATTTCCAAATTGTGGCATTATCCAATTTTCAAATTGTCGAATTTTCCAATTTTCAAATTGTCGAATTTTTCAATTTTCAAATTGTCGAATTTTTCAGTTTTCAAATTGTCGAATTTTCCAATTTTCAAATTGTCGAATTTTCCAATTTTCAAATTGTCGAATTTTCCAATTTTCAAATTGTCGAATTTTCCAATTTTCAAATTGTCGAATTTTCCAATTTTCAAACTGTCGAATTTTCCAATTTTCAAATTGTCGAATTTTTCAATTTTCAAATTGTCGAATTTTTCAATTTTCAAATTGTCGAATTTTCCAATTTTCAAATTGTCGAATTTTCCAATTTTCAAACTTTAGAATTTCCGAATTCCGAATTTACGAATTTTCGAATTTACAAATTTCCGATACTTTGAATTTTCAAATTTATGAATTTTCAAATTTATGAATTTTCAAATTTATGAATTTTCAAATTTACGAATTTACAAATTTACGAATTTACAAATATCCGAATTTACTAATTTATGAATCTTCTAATTTACAAATTTACGAAATCCAAATTTTTGAATTTACGAATTCCGAATTTTCGAATTCCAAGTTTTTTAATTTTCGAATTTACAAAAAAACACGAAAAAAAAAAACGAATGAATCGAAAATGAATGGATTTTTTGGCAGTGCACATGTGTAGAACATGGTGGGCAAATCTTGGGACCGATGTCCCTTTCACAGAAGCCAGTAATGGTCTTTATTCTTTTCTCTTTGCGCTGTTAGCATGAAGGAGAAATAAAAACCAATAACCGGCTTCTGTTTACATCGTGTGATCAGCTGTCATTGGCTGTTAGAGAACGTAATGAATACAAATTTATCCGAAGTTACAAATTATCCGAAATAACGAATGCTGCATCTAAACCAATAGAATGTAATGAATAAATAACAATAAATAACAATAATGAAAACTTTATTATTATTATTATTAGTTACATTCCATTTGTTTAGGCGCGGCATTCTTTATTTTGGATAATTTGTAACTTCGGATGAATTTGTATTTGTTACGATCACTAACAGCCAAATTTGAAAGGAAATTCCGATACCTATAATTTAATAGTTCGTTATTATTAGTTATTCTTTCGAATTTTCTGATTTTCTTTCCTATTTTTGAATTTATGAATTGCGATCATAGCGAATGCCCCGAAAAAGGAATGAAACAAAAAACAAACACCTTTTTTCGGCAGTGCGCACGTCTTGTCTCCAATTTTATTTTAAAGCCTCTATCGCCCGTGTTTTTGCACCTATCCTCTACCAAGAAATGAAAAGAGGGGGCGGAGTCAGAACGGCACGACCTACCTCTGGGAAGTTGCAGTTTGGGGTGGAGTCTCCGCACAATCCGTTCTCAGTGGCCAGGCTGTAATTGTGGGCGGAGTTCCTGACCCAGCAGGGGGTGACATTGGCCGGGGTGACGTTGTACTCGGCGGCCAGGCAGCTCTTCAGGTTCTTCTTGCTACACATGAACTGGAAGATAAAATAATATAATATAATACCATATAATATAATATAATACAATATCGCACCTTTTATACTCTTTTACATATCACAGAGAATAGGAGGGGTTAAAAAGGGGAGGGGCCGGTGATAAAACCATTTGGGAGGAGCTTATGGCTTTGAGAGCGCAGCAGGGGGCGGGCATAGAAGAGGATGTGGGAGGGGTTTACATTTTGATAACATTAAATCTTCGTCAGGAAGAGACGTATTTCACCTCCAAGTCACGGGAATGTCGGCATTACCATGTTAACGAAGGCGGAGAGGAAGACGAGGATGATGATGAGCACGCCCACTGCGCTGCTGTTTATCCTGGACTGGACGATCTTCTTAGATAAAGTCTGAAGAGGAGCCGGAAAGAGCTGTGAAAACAGAGATTTTCATGTTTAAATAAACATAATTCAGCCACAGAAGTCCGGACGCTCGGCCACGGAGCTGACAATTTAAAACAGACTTAAAATTAATGCTAATAGATGATTTAGGTGTCCAACCTGCGACTTAAGTGCTGCACGTGGCCCAAAAGATAAGAGCGATTTAATGGTTCTATAGCAAAATTACACAAAACATGAGTTTCAGGGGCCAAAAGATGATCATCATCTTCATTATCAAAAGGACTTGTAGGGACGCAGTGTAGTTCCCCAGTTTGGCCACAAGGTGTCACCATCACCATACCTTTCCGTCCTGCATCCCATGTAAAGGGAATGCAAGTAGTGGAAATAATTCTGTTTCCTCCCCGACTTCCCTCCCAAGGGGAAGATCCAAGACAGCCGTCTCCAAACTGTGGCCCTTTGCTTGTCTTTACTGGCCCTTCAGGCATCTATTCCTCTCACTGACACCAACAATAGGGGATAATTTCTCCCACTGACACCAACAATGAGGCATAATTCCTCCCACTGACACCAACAATGAGGCATAATTCCTCCCACTGACACCAACAATGGTGCATAATTCCCCCCACTTACACCAACAATGAGGCATAATTCCTCCTACTGACACCAACAATGAGGCATAATTCCTCCCACTGACACCAACAATGGGGCATAATTCCTGCCACTGACACCAACAATGAGGCATAATTCCTCCCACTGACACCAACAATGGTGCATAATTCCCCCCACTGACACCAACAATGAGGCATAATTCCTCCTACTGACACCAACAATGAGGCATAATTCCTGCCACTGACACCAACAATGGTGCATAATTCCCCCCACTTACACCAACAATGAGGCATAATTCCTCCTACTGACACCAACAATGAGGCATAATTCCTGCCACTGACACCAACAATGAGGCACAATTCCTCCCACTGACACCAACAATGAGACATAATTCCTCGCACTGACACCAACAATGAGGCATAATTCCTGCCACTGACACCAACAATGAGGCATAATTCCTCCCACTGACACCAACAATGGGGCATAATTCCTGCCACTGACACCAACAATGAGGCACAATTCCTCCCACTGACACCAACAATGAGACATAATTCCTCGCACTGACACCAACAATGAGGCATAATTCCTGCCACTGACACCAACAATGAGGCACAATTCCTCCCACTGACACCAACAATGAGACATAATTCCTCGCACTGACACCAACAATGAGGCATAATTCCTGCCACTGACACCAACAATGAGGCATAATTGAGACAAGTACACACTACAGAGGAATTTGCTTTATTCACATTTCATGTCTGAGGTTTACAACCACTGTAAGGGATGTGCTGTCACTGTGGGAATAACTGGATGATGTAAATATGTAAATCAATTGCATTCAGACAGGCGCTGACTCCTGATTGGCTGCGGTGCTTCAGAAGAACCGACTCCTTATTAGCCGCAGACTGGAGGGGAGACCCGGCACTGGACCCCAGGAGGGGGGAGTGTGACACTTCACTACAGGTCCACCTATAATCTATATACTATACAGGGACTATACTGTACTATATGGGAACTATACTGTACCAGGATTATACTATACAGGGATTATACTGTACTATATGGGAACTATACTGTACAGGGACTATACTGTACTATATGGGAACTATACTATACCAGGATTATACTATACAGGGACTATACTGTACTATATGGGAACTATACTATACAGGGACTATACTGTACTATATGGGAACTATACTATACCAGGATTATACTATACAGGGACTATACTGTACTATATGGGAACTATACTATACCCGGATTATACTATACAGGGACTATACTGTACTATATGGGAACTATACTATACAGGGACTTCATCCCCTGATGAAGTCACATGACGCCACGCGTAGGGACAGGAGAGGCATTCAATACAAACAAGGAAGCAAATGGAACGAGCTCGGCGCTCGTCTAAGATAAGAGAAAATATTTATTTTTATTCTGTGAGTTCTATTGTGAGTACTAGGTACTATATTAAACTGTTTTTATTGAGCAAATAAATTTTAAACATACTACACTATACGGTCCCCCCCTCATTTCTTACCTATCACTCCGGCATCTGCCGTGAGCTACAAAGGCTAGATATACCTGGAACCAGGGAAAAGGAATACGCACCTACCCAGGCAGACCACCGTGAGGGAAGGAGAAGAAAGCAGACCCCTTTACATCATTTATATGCGGTTAACCCTTTGCCGCAAGGTAAGGGTCCATTGCTCACTTTAGTGTACCCCACACGAAGAGGAGTGACCCCCCACTGCTTGAAACGAGCCACTGCACGGACATCACCTGTGACCCAAGAATCACATCACTACCCCCACCTTCTTACCACAAGAAATTATTATATACTTATAAACTATTGAGGATTGACTTATTTATCACAGACTTATATGCATGCAACATAGTCGCAGATGACTATTTTATACGCATCCTGCTCTATGCGATTTTAGTCGCATGTGACTATTTTTTACGCATCCTGCATTATGCGATTTTACCTATAGGATATCTGTGTGTGCACTTTGCGTCTGCACCTAGCATTTCGTTATATTTTATATTTCAAACTTTATTCCACTTTGTTTACTGGTAGCTTTATATTTTGCCAGGGATTTTTTCATCTATAGTCACGCTGACTAGTCTCATCCAGCTTGTACATTATTTTGTATGCTCGCATACTTTGCACTTTATATTTATTGTTCTACTGTTCACTCCAGTACAACTTCTCTGCACATACCTCTACTCATCACATATCTCCAATGCGATTATATTTATCGTTTTACCCGTCACTCAATCACTCAGTCGCATTTTTTAGCCTGTGCACACTTGCACTAGCACTTTAAGGATTTTATATTTTGTTCACCATCTACTATGCACTTTGGAATTGTTTATCTATAGACACATTTTTACCATATGTTCACTTATATGATTTTATATGTATATCTGATTTTTTTATTACCTGCTTATGGTGTTTTATTAGTAGTTTTATTTAGGTGCTATTAGTTCGATTTACACTCTCGCACCTCAGTACTATTTACAATTCTATTATATATATTTTACCTGGGTTCACCAATAGCAATTTTTATTAACCTGTATTGGTCACACCATACCCCTTATCTTGTATAGTAAGGGAATTATCTATCTCAACTCGCATTACTTCGACTTAATAGTCGCATCATCAACTATTATTGTCTCATACGATTGCTACACTTAAAGGGTTTACGTCTTTATCCCATTACTGCCACCTTGTGGTAGATTTGGCCACCTCCCTGGGGAACAGCGCAGCACCACCCCCACTTTTATATATACAGGGACTATACTGTACTATATGGGAACTATACTATACCAGGATTATACTATACAGGGACTATACTGTACTATATGGGAACTATACTATACCCGGATTATACTATACAGGGACTATACTGTACTATATGGGAACTATACTATACAGGGACTATACTGTACTATATGGGAACTATACTATACCAGGATTATACTATACAGGGACTATACTGTACTATATGGGAACTATACTATACCCGGATTATACTATACAGGGACTATACTGTACTATATGGGAACTATACTATACAGGGACTATACTGTACTATATGGGAACTATACTATACCAGGATTATACTATACAGGGACTATACTGTACTATATGGGAACTATACTATACCCGGATTATACTATACAGGGACTATACTGTACTATATGGGAACTATACTGTACCAGGATTATACTATACAGGGATTATACTGTACTATATGGGAACTATACTATACCCGGATTATACTATACAGGGACTATACTGTACTATATGGGAACTATACTATACAGGGACTATACTGTACTATATGGGAACTATACTATACAGGGACTATACTGTACTATATGGGAACTATACTATACCCGGATTATACTATACAGGGACTATACTGTACTATATGGGAACTATACTATACCCGGATTATACTATACAGGGACTATACTGTACTATATGGGAACTATACTATACCAGGATTATACTATACAGGGACTATACTGTACTATATGGGAACTATACTATACCAGGATTATACTATACAGGGACTATACTGTACTATATGGGAACTATACTATACCAGGATTATACTATACAGGGATTATACTGTACTATATGGGAACTATACTATACCCGGATTATACTATACAGGGACTATACTGTACTATATGGGAACTATACTATACCAGGATTATACTATACAGGGACTATACTGTACTATATGGGAACTATACTATACCAGGATTATACTATACAGGGACTATACTGTACTATATGGGAACTATACTATACCAGGATTATACTATACAGGGATTATACTGTACTATATGGGAACTATACTATACCCGGATTATACTATACAGGGACTATACTGTACTATATGGGAACTATACTATACCCGGATTATACTATACAGGGACTATACTGTACTATATGGGAACTATACTATACCAGGATTATACTATACAGGGATTATACTGTACTATATGGGAACTATACTATACCAGGATTATACTATACAGGGACTATACTGTATTATATGGGAACTATACTATACAGGGACTATACTGTACTATATGGGAACTATACTATACCAGGATTATACTATACAGGGATTATACTGTACTATATGGGAACTATACTATACAGGGACTATACTGTACTATATGGGAACTATACTATACCAGGATTATACTATACAGGGACTTTACTGTACTATATGGGAACTATACTATACCAGGATTATACTATACAGGGACTACACTTCATTATGCTGTACAAGGACTGTACTGTACTAAATGGGAACTATACTATACAGGGATTATACTATACAGGGACTATATTGTTCTATATGGGAACTATACCGGGATTATACTATACAGGGACTACATAAATCCCTGCTGTACAAGGACTGTACTGTACTATATTGGAACTATACTATACAGGGATTATATTATACTGTATGGGGACTTTACTGTACATGGATTTTACCATACTACATAGGGACAATACTATATGGGGACTATACTGTAAGAGTAATATAATGTACTATACTGGGACTATACGATACAGGGATTATACTATACAGGGACTATATGGGGACTATTCTTTACCATGCTGTACAAGGACTATACAGAGACTTCACTGTACAGGGACTAAACTATAAGGGGACATTACTGTAATATATGGGGACTACACAATATACTATACGGGGACTATACTGTACTATATGGGAACTATACTTCACAGGGACTACATTATAATGTACGGGGACTATACTGTACTATATGAGTACTATGCTATATTGGAACTATACTGTACTATAAAGGGACTATACTATACAGGGACTATACTGTTCTATACGGGGACACTACTATACTATAATGTATGGGGACTATACTGTACAGTGACTACATTGTTCTATACAGGGACTATACTATACTATAGTGTATGGGGACTATACTGAACTATATGGGGACTATACTATACAGGAACTATACTATACAGGGACTATACTGTACTATATGGGGACACTACTATACTATAATGTATGGGGACTATATTGTACTATAAGGGGACTATACTATATAGGAACTATACTGTACTATGTGGGGACTATACTGTACAGTGACTATATTGTTCTATACTATACTATAGTGTATGGAGACTATACTGAACTATATGGGGACTATACTGTACTATATTGTACAGGAACCATACTGTACTATACAATTAATATACTATACAGGAACTATACAGTATTCGGCGGGGACTATACTTACTGTACTATACTGGGACTATACTGTACAGGGATTACAATATATGGGGACTAAGCTTTACTATACTATATGGAAAATATACTATACGAGGACTATACTATACTTATATAGGGACTATACTGTACTATACAGGGACTATAGTATACTTATATAGGGACTATACTGTACAGGTCTATGCTATACTTATAGAGGAACTATACTGTATTATACAGGGACTATAGTATACTTATATAGGGACTATACTATACAGGGACTATATTATACTTATATGGGGACTAAACTGTACGAGGACTATACTATACAGGGACTATATTATACTTATATAGGGACTATACTATACAGGGACTATAGTATACTTATATAGGGACTATACTGTACAGGTCTATGCTATACTTATAGAGGAACTATACTGTACTATACAGGGACTATAGTATACTTATATAGGGACTAAACTGTACAAGGACTATACTATACTTATATAGGGACTATACTATACAGGGACTATATTATACTTATATAGGGACTAAACTGTACGAGGACTATACTATACTTATATAGGGACTATACTGTACTATACAGGGACTATAGTATACTTATATAGGGACTATACTGTACAGGGTCTATGCTATACTTATAGAGGGACTATACTGTACTGTACAGGGACTATACTATACTTATATAGGGACTTAACTGTACGAGGACTATACTATACTTATATAGGGACTATACTATACTTGTATAGGGACTAAACTGTACGAGGACTATACTATACTTATATATGGACTATACTGTACAGGGACTATACTATACTTATATAGGGACTATACTGTACAGGGACTATACTATACTTATATAGGGACTATACTGTACAGGGACTATACTATACTTATATAGGGACTATACTGTACAGGGACTATACTATACTTATATAGGGACTATACTGTACAGGTACTAGTGTAGTAACAATAATCCTGATTATAAGAAGAAATCTCCTTTGTAAACATCTCATCACATCTGTGACCATCGGGGGAGGGGGGGGGGATTTGTACCCCCCGAGGCGGCTCATCGTGTTCCTCACATTATTCGTCGATCGCCCGGCAGTCGTCCTCCAGCTGACCGTCCGCAGAGGAGAAAATGATTATTAATCGGCGTCTGGCTCTGCGCTGCCTGCTTATTGGGTAATAGATCTCAATAATTGACGCCTGCCCTCAGACAGATGGATGGAGCCTCAACAAAACAACATCAAATGAGCCGAGAGATAAACAGAGGAAATCTCTTCACCGGGAAGAAAATCATCCGATTGGGAAGACTGCCAAAGCTGCAGCAGCTGGAAGACGTAGAGAAGGGCAGCAGACAGAATGTGACTTTCTCTGAGAAGGGAGACGTCTTCGAACACAGATAATGCCAGGAGGTGACTACATTTTACTCCGACTCTCCTATATCATAAAATTCCGACACGTTTCGGGGGGTTTAAAGGCCTTCATCAGGGCTGAATGCTGCAGAACGAAGTACAGAACTGATAACACTGGAGGAATCCTGTGGGGTTTCAACTTCTGGAGCGATACTACTAATTACCCCTCAGGGCCCCCCCACATAGTACAGTACAAGCCCCGGGCAGGGGGGGCGGGACCGGTTATACCCCCGAAACGCGTTGGTTTTTATGATGTAAGAGTCTGAATAAAATTGAGCCTGGACTTTATGACTCTTTCCTTCTTGCAGACCAAGCAATAAAGACTGATGTGACTGTGGGGGAGGGGACATTAGAGTGGAAGCTCCTCGGGTACACAGACTGATGTGACTGAGGGGGAGGGGACAAAAGAGTGTAAGCTCCTCTGTACAGAGACTGATGTGACTGTGGGGGGAGGGGACATTAGAGTGTAAGCTCCTCTGTACAGAGACTGATGTGACTGTGGGGGGAGGGGACATTAGAGTGTAAGCTCCTCTGTACAGAGACTGATGTGACTGTGGGGGGAGGGGACATTAGAGTGTAAGCTCCTCTGTACAGAGACTGATGTGACTGTGGGGGGAGGGGACATTAGAGTGTAAGCTCCTCTGTACAGAGACTGATGTGACTGTGGGGGGGGGGGACATTAGAGTGTAAGCTCCTCTGTACAGAGACTGATGTGACTGTGGGGGGAGGGGACATTAGAGTGTAAGCTCCTCTGTACAGAGACTGATGTGACTGTGGGGGAGGGGGGGGACATTAGAGTGTAAGCTCCTCTGTACAGAGACTGATGTGACTGTGGGGGGAGGGGACATTAGAGTGTAAGCTCCTCTGTACAGAGACTGATGTGACTGTGGGGGGGGGGACATTAGAGTGTAAGCTCCTCTGTACAGAGACTGATGTGACTGTGGGGGGAGGGGACATTAGAGTGTAAGCTCCTCTGTACAGAGACTGATGTGACTGTGGGGGGAGGGGACATTAGAGTGTAAGCTCCTCTGTACAGAGACTGATGTGACTGTGGGGGGAGGGGACATTAGAGTGTAAGCTCCTCTGTACAGAGACTGATGTGACTGTGGGGGAGGGGGGGACATTAGAGTGTAAGCTCCTCTGTACAGAGACTGATGTGACTGTGGGGGGAGGGGACATTAGAGTGTAAGCTCCTCTGTACAGAGACTGATGTGACTGTGGGGGGGGGACATTAGAGTGTAAGCTCCTCTGTACAGAGACTGATGTGACTGTGGGGGGAGGGGACATTAGAGTGTAAGCTCCTCTGTACAGAGACTGATGTGACTGTGGGGGGGGGGGGACATTAGAGTGTAAGCTCCTCTGTACAGAGACTGATGTGACTGTGGGGGGGGGGGGACATTAGAGTGTAAGCTCCTCTGTACAGAGACTGATGTGACTGTGGGGGGGGAGGGGACATTAGAGTGTAAGCTCCTCTGTACAGAGACATGATGTGACTGTGGGGGGGGGGGGACATTAGAGTGTAAGCTCCTCTGTACAGAGACTGATGTGACTGTGGGGGGAGGGGACATTAGAGTGTAAGCTCCTCTGTACAGAGACTGATGTGACTGTGGGGGGGGGGACATTAGAGTGTAAGCTCCTCTGTACAGAGACTGATGTGACTGTGGGGGAGGGGGACATTAGAGTGTAAGCTCCTCTGTACAGAGACTGATGTGACTGTGGGGGGGGGGGGACATTAGAGTGTAAGCTCCTCTGTACAGAGACTGATGTGACTGTGGGGGGAGGGGACATTAGAGTGTAAGCTCCTCTGTACAGAGACTGATGTGACTGTGGGGGGGGGGGGGGGGACATTAGAGTGTAAGCTCCTCTGTACAGAGACTGATGTGACTGTGGGGGGGGGGGGGGACATTAGAGTGTAAGCTCCTCTGTACAGAGACTGATGTGACTGTGGGGGGGGGAGGGGACATTAGAGTGTAAGCTCCTCTGTACAGAGACTGATGTGACTGTGGGGGAGGGGACATTAGAGTGTAAGCTCCTCTGTACAGAGACTGATGTGACTGTGGGGGGGGGGGGGACATTAGAGTGTAAGCTCCTCTGTACAGAGACTGATGTGACTGTGGGGGAGGGGACATTAGAGTGTAAGCTCCTCTGTACAGAGACTGATGTGACTGTGGGGGGGGGGGGGACATTAGAGTGTAAGCTCCTCTGTACAGAGACTGATGTGACTGTGGGGGGGGGGGACATTAGAGTGTAAGCTCCTCTGTACAGAGACTGATGTGACTGTGGGGGGGGGGGGGGGACATTAGAGTGTAAGCTCCTCTGTACAGAGACTGATGTGACTGTGGGGGGGGGGACATTAGAGTGTAAGCTCCTCTGTACAGAGACTGATGTGACTGTGTGGGGGAGGGGACATTAGAGTGTAAGCTCCTCTGTACAGAGACTGATGTGACTGTGGGGGAGGGGGGACATTAGAGTGTAAGCTCCTCTGTACAGAGACTGATGTGACTGTGGGGGGAGGGGACATTAGAGTGTAAGCTCCTCTGTACAGAGACTGATGTGACTGTGGGGGGGGGGGGACATTAGAGTGTAAGCTCCTCTGTACAGAGACTGATGTGACTGTGGGGGGGGGGGGGACATTAGAGTGTAAGCTCCTCTGTACAGAGACTGATGTGACTGTGGGGGAGGGGACATTAGAGTGTAAGCTCCTCTGCAGAGACTGATGTGACTGTGGGGGGAGACATTAGAGTGTAAGCTCCTCTGTACAGAGACTGATGTGACTGGGGGGAGGGGACATTAGAGTGTAAGCTCCTCTGTACAGAGACTGATGTGACTGTGTGGGGGGAGGGGGGGACATTAGAGTGTAAGCTCCTCTGTACAGAGACTGATGTGACTGTGGGGGGGGGGGACATTAGAGTGTAAGCTCCTCTGTACAGAGACTGATGTGACTGTGGGGGGGGGGGACATTAGAGTGTAAGCTCCTCTGTACAGAGACTGATGTGGGTGTGGGGGGGGGGGGACATTAGAGTGTAAGCTCCTCTGTACAGAGACTGATGTGACTGTGGGGGGGGGGGACATTAGAGTGTAAGCTCCTCTGTACAGAGACTGATGTGACTGTGGGGGGGGGGGACATTAGAGTGTAAGCTCCTCTGTACAGAGACTGATGTGACTGTGGGGGAGGGGACATTAGAGTGTAAGCTCCTCTGTACAGAGACTGATGTGACTGTGGGGGGAGGGGACATTAGAGTGTAAGCTCCTCTGTACAGAGACTGATGTGACTGTGGGGGGGGGGGACATTAGAGTGTAAGCTCCTCTGTACAGAGACTGATGTGACTGTGGGGGGGGGGACATTAGAGTGTAAGCTCCTCTGTACAGAGACTGATGTGACTGTGGGGGGAGGGGACATTAGAGTGTAAGCTCCTCTGTACAGAGACTGATGTGACTGTGGGGGGGGGGGGACATTAGAGTGTAAGCTCCTCTGTACAGAGACTGATGTGACTGTGGGGGGAGGGGACATTAGAGTGTAAGCTCCTCTGTACAGAGACTGATGTGACTGTGGGGGGGGGGGGGACATTAGAGTGTAAGCTCCTCTGTACAGAGACTGATGTGACTGTGGGGGGGGGGGACATTAGAGTGTAAGCTCCTCTGTACAGAGACTGATGTGACTGTGGGGGAGGGGACATTAGAGTGTAAGCTCCTCTGTACAGAGACTGATGTGACTGTGGGGGGAGGGGACATTAGAGTGTAAGCTCCTCTGTACAGAGACTGATGTGACGGTGGGGGGAGGGGACATTAGAGTGTAAGCTCCTCTGTACAGAGACTGATGTGACTGTGGGGGAGGGGACATTAGAGTGTAAGCTCCTCTGTACAGAGACTGATGTGACTGTGGGGGGAGGGGGGGACATTAGAGTGTAAGCTCCTCTGTACAGAGACTGATGTGACTGTGGGGGGGGGGGACATTAGAGTGTAAGCTCCTCTGTACAGAGACTGATGTGACTGGGGGGGAGGGGACATTAGAGTGTAAGCTCCTCTGTACAGAGACTGATGTGACTGTGGGGGGGGGGACATTAGAGTGTAAGCTCCTCTGTACAGAGACTGATGTGACTGTGGGGGGGGGGGGACATTAGAGTGTAAGCTCCTCTGTACAGAGACTGATGTGACTGTGGGGGGGGAGGGGACATTAGAGTGTAAGCTCCTCTGTACAGAGACTGATGTGACTGTGGGGGGGGGACATTAGAGTGTAAGCTCCTCTGTACAGAGACTGATGTGACTGTGGGGGAGGGGACATTAGAGTGTAAGCTCCTCTGTACAGAGACTGATGTGACTGTGGGGGGAGGGGACATTAGAGTGTAAGCTCCTCTGTACAGAGACTGATGTGACTGTGGGGGGGGGGGGGGGGGACATTAGAGTGTAAGCTCCTCTGTACAGAGACTGATGTGACTGTGGGGGGAGGGGACATTAGAGTGTAAGCTCCTCTGTACAGAGACTGATGTGACTGTGGGGGGGGGGGGACATTAGAGTGTAAGCTCCTCTGTACAGAGACTGATGTGACTGTGGGGGGGGGGGGACATTAGAGTGTAAGCTCCTCTGTACAGAGACTGATGTGACTGTGGGGGGGGGGGACATTAGAGTGTAAGCTCCTCTGTACAGAGACTGATGTGACTGTGGGGGGGGGGGACATTAGAGTGTAAGCTCCTCTGTACAGAGACTGATGTGACTGTGGGGGGGGGGGGACATTAGAGTGTAAGCTCCTCTGTACAGAGACTGATGTGACTGTGGGGGAGGGGACATTAGAGTGTAAGCTCCTCTGTACAGAGACTGATGTGACTGTGGGGGGAGGGGACATTAGAGTGTAAGCTCCTCTGTACAGAGACTGATGTGACTGTGGGGGGGGGGGGCATTAGAGTGTAAGCTCCTCTGTACAGAGACTGATGTGACTGTGGGGGGGAGGGGACATTAGAGTGTAAGCTCCTCTGTACAGAGACTGATGTGACTGTGGGGGAGGGGACATTAGAGTGTAAGCTCCTCTGTACAGAGACTGATGTGACTGTGGGGGGGTAGGGGACATTAGAGTGTAAGCTCCTCTGTACAGAGACTGATGTGACTGTGGGGGGGGGGGGGACATTAGAGTGTAAGCTCCTCTGTACAGAGACTGATGTGACTGTGGGGGGAGGGGACATTAGAGTGTAAGCTCCTCTGTACAGAGACTGATGTGACTGTGGGGGGGAGGGGACATTAGAGTGTAAGCTCCTCTGTACAGAGACTGATGTGACTGTGGGGGAGGGGACATTAGAGTGTAAGCTCCTCTGGTACAGAGACTGATGTGACTGTGGGGGAGGGGACATTATAGTGTAAGCTCCTCTGTACAGAGACTGATGTGACTGTGGGGGGAGGGGACATTAGAGTGTAAGCTCTTCTGTACAGAGACTGATATGACTGGGGGGAGGGGACATTAGAGTGTAAGCTCCTCTGTACAGAGACTGATGTGACTGTGGGGGAGGGGACATTAGAGTGTAAGCTCCTCTGTACAGAGACTGATGTGACTGTGGGGGGAGGGGACATTAGAGTGTAAGCTCCTCTGGTACAGAGACTGATATGACTGTGGGGGGGAGGGGACATTAGAGTGTAAGCTCCTCTGGCACAGAGTGGCTCGGTGTTCTTTGTACAGCATTGCGGTATATGTCAGAGCTATGAAACAAAGCTGTATCTGCGGAATGCAACGATCCACCGCCACCCTTCCATCGCTGGGCCCCGCCCACCGCTCTTCTCACCCGCCCATCCAATGTATGCAGAGAAGAGCCGTGTAAAAAAAAATATATAAGAAAAAAAAAATGAAAGCACCTCCATGCTCGCATGCAGAAGCGAACGCATACGTAAGTCGCGCACGCACAGGAATAAAAGTGAATAAAAGCGATAATAAAAAATTGAAGGGACAGCGTAACAATAAAAAATAGATTAAATAAGACTTTTTGTATTTATTTTTTTAAACGACCCCAATCCCTTCCTGCTCATGTGCAGAAGCGAACGCTTACGTAGGTCCTGCACGCCTATGTAAACGGTGTTCGCACCGCACATGTGAGGTATCGCCGCGCACGTTAGAGCGATAATGTAACTCTAAATTGGTAACCTGTAAAAAAATAAAATTTAAAGCGTTTTCTATGGAGATTTGTAGTGTGTCACCATTCCGCGAGCGGGTGCAATTTTAAAGCGTGACGTGTTAGGTATCTATTTACTCGGCATAACGTCATATTTTATATAACAAAAAAAAAAAATTGGGTATGCATTGTATTTTTTTATTTTATTTATTAAAGTATATTTTTTCCCAAAAAAATGTGTTTGAAGATTTTTTATGACACGCGGTGTTTGCGCAGCGCAAACGATGTGTGTCATAAAAAATTAGCAAAAATCACCATTTTATTCCCTGAAAAAAATATATATATATATAAAATGGTTGGGGGTTATAAGTAATTTTTGTAGCAAAAAATACTGATTTAACCTCCTGAGATCTGATGTGCCGGGACTACGTCTATTGATGTCGTCCCGGCCACGAGCTGCCTGCGCGCCCCCTGAAGCGCGCATGCAGCGCGCTCTGTGATCCGCGAGTCTGTGAGACTCGCTGGATCACAGATCGAGTAAGGGGTCGATCCCGACCCCTTACCACGTGATCAGCTGTCAGCCAATGACAGCTGATCATGTGATAATAACAGAGCCGGTGATCGTTTTTTTTTTTTCTCCTCGCGCTGACAGCAGGACATCAGTCCCTCTCACTGCAATATGCCCAGGGTTCATGGTGCCCACCTTTGGCTAATAAAAGTGCCACCTACCAGTGTCCACTAGCTCCACCTGTCAGTACCCACAGTGCCATCTGTCAGTGCCCACAGTGCCATCTGTCAGTACCCACAGTGCCATCTGTCAGTGCCCACAGTGCCATCTGTCAGTGCCCACAGTGCCAGTGCTGCACATCAGTGTCACCTACCAGTGCTCATCAGTGTCACCTACCAGTGCCCATCAGTGCCACCTATCAGTGCCGATCAGTGCCATCTATCAGTGCCATCCATCAGTGCCCATCCGTGCCACCCATCCGTGCCACCCATCCGTGCCCATCAGTGCCACCCATCCGTGCCCATCAGTGCCATCTTTGCTATGCCCATCAGTACCGACTTATCTGTCCCCACCAGTGCAGCATATCAGTGCCCACCAGTGCAGCTATCAGTGCCCACCAGTGCCGCCTCATCAGCGCATATCAATGAAGCAGAAAATTACCTGTTTGCAAAATTTTATAACAAACTATTAAACATGATTTTATTTTTATTTTTAATTTTTCAACTTTTTTTGTTTGTTTAGCAAAAAATAAAAACCCGGCTGTGATTAAATACCACCAAAAGAAAGATCTATTTGTGGGAAAAAAATGGTAAAAATTTCATTTGGGCACAGCGTTGTATGACCGCGCAATTGTCATTCCAAGTGCGTCAGCGCCGAAAGCTGAAAAATTGGTCTGGGCAGGAGGGGGGTTTAAGTGCAAAGTAATCAGGTGGTTAAACTTGTCAGCAAAAAGTGCCAAAAAAGGGCGGGATCGGAAAGTGGGTAGGAGCGTAAGCGCGGCAGGCGCGGAGGACAGTGCGTCGGCGTAGCAGGAATTAGGTCTTTTCTGTAGAATATCGTCTCAGGAACGGCGTGTTCCGTCACGCTGGATTGCGTCCAGGGAACATTTTGTAAAAGGCCGTTGCATTCCACGGACACAGCTGCGGCCGCGTTCTTTTTTTTTTTTTGCCAGCAGGTGAATACATTTTTTCATGGGACACATTACATTCGATGATTTTTAGGCTGTGGGTGCGCCACCTGCGGCCCTCCAGATGTTTGCGGAACTACAAGTCCCATCAGGCCTCAGTTTTTGGGAGTCACGCTTGTAACTGTGCAATGCCTCGTGGGATTTGTAGTTCCGCAAAACTGCTGGAGGGGCAGGTTGAGCGCCCCATTATTCAGGCCGGGGGGGTCTCAAACTGGCGGCCCTCCAGCTGGTGCGAAACTACAAGTCCCATGAGGCACTGCAAGGCTGACAGTCACAAGCATGACTCCTCCCACAGGCAGAGGCATGATGGGACTTGTAGTTTGGGCCGCCAGTCTGAGACCCCCTGAATGATTCATTCGTACGATACAAAGTAATTGCTACTTCAATTATGTTACCAATTCATATTTACAAAACAAAGTCCACATTACAAAGCGCTTCTCTTCTATTGGTCGGTGAGCGCGTGCCATGATCTAGAATTCCCCTTTAATAAGCTCCCAGGGCCGGGACAAGGGGCGGGGGCTGCAGTATAATTTGTGGTGGGGGGGGGGGGGCACCTTGAAGAGATTGGGGGGAGGGAATTTGGTGGGGCGACAGGGAGTAAGAATTTTTCTAGGAGTGGTAACTTGGAGGAGATTTGTGTTGAGACGGGGGAAGAGGATTTGTGCTGGGGGGGGGGGGGGTGATTTGTGCTAAGAGGGCAAAAAATGTTTTGGGTGGGGGATTTATGCTAGTTGAGATGATTGGGGGGTATTTGTGCTTGGAGGGGAAAATTGGAGGGTGGGGGATTTGCACTAGGAGGGGAGGATTTGGAGTGGGGGGGGGATTTGTGCTCGGAGGGGAAATTTGAGAGGATTTGGAGTGGGGGGGGGATTTGTGCTCGTTTTGGAAAATTGGAGGAGGGAGGGAGATTTGCACTAGGAAGGGAGGATTTGGAGTGGGGGGGGGGATTTGATCTCAAAGGGGAAAATTGGAGGGAGGGGGATTTGCACTGGGGGGGGGGGGGATTTGAGCTCGGAGGGAAAAATTGGAGGGAGGGGGATTTGCACTGGGGGGGGGGGGGATTGTGCTCGGAGGGGAAAATAAGAGGGAGGGGGATTTGCACTAGGAGGGGAGGGTTTGGAGTGGGGGGAGGGGGGTTGTGCTCAGAGGGGAAATTTGTGAGGATTTGGAGTAAGGGGGATTTGCACTGGGGGGGGGGGGATTGTGCTCGGAGGGGAAAATAAGAGGGAGGGGGAATTGCACTAGGAGGGGAGAATTTGGAGTGGGGGGGGGATTTGTGCTTAGAGGGGAAAATTGGAGGGAGGGGGATTTGCACTGGGGGGGGGGGATTGTGCTCAGAGGGGAAAATAAGAGGGAGGGGGAATTGCACTAGGAGGGGAGAATTTGGAGTGGGGGGGATTTGTGCTCAGAGGGGAAATTTGTGAGGATTTGGAGTGAGGGGGGATTTGTGCTAATATGGGATAAATTGGAGGAGGGAGGGAGATTTGCACTAGGAGAGGAGGATTGGAGTGGGGGGGGATTTGTGCTCGGAGGGGAAAATTGGAGGAGGGAGGGAGATTTGCACTAGGAGAGGAGGATTTTGAGTGGGGGGAGGGATTTGTGCTCGGAGGGGGAAATTGGAGGGGGGGGGAGATTTGCACTAGGAAGGGAGGATTTGGAGTGGGGGGAGGATTTGAGCTTGGAGGGGAAAATTGGAGGGAGGGGGATTTGCACTGGGGGGGGGGGGGGATTTGAGCTCGGAGGGGAAAATAGGAGGGAGGGATAGGATATTTGCACTGGGGGGGGGGGGATTTTGAGCCTCGGAGGGGAAAATATAGAGGAAGGGGTATTTGCAATAGAGAGGGGAAAGATTTGGAGTAGGTGGGAAGAAGGGGATTGAGTGCTTAGAGAGGAAATTGGAGAGGGGGGAGATTGCACTAGGGAGGAGGAGGAATTGGAGTGTGGGGGGATATGTGGATTTGTGCTCGGAGGGAAGATATGAGAGGATTTGGGAGAGGGAGAGGATAGGAAGAGTGAAGGTTTTGGCAAAATTGGATGGAGGAGGGAAGTTTTGCAATAGGACAGGAAGGGATTTGGTTTGTCGAAGTTGGGGGGAAAGGGATTGCGGATGGGGGGGGGGGGGAAGGAGGGGGGATGAGGTAGGCCGGGGGGGATGGGGGGGGGGGGGGGAGGGGGGATTTGGGGGGGGGGGGGGGAGTGGGGGGGGGGGGGGGGGGGGGGGGGGGAGGGAGGGGGGAAGAGGGGGGGGGGGGGGGAGGAGGCGGAGGATAGGAGGAAGGAGGAGGATTGGGGCGGTGAAAGGTGGAGGGATAGGAGAGGGGGGGGGGGGGGGAGGGGTGGGGGGGGGGGGGGGAAGGGGGGGGGGAGGGGGGGAGGAAAGCGGGGGGGGGGGGAGGGGGGGAGGGGGAGGGGCGGGGGGGGGGGGGGGGGGGCGGGATCGGAAGGTGGGAGCGGGGGGGGGGGGGGGGGAGGGAGGATAGGGGAGGAAGGGGAGGGGGATTTTGGGGGGGGGTGGGGGGGGGGGGGGTGGGGGGGGGGAAGGGGGGGGATGGGCGGGATTAGAGGAAAGGGGGGGGGGAGGGAGGATTTGGAGTGGGGGGGAGGATTTGAGCTTGGAGGGGAAAATTGGAGGGTGGGGGATTTGCACTGGGGGGGGGGGGGGGGGATTTGAGCTCGGAGGGGAAAATTGGAGGGAGGGGGATTTGCACTGGGGGGGGGGGGTTGAGCTCGGAGGGGAAAATAAGAGGAAGGGGGATTTGCACTAGGAGGGGAAGATTTGGAGTGGGGAGGTGGGGATTTGTGCTTAGAGGGGAAAATTGGAGAAGGGAGGGAGATTTGCACTAGGAGAGGAGGATTTGGAGTGTGGGGGGATTTGTGATTTGTGCTCGGAGGGGAAATTTGAGAGGATTTGGAGTGGGGGGGGATTTGTGCTTGTTTTGGAAAATTGGAGGAGGGAGGGAGATTTGCACTAGGAAGGGAGGATTTGGAGTGGGGGGGGGGATTTGATCTCAAAGGGGAAAATTGGAGGAGGGGGATTTGCACTGGGGGGGGGGATTTGAGCTTGGAGGGAAAAATTGGAGGGAGGGGGATTTGCACTGGGGGGGGGGGGATTGTGCTCGGAGGGGAAAATAAGAGGGAGGGGGATTTGCACTAGGAGGGGAGGATTTGGAGTGGGGGGGGGGGGTTTGTGCTCAGAGGGGAAATTTGTGAGGATTTGGAGTAAGGGGGATTTGCACTGGGGGGGGGATTGTGCTCGGAGGGGAAAATAAGAGGGAGGGGGAATTGCACTAGGAGGGGAGGAT
Source organism: Lithobates sylvaticus (assembly GCA_028564925.1). NCBI lineage: Eukaryota > Metazoa > Chordata > Amphibia > Anura > Ranidae > Lithobates > Lithobates sylvaticus. The sequence goes on along the minus strand of CM053031.1, from coordinate 7,057,119 downwards.
TTGGAGTGGGGGGGGATTTGTACTTAGAGGGGAAAATTGGAGGGAGGGGGATTTGCACTGGGGGGGGGATTGTGCTCGGAGGGGAAAATAAGAGGAAGGGGGATTTGCACTAGGAGGGGAAGATTTGGAGTGGGGAGGTGGGGATTTGTGCTTAGAGGGGAAAATTGGAGAAGGGAGGGAGATTTGCACTAGGAGAGGAGGATTTGGAGTGGGGGGAGGATTTGAGCTCGGAGGGGAAAATTGGAGGGAGGGGGTTTTTGGAGATGGGGGGGGAGGATTTGAGCTCGGAGGGGAAATTGGGGGGGGGGATTGGGGAGGGGGGATTTGGGGTTGCACAAGGGGGCTTTGGGTGGGGGGGCTTTGGGCTCGGAGGGGAAAATAAGAGGGAGGGGGATTTGCACTGGGGGGGGGGGGCCGGATTTGGAGTCGGGGGGGACATTGGAGGGAGGGGGCTATTCACTTGGGGGGGGGGGTAGGCCGGGTGGGGAAACTAAGAGCGCAGGGGGCGTTGACATAGGAGGGGGCAGCTTAGTAGTGGGGCGGTGGGGATTTGAGCTTAGAGGGGCAAAATTGGGGGGAGGGCGATTTGCACTAGGAGGGAGGATATTGGTCGTGTGGGGGGCATAGTGCTTTGTGCATCGGGAGGGGAAATTTGTGAGGATTAGGAGTGGGGGGGGGGGATTTGTGCAAAGTATGGGGGCCACAATTTGGAAGGCGCGGGAGGGGCGCTATGCACTAGGAAGGGAGGATTAGGAGTGGGGGGGGGGATTTGATGCTCGAGGGGAGCAAAATTGGGGAGGGGGAGCATGGGGGGGGGATTTGCACATAGGGGCATATTGTGAGGGCGGGGATTTGCACTGAGGGGGGGGGGGATTTGTGCTCGGAGGGGAAATAACGGGAGGGGGGATTTGCACTAGGAGGGAGGATTTGGAGTGGGGGGGGGGGGGTATTGAGCTCGGAGGGAATAAATTGTGAGGATTTGGGTCAGGGGTGAATTATTAAACTTTGAAATACTAATAAAAAAATTATTTATATTGCACTAATTATTGAAAAAATTAATTATATTAATTAAGAGGTAGAGGGGGGGGATTTGACTGGGGGGTGGGGGATTTGGATTGGGGGGTATTTGTACTTAGAGGGGAAAATTGGAGGGAGGGGGATTTGCTGGGGGGGGACTGGGGGGGGGGGGGATTTGAGCTCGGAGGGGAAAATTTGGAGGGAGGGGGGGTTTGCACATGGGGGGGGAGATTGAGCTGGAGGGGGGGAAAAATAAGAGGGAGGGGGATTTGCACTAGGAGGGGGGATTTGGAGTGGGGGGGGAAAATTGGATTTGTGCTTAGAGGGGAAAATTGGAGGGAGGAGGATTTGCACTAGGAGGGGAGGATTTGGAGTGGGGGGGGGGATTTGTGATCGGAGGGGAAATTTGTGAGGATTTGGAGTGAGGGGGGAATTTGTGCTAATATGGGGAAAATTGGAGGCGGGAGGGAGATTTGCACTAGGAGAGGAGGATTTTGAGTGGGGGGGATTTGTGCTCGGAGGGGAAAATTGGAGGAGAGAGGGAGATTTGCACTAGGAGAGGAGGATTTTGAGTGGGGGGAGGGATTTGTGCTCGGAGGGGGAAATTGGAGGGGGGAGATTTGCACTAGGAAGGGAGGATTTGGAGTGGGGGGAGGATTTGAGCTCGGAGGGGAAAATTGGAGGGAGGGGGATTTGCACTGGGGGGGGGGGGATTTGAGCTCGGAGGGGAAAATTGGAGGGAGGGGGATTTGCACTGGGGGGGGGGGGGGTTGAGCTCGGAGGGGAAAATAAGAGGGAGGGGGATTTGCACTAGGAGGGGAGGATTTGGAGTGGGGGGGGGGATTTGTGCTTAGAGGGGAAAATAAGAGGGAGGGGGATTTGCACTAGGAAGGGAGGATTTGGAGTGGGGAGGGGAATTTGTGCTCGGAGGGGAAATTTTGGAGGATTTGGAGTGGGGGGGGGGGGGGGGTAATTTGTTCTTGGATGGGAAGGTTTTTTTTTTAAATGGGGGATTTGGCTCGGAGGGGAATGTTTTTTTTTGGGGGGGGGGGTTGTTCTGGGATGGGGGGATGTTAGGAGGGGGCAGGTTTGTACTGGGAGGAAGGGGGATTTATGCTGAGGGGGGAGTTTTCTTATTTTTACTGACACATAATCATACATCTTGGGGGGGGGGGGGATTGTTCCCCCTGGTCTCCCGATAAGCTTGTCCCGGCCCCGCCCCTCCCCCAGGGGGCCCTTCATTACCTTCTTCTCCAGGTCGGGCTCTCGGAAGGTCAGCAGAATTTTGCGCACGTGTTCTGAACGCAGACGGTCGATACTTCGCGCGTCGATCGCCCGGCCCAGAAACTCGTCTACTTCGTCCTCGGGGTTCATGTTCTCCTGAATGTTCCTGCTGGTCGGGGGAAGGACAGCGTCATGTATGGGCGGATTATATCGTCTCCAATCAGATCCGCCTCTCTCTGCGATCGTTTCCACAGATTTATCAGATATAACAAATAATACAAAAAATCTCATCTCACTTCCCCCATAAAGTCCCCGAAACATACATGAGAAATACACAATCCCATCATCTGGAGGAACTTTTATATTATATTATATTTTATATTATTGTTTTGGAACATAAAGAGGACCTGACAGAATAAATCCCGGACTGGTCACAATGTACAGCAACAGGAAAACTCCGCCTTCTATCATTAGAGCCGCCCCCGAGCTCCAGTCAGTGATGTTGGCTGAGATGATATAGGGAATAGTGCCCCATCATTGGTGTCAGTGGGAGGAATAGTGCCCCATCATTGGTGTCAGTGGGAGGAATAGTGCCCCATCATTGGTGTCAGTGGGAGGAATAGTGCCCATCATTGGTATCAGTGGGGAGGAATAGTGCCCCATAATTGGTATCAGTGGGAGGAATAGTGCCCCATCATTGGTGTCAGTGGGAGGAATAGTGCCCCATCATTGGTGTCAGTGGGGGAATAGTGCCCCATCATTGGTGTCAGTAGGGGGAATAGTGCCCCATCATTGGTGTCAGTGGGGGAATAGTGCCCCATCATTGTTGTCAGTGGGAGGAATAGTGCCCCATCATTGGTGTCAGTGGGAGGAATAGTGCCCCATCATTGGTGTCAGTGGGGGGAATAGTGCCCATCATTGGTGTCAGTGGGGGGAATAGTGCCCATCATTGGTGTCAGTGGGGGGAATAGTGCCCATCATTGGTGTCAGTGGGAGTAATAGTGCCCCATCATTGGTATCAGTAGGGGGAATAGTGCCCCATCATTGGTGTCAGTGTGGGGGAATAGTGCCCCATCATTGGTATCAGTAGGGGGAATAGTGCCCATCATTGGTATCAGTGGGGGAATAGTGCCCCATCATTGGTGTCAGTGGGGGGGAATAGTGCCCATCATTGGTGTCAGTGGGGGGGAATAGTGCCCCATCATTGGTGTCAGTGGGGGGGAATAGTGTCCATCATTGGTGTCAGTGGGAGGAATAGTGCCCCATCATTGGTGTCAGTGAGGGAATAGTGCCCCATCATTGGTGTCAGTGGGAGGAATAGTGCCCCATCATTGGTGTCAGTGGGAGGAATAGTGCCCCATCATTGGTGTCAGTGGGGGGAATAGTGCCCCATCATTGGTGTCAGTGGGGGGAATAGTGCCCCATCATTGGTGTCAGTGGGGGGAATAGTGCCCCATCATTGGTGTCAGTGGGAGTAATAGTGCCCCATCATTGGTATCAGTAGGGGGAATAGTGCCCCATCATTGGTGTCAGTGGGGGGAATAGTGCCCCATCATTGGTATCAGTAGGGGGAATAGTGCCCCATCATTGGTATCAGTGGGGGGGAATAGTGTACCATCATTGGTGTCAGTGGGAGGGAATAGTGCCCCATCATTGGTGTCAGTGGGGGGTAATAGTGTACCATCATTGGTGTCAGTGGGAGGAATAGTGCCCCATCATTGGTGTCAGTGGGAGGAATAGTGCCCCATCATTGTGTCAGTGGGGGGAATAGTGCCCCATCATTGGTGTCAGTGGGAGGAATAGTGTCCCATCATTGTATCAGTGGGAGGAATAGTGGCCCCATCATTGGTGTCAGTAGGGGGAATAGTGCCCCAAGGGCCGGATAAAGACAAGCGAAGGGCCACATTCAGCCCCCGGGACGTATTTTGGAGACCTCCTGCTGTGGACTGTACAGATCATGTGGGATGAGAGAAGACAATGATTGGGACATACAGAAGAAATCTCGGCTGATCGATCATTTATCGATGATCCGGATATTTGGTGATGATCGATTTGGAGTCACTTGGAAGGTGAAGTAACTTTGAATCACAAAAGTCTTTCTAATGTAAAAATTGGGGAATATTCGGCGGCTCTCAGTTGGGACTTCTGTACAGATTTCGGAGTCCCTCCAGGAAACGTTCATCTTCATTATCTTCCTGTCGGAGATATCGGTGGGAATTCTGCGCTGAGCGTTCCGGGGGGGGATGGGAAAGGGTTAAGAGACGTTTGTTGGGAGTGATCGAGTGGTAGATTTCCCGGGTCCCGGCGGAGAGCGAACGTTTCTCCCAATATGGGCTCAGATGCAGATGGAGAATTTTTACCCGTGAGAAAATCTGAGGGGGGCATTTCCAGCGTCTGAACACATCCATCCCATGAGCCTCCCCGTGTGCAAAACCGGCCGAGTCCTGGGGGAGAAGGACGGTGCCAACCCCATCTGGGGGGGTCCAAGGGTCACCGGCACTCACAAGGTTAACCCAACAGGAAATTAACTTTCCTCTAAAAAAGTTTAAAGCTCAACTCTTTTTATTGAAAAGCGGGAAAGAGTTCGGGGCCCGTCCACACTAATGTAAAGAGTTCGGGGCCCGTCCACACTAATGTAAAGAGTTCGGGGCCCGTCCACACTAATGTAAAGAGTTCGGGGCCCGTCCACACTAATGTAAAGAGTTTGGGGCCCGTCCACACTAATGTAAAGAGTTTGGGGCCCCGTCCACACTAATGTAAACAGTCCGGGGCCCGTCCACACTAATGTAAAGAGTTTGGGGCCCGTCCACACTAATGTAAAGAGTTCGGGGCCCATCTACACTAATGTAAAGAGTTCGGGGCCCGTCCACACTAATGTAAAGAGTTCGGGGCCCAGCCACACTAATGTAAAGAGTTCGGGGCCCGTCCACACTAATGTAAAGAGTTCGGGGCCCATCTACACTAATGTACAGAGTTCGGGGCCCGTCCACACTAATGTAAAGAGTTCGGGGCCCGTCCACACTAATGTACAGAGTTCGGGGCCCGTCCACACTAATGTACAGAGTTCGGGGCCCGTCCACAATAATGTAAAGAGTTCGGGGCCCGTCCACACTAATGTAAAGAGTTCGGGGCCCGTCCACACTAATGTAAAGAGTTCGGGGCCCGTCCACACTAATGTAAAGAGTTCGGGGCCCGTCCACACTAATGTAAAGAGTTCGGGGTCCGTCCACACTAATGTAAAGAGTTCGGGGCCCGTCCACACTAATGTAAAGAGTTCGGGGCCCGTCCACACTAATGTAAAGAGTTCGGGGCCCGTCCACACTAATGTAAAGAGTTCGGGGCCCGTCCACACTAATGTAAAGAGTTCGGGGCCCGTCCACACTAATGTAAAGAGTTCGGGGCCCGTCCACACTAATGTAAAGAGTTCGGGGCCCGTCCACACTAATGTAAAGAGTTCGGGGCCCGTCCACACTAATGTAAAGAGTTCGGGGCCCGTCCACACTAATGTAAAGAGTTCGGGGCCCGTCCACACTAATGTAAAGAGTTCGGGGCCCGTCCACACTAATGTAAAGAGTTCGGGGCCCGTCCACACTAATGTAAAGAGTTCGGGGCCCGTCCACACTAATGTAAAGAGTTCGGGGCCCGTCCACACTAATGTAAAGAGTTCGGGGCCCGTCCACACTAATGTAAAGAGTTCGGGGCCCGTCCACACTAATGTAAAGAGTTCGGGGCCCGTCCACACTAATGTAAAGAGTTCGGGGCCCGTCCACACTAATGTAAAGAGTTCGGGGACCGTCCACACTAATGTAAAGAGTTTGGGGCCCCGTCCACACTAATGTAAAGAGTTTGGGGCCCGTCCACACTAATGTAAAGAGTTCGGGGCCCGTCCACACTAATGTAAAGAGTTCGGGGCCCGTCCACACTAATGTAAAGAGTTCGGGGCCCGTCCACACTAATGTAAAGAGTTCGGGGCCCTGTCCACACTAATGTAAAGAGTTCGGGGCCCGTCCACACTAATGTAAAGATTTCGGGGCCCGTCCACACTAATGTAAAGAGTTCGGGGCCCGTCCACACTAATGTAAAGAGTTCGGGGCCCGTCCACACTAATGTAAAGAGTTCGGGGCCTAGTCACACTAATGTAAAGAGTTCGGAGCCCGTCCACACTAATGTAAAGAGTTCGGGGCCCGTCCACACTAATGTAAAGAGTTCGGGGCCCGTCCACACTAATGTAAAGAGTTCGGGGCCCGTCCACACTAATGTAAAGAGTTTGGGGCCCGTCCACACTAATGGAAAGAGTTCGGGGCCCGTCCACACTAATGTAAAGAGTTCGGGGCCCGTCCACACTAATGTAAAGAGTTCGGGGCCCGTCCACACTAATGTAAAGAGTTCGGGGCCCGTCCACACTAATGTAAAGAGTTCGGGGCCCGTCCACACTAATGTAAAGAGTTTGGGGCCCGTCCACACTAATGTAAAGAGTTTGGGGCCCGTCCACACTAATGTAAAGAGTTCGGGGCCCGTCCACACTAATGTAAAGAGTTCGGGGCCCTTCTACACTAATGTAAAGAGTTCGGGGCCCATCTACACTAATGTAAAGAGTTCGGGGCCCCGTCCACACTAATGTAAAGAGTTCGGGGTCCGTCCACACTAATGTAAAGAGTTCGGGGCCCGTCCACACTAATGTAAAGAGTTCGGGGTCCGTCCACACTAATGTAAAGAGTTTGGGGCCCGTCCACACTAATGTAAAGAGTTCGGGGCCCGTCCACACTAATGTAAAGAGTTCGGGGCCCGTCCACACTAATGTAAAGAGTTCGGGGCCCAGCCACACTAATGTAAAGAGTTTGGGGCCCGTCCACACTAATGTAAAGAGTTCGGGGCCCGTCCACACTAATGTAAAGAGTTCGGGGTCCGTCCACACTAATGTAAAGAGTTCGGGGCCCGTCCTCACTAATGTAAAGAGTTCGGGGCCCGTCCACACTAATGTAAAGAGTTTGGGGCCCATCCACACTAATGTAAAGAGTTCGGGGCCCGTCCACACTAATGTAAAGAGTTCGGGGCCCAGCCACACTAATGTAAAGAGTTTGGGGCCCGTCCACACTAATGTAAAGAGTTCGGGGCCCGTCCACACTAATGTAAAGAGTTCGGGGCCCGTCCACACTAATGTAAAGAGTTTGGGGCCCATCCACACTAATGTAAAGAGTTCGGGGCCCGTCCACACTAATGTAAAGAGTTCGGGGCCCAGCCACACTAATGTAAAGAGTTTGGGGCCCGTCCACACTAATGTAAAGAGTTCGGGGCCCGTCCTCACTAATGTAAAGAGTTCGGGGCCCGTCCACACTAATGTAAAGAGTTTGGGGCCCATCCACACTAATGTAAAGAGTTCGGGGCCCGTCCACACTAATGTAAAGATGAATGCATAAAAGACAAAACGTGTTATGAAATGCGTCACATTAAAGCTGTCAAGCCTTCCAGTGACCTCATACTGGTCACTGGAAGTACAACATGGCACCTCATGGCAAAGAACTCTCTGAGGATCTGAAGATAAGAATTGTTGCTCTACATAAAGATGGCCGAGGCTATAAGAAGATTGCCAAGACCCTGAAACTGATCTGCAGCACGGTGGCCAAGACCATACAGCGGTATAACAGGACAGGTTCCCCTCAGAACAGGCCTCGCCATGGTCCACCAATGGAGTTGAGGTCACGTGCTCAGCGTCATATCCAGAGGTTTGTCTTTGGGAAATAGACGTATGAGTGCTGCCAGCATTGCTGCAGAGGTTGTAGGGGTGGGGGGTCAGCCTGTCAGAGCTCAGACCATACGCCGCACACTGCATCAAATTGGTCTGCATGGCTGTCATCCCAGAAGGAAGCCTCTTCTAAAGATGATGCACAAGAAAGACCTGCAAACAGTTTGCTGAAGACAAGCAGACTAAGGACATGGATTACTGGAACCACGTCCTGTGGTCTGATGAGACCAAGATAAAGGTATTTGGTGTCAGATGGTGTCAGGCGTGTGTGGGGGCAACCAGGTGAGGAGGACAAAGACAAGTGTGTCTTGTCTACAGACAAGCATGGTGGTGGGAGTGTCATGGTGGTGGGAGTGTCATGGTGGTGGGGGGAGTGTCATGGTGGTGGGGGGAGTGTCATGGTGGTGGGGGGAGTGTCATGGTGGTGGGGGGGGAGTGTCATGGTGGTGGGGGGAGTGTCATGGTGGTGGTGGGAGTGTCATGGTGGTGGGGAGTGTCATGGTGGTGGGGGGGAGTGTCATGGTGGTGGGGGGAGTGTCATGGTGGTGGTGGGAGTGTCATGGTGGTGGGAGTGTCATGGTGGTGGGGTCATGGTGGTGGGAGTGTCATGGTGGTGGGGGGGGGGAGTGTCATGGTGGTGGGGGGAGTGTCATGGTGGTGGGGGGAGTGTCATGGTGGTGGGAGTGTCATGGTGGTGGGGGTGTCATGGTGGTGGGGGGTGTGTCATGGTGGTGGTGGGAGTGTCATGGTGGGGGGAGTGTCATGGTGGTGGGGAGTGTCATGGTCTGGGGCTGCATGAGTGCTGCCGGCACTGGGGGGCTACAGATCATTGAGGGAACCATGAATGCCAACATGTACTGTGACATACTGAAGCAGAGCATGATCCCCTCCCTTCAGAGACTGGGCCGCAGGGCAGTATTCCAACATGATAACCACCCCAAACACACCTCCAACACCACCACTGCCTTGCTAAAGAAGCTGAGGGTAAAGGTGATGGACTGGCCAAGCATGTCTCCAGACCTAAACCCTATTGATCATCTGTGGGACATCCTCAAACGGAAGGTGGAGGAGCGCAAGGTCTCCAACATCCACCAGCTCCGTGATGTCATCATGGAAGAGGGGAAGAGGACTCCAGTGCAGGGGCGGACTGACAACTCATGGGGCCCCCGGGCAATAGAAGGTCATGGGGCCCCCTTGGTCCCCACACTCAAGGGGACCAAGCGCACACACAGGGGGGGGGGGACACGCACACACAGGGGGACATGGAGGGAGAGCACACACACAGGGGGACACTGGAGGGAGAACACACACACAGGGGGACACTGGAGGGAGAGCGCACACACAGGGGGACACTGGAGGGAGAGCGCACACACAGTGGGGGACACTGGAGGGAGAGCGCACACACGGGGGGGGCACACACAGGGGGGACACTGGAGGGGGGGGGGCACACACAGGGGGACACTGGAGGGAGAGCGCACACACAGGGGGACACTGGAGGGAGAGCGCACACACAGGGGGACACTGGAGGGAGAGCGCACACACAGGGGGACACTGGAGGAGAGAGCGCACACACAGGGGGACACTGGAGGGAGAGCGCACACACAGGGGGACACTGGAGGGAGAGCGCACACACAGGGGGACACTGGAGGGAGAGCGCACACACAGGGGGACACTGGAGGAGAGCGCACACACAGGGGGACACTGGAGGGAGAGCGCACACACAGGGGGACACTGGAGGGAGAGCGCACACACAGGGGGGGGACATGCACACAAGGGGACACTGTGGGCTGGGGGTGACACTGTGGGCTGGGGGGTGACACTGTGGGCTGGGGGGTGACACTGTGGGCTGGGGTGACACTGTGGGCTGGGGGTGACGCTGGGGGTGACACTGTGGTCTGGGGTGACAATGCGGGCTGGGGGTGACACTGTGGGCTGGGGGTGACGCTGTGGGCTGGGGGTGACACTGTGGGCTGGGGGTGACACTGTGGGCTGGGGGTGACACTGTGGGCTGGGGGGACCCGGGGGCCGGTGACTCACCGATGCCGATGCTCCCCGTCGGCCCCTCCACTCTTTTCTTCCATTAGGGGCCCGGACTCAGCAGGTATTACATGCCGCGAATACTGCTAACAGCGCGCGGCTCCCCACCGGCCCCTCCTTCCCTCCCGTCCGTCCCAGGTGACGTCACGACGCATACAGTAGAAGCACCTGGGACGGACAGGAGGGAAGAAGGGGCCGGCGGGGAGCCGCGCGCCGCTAGCAGTATTGTTTAGCGGCATCGCGGCATGTAATACAGCCGTTTCAAGTGGCCCCTCATGTGGCCGAGTCCGGGCCCCTAATGGCCCCGGGCCCTCGGGCGGCGCCCGTGTCACCGACCTGTCAGTCCGCCCCTGCTCCAGTGACAACCTGTGAAGCTCTGGTGACCTCCATGCCCAAGAGGGTTAAGGCAGTGCTGGAAAATAATGGCGGCCACACAAAATATTGACACTTTGGGCCCAATCTGGAGATTTTCACTTAGGGGTGTCCTGACTTTTGTTGCCAGCGGTTTAGACATTAAGGCTGTGTGTTGAGTTATTTTGATGGGGCGGCAAATTTACACTGTTATACAAGCTGTTACACTCACTACTTTACATTGTAGACAAGTGTCATTTCTTCAGTGTTGTCACATGAAAAGATAGAAGAAAAGATTTACAATAATGTGGGGGGTGTACTTACTTTTGTGAGATACTGTATATATATATATACACACATCTTATACATTTATTTTATTTTTTTATTAATATGTGTCGGAAAACATGACTAATCTTTTTTTATTAAATATTAATATGTTCTGTTTTATCCTAACCCATGTTTATTTTGCTTTATTTATTCATGTTCATTTATGTTTACTTTTTGTTTTATCTTATGTTTATTTTCTTTTTTTATTTATTTTGTGTTTTATGATTCACGAATGAATAAATATATAACAGAGAACGGGACTCATCTGACGGATGGATCTGAATTTATTTATTTATTTTAACCAGATATAATTATTATGTTCTGTTTTTTTTTTTTATGTGATCGTAGTTATATAGCCCTCTTATCTCATGTTTAATCGCCGCTCCCTTCCCCCATCCCAAAAATAAACATAAAAATCTGTGACAACGAAGGCAGATTGTGTGTGTGGAAAGCGGTTTAAAATCGCTCGTTAATTCAGAAAGATCCCCATAATAGGACAGGAGGTGTCGGAAGCCGCGGCTGCCAACTCTGTCAGATTTTCAGGATTACCCCCGAAAAAGGGCAGCAGAGCCGTTGATACGCCAGCAGCTGGCACCGATCGACCTGGCCGCCCTCCCGATATCCCGCTGAGACAATAACCAGCTGTGAGGGGCGGGGGGAGGGAGGTCACAGCTCAGGACGATTGTTCACCTGGGGCATTGCCAGATCTGGGTACTTACTTGTCCTTTGGGTCTTCAAAACCCTGTAAGGAAAAAAAGAAGAGCGTCAGTAATAATCAATCAATAAATAATCAATCGTCTGTCCGTGTCTCTTGTGAAATCTTTGGTTCTATATTGGTAAGCTGCACGGGGGGTTCGCAGCTCTGTGATTGGATGCTGCAGATCAATATTAAATACGGCGACACCCAGAGTGACTTTAGTGGCACAAAGTAACTCAAATGTGGACACTGGGGGAAGTACCTCATTAACGAAACATCGATCGGCGTCGGGGGTCATCCTCAAAATCTAGAATTCTTTTCTATTCTAATTTTCCAAAATGATATATTTAAAATGTTATTGAAAAAGGGGACTGTTACCCACATGCACCTGTCAAAGATGGCCCCTCCCTTACACACCTGTAATAGATGGCCCCTCCCTTACACACCTTTAATAGATGACCCCTCCCTTTACACACCTGTAATAGATGGCCCCTCCCTTACACACCTTTAATAGATGACCCCTCCCTTTACACACCTGTAATAGATGGCCCCTTCCTTTACACACCTGTAATAGATGGCCCCTCCTTCACGCCCCTGTAATAGATGGCTCCTCCCTCACGCACCTGTAATAGATGCCCCCCCCCTCACACACCTGTAATAGATGGCCCCTCCCTCATGCACCTGTAATAGATGCCCCCGCCTCACACACCTGTAATAGATGCCCCCCCTCACACACCTGTAATAGATGCCCCCGCCTCACACACCTGTAATAGATGCCCCCCCTCACACACCTGTAATAGATGGCCCCTCCCTCATGCACCTGTAATGGATGGCTTCTCCCTTACACACCTGTAATAGATGGCCCCTCCTTCACGCCCCTGTAATAGATGGCTCCTCCCTCACGCACCTGTAATAGATGCCCCCCCTCACACACCTGTAATAGATGGCCCCTCTCTCACACACCTGTAATAGATGGCCCCTCCCATATGCACCTGTAATGGAGCCTTTCACACGCACCTGTAATAGATGCCCCCCCTTACACACCTGTAATAGATGGCCCCTCCCTCATGCACCTGTAATGGATGGCTCCTCCCTTACACACCTGTAATAGATGACCCCTCCCTCACGCACATGTAATAGATGGCCCCTACCTTACACACCTGTAATAGATGGCCCCTCTCTCATACACCTGTAATAGATGGCCCCTCCCATATGCACCTGTAATGGAGCCTTTCACATGCACCTGTAATAGACGTCCCTTCCCTCACACATAATTAATGAATGGCTCCTCCCTATATGCACCTGTAATAAATGACCCCCGTTACATGTTCCTGTAATAAAGCTCCGGTTTTGGATGGTCCCTCCCACACTCATCTGTAACAAATGCCACTCCCACAGTTACCTGTAACAAACAGTTCCTGATACATGCACCTGTGATAAGTGCAGCAGTAATTGATGGCCCCTCTCACATACACCTGTAACTAATGGATGTCCTCCCACATGCACCTGCAATAGATGACCCCTCCCTCACACACCTGTAATGAATGACCCCTCCCATATGCACCTCAATAAATTGTGCCTCCCACATTCAACTGTAATAGATGACCTCCTCCCTCACACACCTGTAATGAATGGCCCCTCACACACCTGTAATAAATGACTCCTCCCTCACACACCTGTAATGAATTACCCCTCCCATATGCACCTGTAATAAATAATGCTTCCCACATTCACCTGTAATAGATGACTCCTCCCTCACACACCTGTAATGAATGGCCCCTCACACACCTGTAATAAATGGTGCCTCACACACACACCTGTAATACATATCTCCTCCCTAAAACACCTGTAATGAATGTCCCCTTCCACATGCACCTGGAATAAATGGTGCCTCCCACTCCATCATACACCTGTAATGGATGACCCCCCCCCATCCACCTCAAATAGACATCCCCTCCTTCAAACATCAGTAAAGAATGACTCCTCCCATATGCACCTTTAATAAAGGTCTCCCTTCAGGCACCTGTAATAGGTGTCCCCTCCCCACATATCTGTAATGAATGGTCCCACATATATGCACATAGAATACTACCGGTAATGAATGGCCCGTTACATGTACCTGTAATAAAAGTGCCAGTTATGGATGGCCCCTCCCACATGTACCTGTAATAAATGGAGAAGTAATTGATTGCCCCTCTCACATACACCTGTAACTAATGAATGCTCCTCCCCACACTCTAATTGGTACCCTCTTATACATGTACCTGCAATAGATGGTCCCTCGCACACACACACCTATAATTGGTAGCCTCTTCCACATGTACATGCAATTGATGGTCCCTCCCACACACACCTGTAATTGGTACCCTCCTCCACATGTACCTGCAATGGATGGTCCCTCCCACATACACCTGTAATTGGTACCCTCTTCCACATGTACCTGCAATGGATGGTCCCTCCCACATACACCTGTAATTGGTACCCTTTTCCACATGTACCTACAACGGATTGTCCCTCCCACATACACCTGTAATTGGTACCCTCCTCCACATGTACCTGCAATGGATGGTCCCTCCCACATACACCTGTAATTGGTACCCTCTTCCACATGTACCTACAACGGATGGTCACTCCCACACACACCTGTAATTGGTACCCTCCTCCACATGTACCTGCAACGGATGGTCCCTCCCACATACACCTGTAATTGGTACCCTCCTCCACATGTACCTGCAATGGATGGTCACTCCCACACACACCTGTAATTGGTACCCTCCTCCACATGTACCTACAATGGATGGTCACTCCCACACACACACCTGTAATTGGTACCCTCCTCCACATGTACCTGCAATGGATGGTCCCTCCCACATACACCTGTAATTGGTACCCTCTTCCACATGTACCTGCAATGGATGGTCCCTCCCACATACACCTCCCTGGCTAATCATAAGCTGATCGTGTTTTCTCCTTTTTGCTGTGATTGCCTTCACCTGGTGAACTTGGTGGGTCATACCCCATGCCACCTACTACCCAATGAGCAATGGACGTTCCATCCACCTACCATCCTCTTCATTTCCTTGGAGACGCTCAGGTTGTTGTAGAAATTCCTCTCCATCCCCCAATGTCCCGGGTTGTGCCCGATGGAGTTGGCCCGCTGCCGGTTCATCTTGGCGATCATGGCCTTCTCATCTTTCTACACAAGGAGAACGGAAAGAGACTATGACTAGAGCCCGCAGGGGAATCACTGCCAGCCCCTGCAGCATTGGTTTACTGATACTCAGCCTTAAATAGGACAAAGAGCAGCAACGTCACCCACCCCCCTCCTCCTCCCGCTCCTCCTTCCACCAATCAGAATGTTATACCCCCCCTTTTTTTTATTGGAAAAAAAAATAAAAAATGATTGGAAAAGAGATATTATATCATTAAAAATGTTATGAAGATTTTACACAAAAAAAAACAACTTAAAGTGTCACTCTACAGATGCTGAGGAACTACATATCTCAGCATGACCCACCTGTCCAAAGGTACGTCAGGTAGGTGTTCCCAAAATAAAAAATATGAAAATGCCTTGATGGATGGGTGTCAGTCTGGGGGTGTGGGCGTTCCTACACAGCCTGTATTTGCATAGGTAACGCCCACATGTGATGCTGAGCCTCCATGATTGTAAGAACTTTAATTCAAGGAATGAAAGGGGCGGGGCCAGGGACAGTCAGGCTGGGGAGGAAAGGGCTAGATGAGGGCTCTATCTGACTTGTTGCAGCTTCTAATGCACATTGTGAGAAGCTCAGAGTGTGCAGTGAAATCTGAGCAAGAAAAATCAACTGAGCAAGACACAATATATTTTTATTTCTATATTATTATTTTTTCTTTTTTTATTATTTATTATTATTATTATTATTATTATTATTATTATTATAATATAAGACAGTAAAATTATTCTTTAACATTTCTTTTTAATATTTTTGTAATTAGTGAATGATATTAATAATAGTAAATATTATTATTATTATTATTAATCATTTTATAAAAGTTATTATTATTATTATTATTATTAATAATAAAAATAATATAATTTTTCTATAGATTTCTTACTCATCTAAAAATTAGTATTGATATAAAATTATTATTATTATTATTATTTATTATTATTTTAATTATTATAAATTTTTATAAGAAATACAATTTTTATACAAAATTATTACTTTAATAAAATATTTTTAAAAGTTATTTATTATTATTATAAAAGTTATTATAAAATATTTTCCTGACAGACTCCATGGCAGCCTAGGTGTGGATTAACCCCGACCCCTCTCCAATGCTATAGGACCCCATTCCAATAAGTTTGAGTTCCTTTTTTGTCCTCCTCTATGGACCTACGTATGCTCTCCTCCGGGTGAATATGACCCCATTAGTAATAATACCACTAAAATTAATAATAATAATTAAAATAATAATAATAATTTTAATTATATTATTTTTATTATTATTAATAAATATTTTTTTTAAAGTTATTATTATAAAAGTTATTATACAAACGAATATTATTAATATTATTATAAAAATATTATTATTAATAATAATAATAATAATAATAATAAATAATATTATTAATATTATAACAACTATTATTAATAATAATAATAATAATAATAATAATAATAATATTATCCTATTTGTATTAAAATATTATAAAAGTTATTATAAGTTATAATATTATAAAAGTTATAAAAGTTATTATTATAACATAAAATAAAGTCTAAAAACTATTTGTATTAATATTATTATAAAAAAAACTTTAATATTATTATTATATCCTTATTATTAAAATTACTATTTGTATAAAAAATGATTTTAAGAAAATATTTATAAGTTATTATTATTATTATTATAACTAATAATACTAATACTAAATATATAAAATATATTTTTTTTAAAAAAATATTATTTTAATAAAAAAATATTATTATTATTTTATAAAAATATTATTATAAAAATTATGATTATTATTATTGTTTTCAACATATATTGTGATTTTTTTTAAAAAAATTTATTGCAAGACCTGTGTGTTCGTGTGATAATAATGCAGTTTGCTCCGCCTATACATAAGAAAAGTTCTATTCATCTACAATTTTTTAGTTTTTTTGCTCAGTGAGAATGTTTTTTTACTAATAATACCTCTTAGACGCGGCGATATGAATATTTGGTGATATTATCACCCGGCATTAATAAAGCTCTCTGTGAATTGAGAGATATTTTCGCCCATCTCAGGAAATAGCGGCTCCCGGATTTTTCATTCTATAGGGCCCGGGGCCCCCCGTACTCCCAGTCTCTGTGTCTGTTGGCCAATCTGATCCCCCGGGAAGTCGATTGTTTTGGATGGCTCCGCCGCTTGTTTGGAAAACAAACGTTTTTGGAAGACGCGGCTTCCACTTATTACGTTACATTGTATATTTGTTCTTCATTACAATCATTGGAGGAGTCGCCGTAATCCGGGGATTTGGGGCCGTGTTTGGATAGGAGAGAGGCGGATTATCCGCAGGACACAGGGGCCCCGACTGGGAATGTTTTGTATCCCAGAGAAGGGCCCCAGGTGGAGGGGGGGGGGGGGGGCGGTTGGATAAACACATGTCATACACAGGTCAGCCTCTTCCCAATGTAGGGATTAGTGGGGGGGGGGGGGCTCCCATCCTATATTCCATAACAGAGGCGCCACAAATGTTTTATCCAATAAGAAAAACAATCCGAAGGGAGAAAATCAACCCCCCCCCCATCCCCCACCGGTTTATATAAGGACAGAGCGGCGCAGTAATAGACCTGATTTACTAAAAGGTAAAGCACAAGCGGGGGAGGGGATCACTATGGCGATAATCATATCCATCATGTATGGCGCACCCAACCCATGCGATCCCTTAGGCTGCATTCGCACCTGAGCGTCGGGGGTTTGAGTTTTTTTTTTTTCCGGGCGTTGGTGCGTGCGTTATTGAGCGTATGTGTTCAGCGTTTTTAAACAGTTAAGAACTGTTTTTTTTTTTTTTATTAGCCAATAGAGGAAAAATATAATATTTATTGCTTTTTTTTTTTCAGCATTTTCATCATCTGCTTTTCTAAAATAGTTTATTTATTATTATTTATTTTATTAGATTTTTTCTTACTTTTTTTTTAAAGTGGCTAAAGATTAGGGGTCAGAGGTTAGGGTTAGGGGGTTCATTTATTTATTTTCTTTATTATTTATTTACTTCATTTTATATATTTATTTTGTTAGGTTACGGGTTAATATTAGGGGTTGGGATTAGGGTTTGGGGTAAATATTAGGAATAGCGGTTAAGGGTTAATATTAGGATCAGGGGGAAATATTAGGGTTTGGGGTAAGGATTAGGAATAGCGGTTAAGGTTAAGGGTTAATATTAGGATCAGGGGGAAATATTAGGGTTTGGGGTAAATATTAGGAATAGCGGTTAAGGTTAAGGGTTAATATTAGGATCAGGGGGAAATATTAGGGTTTGGGGTAAGGATTAGGGGTTAATATTAGGATTATAATTAGGGTTAGGGGGGGTCAACATTAGGATTAGGGATAGGGGGTTAATGTTATGGGTCAATATTATTAAGGCTAACATTAGGGTTTGGGGTTAATATTTGGATTAGGGTTCAAGACTAGGGTTAAGGGTTAATATTAGGATTAGGGGAAAATATTAGCGTTTGGGGTTAGGATTAGGGTTGGGGGTTAATATTAGGATTAGGGGTCAATTTTAGGGTTAGGGTTCAACATTAAGATTAGGGATAGGGGTTAATGTTAGGGTTAGGGGTCAATATTAGGGTTAGGGGTCAATATTGGGGTGTGGGGTTAATATTAGGCTTTGGGGTTAATATTATGGATCAATATTATTAAGGTTAGGATTACGGGTTGATATTAGGGTTTTGGGGGTTAATATTAAGGTTAGGGGTTAATATTAGGGTTGGGGGTTATTATTAGGATTAGAGGTTAATATGACAGTTAGGGGTCAACATTAGGATTAGGGATAGGGGTTAATGTTATGGGTCAATAATATTAAGGTTAGAATTAGGGGTTAATATTAGGGTTTGGGGTTAATATTTGGATTATGGGTTAGGGTTCAAGATTAGGGGTTAGGGTTAATATTAAGAAAAGGGGAAAATATTAGCGTTTGGGGTTAGGAGTTAATATTTAAATTAGTGGTCAATTTTGGGGGTCAACATTAAGATTAGGGCTAGGGGTTAATGTTAGGGGTCAATATTATTAAGGTTAGGATTAGGGGTTGATACTTGATATTAGGGTTAATATTAGGGTTAATATTAGGGTTTGGGGTAAATAATAGGGTTAGGGGGTTATTATTAGTATTAGAGGTCAATATTAGGGTTAGGGGTTAATGTTAGGATTGGGGTTAATATTGGGATCAGAGGTTAATATTAGGGTTATAATTAGAGCTAGGGGGTTAATATTAGGGTTAGGGGTCAACATTAGGATTAGGGATAGGGGGTTAATGTTATGGGTCAATATTATTAAGGTTAATATTAGGGTTTGGGGTTAATATTTGGATTAGGGGTTAGGGTTCAAGATTAGGGTTAATATTAGGATTAGGGGAAAATATTAGCGTTTGGGGTTAGGATTAGGGCTAGGGGTTAATATTAGGATTAGGGGCCAATTTTAGGTTTAGGGGTCAACATTAAGATTAGGGATAGGGGTTAATGTTAGGGTTTTGGGGTTAATATTAGGTTTAGGGGTAAATATTAGGATTAGGGGTCAATAGTGAGGTTAATATTAGGGATCAATATTATTAAGGTTAGGATTACGGGTTGATATTAGGGTTTTGGGGTTAATATTTAGGTTAGGGGTTAATATTAGGGTTTGGGGTTATTAGGTTTAGAGGGTTATTATTAGGATTGGAGGTTAAAATTACAGTTAGGGGTCAATATTTGGGTTATAATTAGGGCTAGGGGGGGGGGTCAATATTAGGATTAGGGATAGGGGTTAATGTTATGGGTCAATAATATTAAGCTTAGGATTAGGGGTTAATATTAGGGTTTGAGGTTAATATTAGGATTAGGGGTTAGGGTTCAAGATTAGGGTTAGGGGTTAATATTTGGATTAGGGGTCAAATTTAGGGGTCAAAATTAAGATTAGGGCCAGGGGTTAATGTTAGGGGTCAATATTATTAAGGTTAGGATTAGGGGTTTGATACTTGATATTAGGGTTAATATTAGGTTTGGGATAAATATTAGGGTTAGGGGGTTATTATTAGGAATAGGGGTTAATGTTATGGGTCAATAATATTAAGGTTAGGATTAGGGGTTAATATTAGGGTTAGGGATAGGGGTTGATACTTGATATTAGGGTTTTGGGGTTAATATTAGGGTTAGGGGTAAAAATTAGGATTAGGGGGTCAATATTGGGGTGTGGGGTTAGGATTAGTGTTAGGGGTCAATATTGGGGTGTGGGGTTAATATTAGGGTTAGGGGTCTCAGAGGTTAGGATTAGTGTTAGGGGTCAATATTAGGGGTCAAGTTTGAGTCTTTGAATTTATTTTATTATTATTATTTTTTATTTAATGTATTATTTGTGTATTTAATTTATTTTTAATTATTATTTTTTGAAATTAAGGCCCCTTTCACACTGGGGCGTGAGCGGCGTCGGCGGTAAAGCAGCGCTATATTCAGCGCTGCTTTACCGTCGTTTTAGCGGCGCTATTCGCCCGCTAGCGGGGCGGTTTAACGCTAGTGGCCGAAAAAGGGTTAAAACTGCCCGGCTTTCACACTGGAGTGAATGGGGCCCTTTTTTTCATGCGCTATACAGGCGCTATTTTTAGCGCTGTAGCGCCTGAAAAAACGCCTTCAGTCTCTGAGGGGCCTCAGTGATTGCATTGGAGCAGAAAAACACTCAAAAACGTGAAACAAAAACGCTCCAAATAGTTTCCACACATTTCTACGGAACGAAAAACACTTAAAAAAAACGCACCAATCGGCTGGATTCGAGCTCCAAGAACAGATCTGATCTCCATGCGTTTCGGGTTCAGGCGAATCGCAGTGGAGATGCGATTCGTCTCCATAGACAATCGTTGATTTTTTTTCCTCCTCCGGCGTTTCGGAGCTTCGATCTACAGAACGCTGAGGTGCGACTGCGGCCTTTATATTTATACAGAACAGTTTTCGTTCGGCGCTGATGTCGCTCACGTTCAGTCGGACGCTCCATCTGGTGTTTAGCAGGTTCTCTAATCGTTTAGGAAATTCATTTAAAACGTGTCCGGCAGCCTCCCCTCCCCCGCTCTCCCCGCGTTCCATATACAACACAAACACCGCTGCCAACTGTCAACTGTTAACTGTCAATACATATGGAGAGCGCTCAGAGAAAAGTGAATTAAAAGTGTTTGTGTTGTATCTCTGCCAATCCCCCCCCCCCTTACCTCTTGTGATTATCCCTTCGACCAACTAGAGCGTAAGCTCTTTAGCCGGGGATGTCATTCCTATTGTTCCACCTACTTGTGTATATAATAATAATAATAATATCAGTGTGCCCCCCCCCCCCTCCGCCTTCTCTGTGTGATGAGATGAATAATATATAATGATATATTGAAAAACAGGAAAGTATCACATCGGTGATCTGCATATAATTGTGTTATCAGTGATTTTATAGGAAAGATTTTTTCTTAATACAAATTATCAAATAACTTTTAAAATATCCAATTTATCTGTTTATATGGGGAGCTTCCTAGACCATTAATGTCACAAAGCCTGAGGGCCAAATCAGGCCCAGCGGGCCATTCCATGTGTCCCCCGATCCTCTCCTGCACCCTCCTCGTCCGAGCAATGTTTATAAACAATGTTACTTTATATCTCCATCTCCATTTACTTTGTATCTTTCTATCTTATGTCTGAACTATGTTTATAAACAATGTTACTTTGTATCTCCTGTCTGATCAATGTTTATAAACAATGTTACTTTGTATCTCTCTATCTCCCATCTGATCAATGTTTATTAACAATGTTACTTTGTATCTCTCTATCGCCCATCTGATCAATGTTTATTAACAATGTTACTTTGTATCTCTCTATCTCCTGTCTGAGCAATGTTTATAAACAATGTTTCTTTTATATCTCCATCTCCATTTACTTTGTATCTTTCTATCTTATGTCTGAACTATGTTTATAAACAATGTTACTTTGTATCTCCCATCTGATCAATGTTTATAAACAATGTTACTTTGTATCTCTCTATCGCCCATCTGATCAATGTTTATTAACAATGTTACTTTGTATCTCTCTATCTCCCATCTGATCAATGTTTATAAACAATGTTACTTTGTATCACTCTATCTCCCATCTGATCAATGTTTATTAACAATGTTACTTTGTATCTCTCTATCTCCTGTCTGAGCAATGTTTATAAACAATGTTTCTTTTATATCTCTCTATCGCCCATCTTATCAATGTTTAATAACCAAGTTACTTTGTATCTCTCTTTCTCCAGTTACTTTGCATCTCTCTATCTCCTGTCTGAGCAATGTTTATAAACAATGTTACTTTATATCTCCATCTCCATTTACTTTGTATCTTTCTATCTTATGTCTGAACTATGTTTATAAACAATGTTACTTTGTATCTCCCATCTGATCAATGTTTATTAACAAAGTTACTTTGTATCTCTCTATCTCCTGTCTAAACTATGTTTATTAACAATGTTACTTTGTATCTCTCTATTTCCAGTTACTTTGTATCTCTCTATCCCCAGTCTGAACAATGTTTATAAACAATGCTACTTTATATCTCTCTATGTCCTGTCTGAGCAATGTTTATAAACAATGTCACTTTGTATCTCTCTATCTCCAGTTACTTTTTTTATCTTTCTATCTTATGTCTGAACTATGTTTATTAACAATGTTACTTTGTATCTCTCTCTCTATCTCCTGTCTGAGCAATGTTTATAAATAATGTTACTTTGTATCTTTCTATCTCCATCTGAACAATGTTTATAAACAATGTGTTGACGGTCCATTTTTCGGCTCCTATTTTTACACAGTAGATCTCATGTGTTGGATTTGCAGCCAGTGTGAGGGGGGGGGGGGGGGGGGGGGGGGGGACGGGAGAGCGGGGGTGGGGTAGAAGGACAGGATGTAAGTATGTAAAGGACATTTTTACTCCCCCCCCCCCCCCCCCCCACTGCCCACTCCTCCTAATGCTGTATATCAGGGCTGCAGCTCTATTTGTTCCTATGGGTAGCTGTTCCCACGCTGGCCTCCAGGGGTCTCTGAGAGTATGACTTACCAACAGGAATGAATGGGGGCCTCAGTGCACATGTGCAGTATGAAGAGCCAGGACCTTGTCAGTGCTACCTATATACCCAGGGGGATGGGGGGGGGGGCAGCACCCATGGGGAGTAGGGGATATGTTTAAGGCCAAATTCACAAAAGTTTGTTGTCTCAGTTCTTTTGCTGCACTGCTCATCTCACACATTAGAATAAAAATCCAAAACGGTAAAGTGACAGCTCCAGAAATCTGGAGGTGAGTGGAGAATATACAGAGCTCTCACCATCAGAGAATTCATAGACCGGATACCGGCCTCGACCCTACACTGAGATATCAGCCTCCACCCTACACTGAGATATCGGCCTCGACCCTACACTGAGATATCAGCCTCCACCCTACACTGAGATATCGGCCTCCACCCTACACTGAGATATCGGCCTCCACCCTACACTGAGATATCGGCCTCCACCCTACACTGAGATATCGGCCTCCACCCTACACTGAGATATCGGCCTTCACCCTACACTGAGATATCGGCCTTCACCCTACACTGAGATATCGGCCTCCACCCTACACTGAGATATCGGCCTCCACCCTACACTGAGATATCGGCCTCCACCCTACACTGAGATACCGGCCTTCACCCTACACTGAGATACCGGCCTCCACCCTACACTGAGATATCGACCTCCACCCTACACTGAGATATCGACCTCCACCCTACACTGAGATATCGGCCTACACTGAGATACCGGCCTTCACCCTACACTGAGATATCGGCCTCCACCCTACACTGAGATATCGGCCTCCACCCTACACTGAGATATCGGCCTTCACCCTACACTGAGATATCGGCCTTCACCCTACACTGAGATATCGGCCTCCACCCTACACTGAGATATCGTCCTCCACCCTACACTGAGATATCGGCCTTCACCCTACACTGAGATATCGGCCTTCACCCTAAACTGAGATATCGGCCTCCACCCTACACTGAGATATCGGCCTCCACCCTACACTGAGATATCGGCCTCCACCCTACACTGAGATATCGGCCTTCACCCTACACTGAGATATCGGCCTTCACCCTACACTGAGATATCGGCCTCCACCCTACACTGAGATACCGGCCTTCACCCTACACTGAGATATCGGCCTCCACCCTACACTGAGATACCGGCCTCCACCCTACACTGAGATACCGGCCTCCACCCTACACTGAGATATCGGCCTCCACCCTACACTGAGATATCGGCCTTCACCCTACACTGAGATATCGACCTCCACCCTACACTGAGATATCGGCCTCCACCCTACACTGAGATATCGACCTCCACCAGTGGCGTAACTAGAACCTTCAGGGCCCCGGTGCAAGAAACCATGAAGGGCCCCCCTGAACCCCAGCCAGGGCCCTTTCTTCTGAGTCCGGTGGTGGAACTCCAGGACTCCAGGGCTTGGTCACAGATACGACTTTTGTGAGCCCTGTAGTTCCACCACTGGTATCAGCAGTTTTTTTTATTATTTTTTAGAAGGGGTTCCTGCCCCCAAGGGAAATGGGGTCCCTGTCCTCTGGGGAGAAGTGGGTCCTGTTCCTAGGGGAGAAGATCTCCCAGAAAGACCTGTCAACATCTGTGTATGACGGGGAGGAGGGGGGGTGCTGGCAGACAAGCTTGTTTGCCCGGGAGAAGCATGCAGTACAGTGTGAGCCGGACTCAGGGGGCTGGACTTGGGAGGACAGACACCAGACTGAGCAGCACTGCATGGAGCAGGAGAGGGGGACCCAGAGGAGCGGCAGAGGACACGGGTTGTGTGGGGAATGCACAACTAAATAGCAGCCAGTGCGGTAGTCGAGCATGGAGCTCTGCTAGTCACCTCCAGCCACCCGTGCGCCCAGTGCCTAACCGCCTATGCTGCCACCGGCCATATGTAGAGGGGGCAGCATGGGCCCCTTGCAGCACAGGGCCCGGTTGCGCTCGCGACTGCTGCACCCCCTATAGTTACGCCCCTGACCTCCACCCTACACTGAGATATCGACCTCCACCCTACACTGAGATATCGGCCTCCACCCTACACTGAGATATCGGCCTACACTGAGATATCGGCCTTCACCCTACACTGAGATATCGGCCTTCACCCTACACTGAGATATCGGCCTTCACCCTACACTGAGATATCGGCCTTCACCCTACACTGAGATATTGGCCTCCACCCTACACTGAGATATCGGCCTCCATCCTACACTGAGATATCGGCCTTCACCCTACACTGAGATATCGGCCTTCACCCTACACTGAGATATCGGCCTTCACCCTACACTGAGATATCGGCCTTCACCCTACACTGAGATATTGGCCTCCACCCTACACTGAGATATCGGCCTCCATCCTACACTGAGATATCGGCCTCCACCCTACACTGAGATATCGGCCTCCACCCTACACTGAGATACCGGCCTCCACCCTACACTGAGATATCGGCCTCCACCCTACACTGAGATATCAGCCTCCACCCTACACTGAGATATCAGCCTCCACCCTACACTGAGATATCGGCCTCCACCCTACACTGAGATATCGGCCTCCACCCTACACTGAGATATCGGCCTCCACCCTACACTGAGATACCGGCCTTCACCCTACACTGAGAAACCGCCCTTCACCCTACACTGAGATATCGGCCTCCACCCTACACTGAGATATCGGCCTCCACCCTACACTGAGATATCGGCCTCCACCCTACACTGAGATATCGGCCTCCATCCTACACTGAGATATCGGCCTTCACCCTACACTGAGATATCGGCCTTCACCCTACACTGAGATATCGGCCTTCACCCTACACTGAGATATCGGCTTTCACCCTACACTGAGATATCGACCTTCACCCTACAATGAGATATCGGCCTCCACCCTACACTGAGATATCGACCTTCACCCTACAATGAGATATCGGCCTTCAGCCTACACTGAGATACCGGCCTTCACCCTACACTGAGATATCGGCCTCCACCCTACACTGAGATACCGGCCTACACCCTACACTGAGATACCGGCCTTCACCCTACACTGAGATACCGGCCTTCACCCTACACTGAGATACCGGCCTCCACCCTACACTGAGATATCGACCTTCACCCTACACTGAGATATCGGCCTCCACCCTACACTGAGATATCGGCCTCCACCCTACACTGAGATATCGGCCTCCACCCTGCACTGAGATATCGACCTCCACCCTACACTGAGATATCGGCCTCCACCCTACACTGAGATATCGGCCTACACTGAGATATCGGCCTTCACCCTACACTGAGATATCACCCTTCACTCTACACTGAGATATCGGCCTTCACCCTACACTGAGATATAGGCCTCCACCCTACACTGAGATACCGGCCTGAGATACCGGCCTCCACCCTACACTGAGATACCGGCCTCCACCCTACACTGAGATATCAGCCTCCACCCTACACTGAGATATCAGCCTCCACCCTACACTGAGATATCAGCCTCCACCCTACACTGAGATACCGGCCTCCACCCTACACTGAGATACCAGCCTCCACCCTACACTGAGATACCAGCCTCCACCCTACACTGAGATATCGGCCTTCACCCTACACTGAGATATCGGCCTCCACCCTACACTGAGATATCGGCCTCCACCCTACACTGAGATATCGGCCTCCACCCTACACTGAGATATCGGCCTCCACCCTACACTGAGATATCGGCCTCCACCCTACACTGAGATATCGGCCTCCACCCTACACTGAGATATCGGCCTCCACCCTACACTGAGATACCGGCCTCCACCCTACACTGAGAAATCGGCCTTCACCCTACACTGAGATACCGGCCTCCACCCTACACTGAGATATCGGCCTCCACCCTACACTGAGATATCGGCCTCCACCCTACACTGAGATATCGGCCTCCACCCTACACTGAGATATCGGCCTCCACCCTACACTGAGATATCGGCCTCCACCCTACACTGAGATATCGGCCTCCACCCTACACTGAGATATCGGCCTTCACCCTACACTGAGATATCGGCCTTCACCCTACACTGAGATATCGGCCTTCACCCTACACTGAGATATCGACCTTCACCCTACAATGAGATATCGGCCTCCACCCTACACTGAGATATCGACCTTCACCCTACAATGAGATATCGGCCTCCACCCTACACTGAGATATCGACCTTCACCCTACAATGAGATATCGGCCTCCACCCTACACTGAGATATCGACCTTCACCCTACACTGAGATATCGGCCTCCACCCTACACTGAGATACCGGCCTCCACCCTACACTGAGATACCGGCCTTCACCCTACACTGAGATACCGGCCTTCACCCTACACTGAGATACCGGCCTCCACCCTACACTGAGATATCGGCCTACACCCTACACTGAGATATCGGCCTCCACCCTACACTGAGATATCGGCCTTCACCCTACACTGAGATATCGGCCTCCACCCTACACTGAGATATCGGCCTTCACCCTACACTGAGATATCGGCCTTCACCCTACACTGAGATATCGGCCTTCACCCTACACTGATATATCGACCTCCACCCTACACTGAGATATCGGCCTTCACCCTACACTGAGATATCGGCCTTCACCCTACACTGAGATATCGGCCTTCACCCTACACTGAGATATCGACCTCCACCCTACACTGAGATATCAGCCTCCACCCTACACTGAGATATCGGCCTCCACCCTACACTGAGATACAGGCCTCCACCCTACACTGAGATACCGGCCTCCACCCTACACTGAGATACCGGCCTCCACCCTACACTGAGATATCGGCCTTCACCCTACACTGAGACATCGGCCTCCACCCTACACTGAGATATCGGCCTTCACCCTACACTGAGATATGGGCTTTCACCCTACACTGAGATATCGGCCTTCACCCTACACTGAGATATCGACCTCCACCAGCCTGACATCAGAGAATTCATAGACCGGATACTGGCCTCCACCCTACACTGATATATCGGCCTCCACCCTACACTGAGATACTGGCCTCCACCCTACACTGAGATACCGGCCTTCACCCTACACTGAGATACCGGCCTTCACCCTACACTGAGATACCGGCCTTCACCCTACACTGAGATACCGGCCTTCACCCTACACTGAGATACCGGCCTCCACCCTACACTGAGATACCGGCCTCCACCCTACACTGAGATACCGGCCTCCACCCTACACTGAGATATCGGCCTCCACCCTACACTGAGATATCGGCCTTCACCCTACACTGAGATATCGGCCTTCACCCTACACTGAGATATCGGCCTCCACCCTACACTGAGATATCGGCCTCCACCCTACACTGAGATATCGGCCTTCACCCTACACTGAGATATCGGCCTTCACCCTACACTGATATATCGGCCTCCACCCTACACTGAGATATCGGCCTCCACCCTACACTGAGATATCGGCCTTCACCCTACACTGAGATATCGGCCTCCACCCTACACTGATATATCGACCCTACACTGAGATACCGGCCTCCACCCTACACTGAGATATCGGCCTTCACCCTACACTGAGATATCGGCCTTCACCCTACACTGAGATATCGGCCTTCACCCTACACTGAGATATGGGTCTCCATCCTACACTGAGATATCGGCCTCCACCCTACACTGAGATATCGGCCTCCACCCTACACTGAGATATCGGCCTCCACCCAACACTGAGATATCGGCCTTCACCCTACACTGAGATATCGGCCTTCACCCTACACTGAGATATCGGCCTCCACCCTACACTGAGATATCGGCCTTCACCCTACACTGAGATACCGGCCTTCACCATACACTGAGATATCGGCCTTCACCCTACACTGAGATATCGGCCTCCACCCTACACTGAGATATCGGCCTCCACCCAACACTGAGATATCGGCCTTCACCCTACACTGAGATATGGGCCTCCACCCTACACTGAGATATCGGCCTCCACCCTACACTGAGATATCGGCCTTCACCCTACACTGAGATATCGGCCTCCACCCTACACTGAGATATCGGCCTCCACCCTACACTGAGATATCGGCCTCCACCCTACACTGAGTTATCGGCCTTCACCCTACACTGAGAAATGGGCCTCCACCAGCCTGACATTCAGTTCTTGCTATGAAAATGTTTTTTTATAAAAGGAAGGATGATTTGGGAGGCTGTTTATTTACTCGCAGCATTCAGGCCGGACTCGTTAATGACTTGGCAACCTGCTGGGGAAGTTCTGGATTCAAAGCGCTCTCCAGAATACGTCCTTTCCTCTGCAGCGGTGCATTAGTGCAGAATGTGGATGGGACATGGGGTCTGCTTATTGTCAGCTGAGAGAGGTGATCTGAGGACGGGCAGAGGAGAGGACAGGGTGGAGGAGACGAGAGGACAGGGTGGAGGAGAGAAGAGGACCGGGTGGAGGAGAGGAGAGGACCGGGTGGAGGAGATGAGAGGACAGGGTGGAGGAGACGAGAGGACGGGGTGGAGGAGAGGAGAGGACCGGGTGGAGGAGGGGAGAGGACCGGGTGGAGGAGAGGAGAGGACCGGGTGGAGGAGAAGAGAGGACCAGGTGGAGGAGAGGAGAGGACCGGGTGGAGGAGAGGAGAGGACAGGTTGGAGGAGAGGAGAGGACAGGGTGGAGGTGAGGGGAGGACAGGGTGGAGGTGAGGAGGGGTGGACAGGGTGGAGGTGAGGGGAGAGAGAGGGTGGAGGTGAGGGGAGGACAGGGTGGAGGTGAGGCGAGGACAGGGTGGAGGAGAGGGCAGGGTGGAGGAGAGGAGAGGACAGGGTGGAGGAGAGGAGAGGACCTGCGGAGGAGAGGAAAGGACAGGCAGAGGAGAGGACGGGCAGAGGAGAGGATGGGCAGAGGAGAGGACGGGCAGAGGAGAGGACGGGCGGAGGAGAAGACAGGGTGGAGGAAAGGAGAGGACGGGCAGAGGAGAGAACAGGGTGGAGGAGAGGACGGGCAGAGGAGAGGAGAGAACAGGGTGGAGGAGAGGACGGGCTGAGGAGAGGACAGCGTGGAGGAGAGAAGAGGACAGGGTGGAGAAGAGGAGAGGACAGGCGGAGGAGAGGATGGGCGGAGAAGAGGAGAGGACAGGTTGGAGGAGAGGACAGGGCGGAGGAGAGGACGAGCAGAGGAGGAGAGGACGGGCGGAGAAGAGGATGGGCGGAGGAGAGGATGGGCAGAGGAGAGGAGAGGATGGGCAGAGGAGAGGAGAGGACGGGTGGAGGAGAGGATGGGCGGAGGAGAGGATGGGCAGAGGAGAGTAGAGGATGGGCAGAAGAGAGGAGAGGATGGGCAGAAGAGAGGATGGGCAGAGGAGAGGAGAGGACGGGTGGAGGAGAGGAGAGGACAGGCAGAGGAGAGGACAGGTGGAAGAGAGGAGAGGAGAGGATGGGCAGAGGAGAGGAGAGGACAGGCAGAGGAGAGGACAGGGAGGAGGAGAGGACAGGCAGAGGATAGGAGAGGATGGGTGGAGGAGAGGATGGGCAAAGGAGAGGACAGGGTGGAGGAGAGGAGAGGACAGGCTGGAGGAGAGGACGGTGGAGGAGAGGAGAGGAGAGATTTGTGGAGATTTTGCTTCATTTCCTGTCTTAAGAGATGCAACAGGAAGTGAGAGAAAATCTCTTCAAAGAAAAGGGAAATCCCCCTTCTTAGACAGCTGTCATCAGAACAGGTGTCCCCACTGGAAGATTTCCCCTCACATCCTGTTGCAGTGACAACAGTAAATATTTTGGATTTGGGGTCCATTATTGTCAGCTGAGAGAGGTGATCCAGTGGACCACCCCCTCCTCCTCCTCAATAAACTCCACCCCTTTGGTCTCTATGACTCTACTCTTCCCTGCTTCTCATCCTACCTACCCCAGTGTCACTTACAACTCTACTTCCTCCTCTCCTCTTCCTTTCTCAGTTGGGGTCCCCCAAGGTTCTGTTCTTGGACCTCTCCTATTCTCCATCTACACCTCCTCCCTGGGTCAGCTGATTGCCTCCCACGGCTTTAAATATCATCTCTACACTGATGGCACCCAAATCTATCTCTCCACCCCCCCCCCGCTCTCTCCATCTGTCTCCTCGTGTATCACCAACTTACTATCAGACACATCAGCCTGGATGTCACATCACTTCCTCAAACTCAACCCATCCGAAACCGAGTCCATGATATTTCCTTCTTCAGGTGCCGCTTCCCCTGATTTCTCTGTCAATATCAACGGCTCAACTATCAACCTGCCCCCCCCCCCCCTCATGCCAAGGTCCTAGGTGCAATCCTGGACTCTGAACTAACCCTTCGGCCCCCACATCCTATCGATACCCAAAATTTGCCACCTCAACCTCCGCAACATCTCCAAGACACGCCCCTTCCTAACCAACGTCACCACCCAGCTTCTAATCCCCTCCCCGGTCACCTCCCGCCTGGACTACTCCAACTCCCTCCTCATTGGCTTACCTCTAAATAGGCTCCTCCCCACTTCAGTCCATCATGAACGCTGCTGCCAGGCTCACCCGCCTCACAAACCGCTCAGCGTCTGCTGTACCCCTCTGCCAATCCCTCCATTGGCTGCCACTCAGCCAACAAATTTAATTCAGGATACTAACTACAACTTACAAAGCCATCCACAACCTGCCCCCCCCCCCGGCTACATCCCTAACCTGGTCTCCAAATACCAACCTTATCGTTCTCTTCGCTCTTCCCAGAACCTCCCGCTCTCAAGCTCCCTTGTCACCTCATCCCATGCTCCCCCTTCAGGACTTCTCCAGAGCCTCTCCCATCCTTTGGAATTCTCTACCCCAATCTGTCCGATTTTCTCCTACTTTATCCACTTTCAGACGATCCCTGAAAACCCACCTCTTCAGAGAAGCCTATCTGCCCCCCCCCCCCCCCACCTAACAACTGTACATTTATCTTCTCCATCAGCACATCGCCCACAGTTATTACCTCTTGTATCTCTTGACCTTCCCTCTTAGAGTGTAAGCTCCAAGGAGCAGGGCCCTCCGATTCCTCCTGTATTAAAGTGTATTGTATTTGTACCGTCTACCCTCAAGTTGTAAAGCTATATAATTCCTGTATAATAATAATAATAATAATGTACACATGTGCATACAGGGGGAGTACCACCAGTCCTCCCTCCTGTAGGGGGGCCCGGGCACACAGGGGAGCCCGGACAGCAGGCAGATCGGTGCGGTGGGACGAGAGGACAATTACAGAACGATGCACTGTGTCTGTGTCTCTCCCTCCAGCAGCTGAAAGACACTTCATCGCCCTCTCCCTCCAGCTGGCTTTCAGCTGCTGGAGGGAGAGACACAGACACAGTGCATCGTTCTGTAATTGTCCTCCCGTCCTGCTGCACGGATCCTCCTCCGTGTGGTGCCTGCATCTGATTCCCACCTGTGTGCCTGCCCCCCCCCCCCCGCAGGACCGTAACTAATTATTATTAATAAATAATAATAAAAAAAAATGTAAAATTATTATTTATTATTAATTTGTTCTGCTTCATTTGTTTAGATGCGGTATTCATTATTTTCTATAATTTGTAACTTCGGATTAATTTTGAAAATCAGAAATAACTACTGTAAACTAATAATAACTTCCTTTGTTAAAAAAAATAATTAAAATAATAATAACTTAACTATTACTAACTATTAAATTATAGGTATTGGAACGTAAACAATACGTAACGAATACGAATTTATCCGAAGTTATGAATTATCCGAAATAACAAATGCTGCATCGAAACAAATGGAACATGACAAATTATTAATAATAAATAACCTTAATAATAATAATAATAATAATAACAATTATGTGCAATTTGTTTTGTTCTGATTTTTTTTTTTTATGAATCTCAACAAATTAGTTCATTCTGAAATATCTGAATGAACGAAAACACTTTAACAAATTTTTCAGAATATTCATAAATTTGAATATTTGTAAATTCTAAAATTTGTAAATTCTAAAATTCTAAAATCCGAAAAATCCAAAAATGTAAATAAAATAAAAACTAATAATAACTTAACTATTACTGACTATTAAATTATAGGCATTGGAATTTCATTTCAAATTTGGCTGTTAGTGAAGGTAACGAATACGAATTTATCCGAAGTTATGAATTATCCGAAATAACAAATGCTGCATCGAAACAAATGGAACATGACAAATTATTAATAATAAATAACCTTAATAATAATAATAATAATAACAATTATGTGCAATTTGTTTTGATCTGATTTTTTTTTTTTATGAATCTCAACAAATTAGTTCATTCTGAAAAATCGAATGAACGAAAACACTTTAACAAATTTTTCAGAATATTCATAAATTCGAATATTTGTAAATTCTAAAACTTGTAAATTCTAAAATTCTAAAATCCGAAAATCCAAAAATGTAACTAAAATAAAAACTAATAATGACTTAACTATTACTGACGATTAAATTATAGGTATTGGAATTTCAAATTTGTCTGTTAGTGAACGTAACGAATACGAATTATCCAAAGTTACGAATTATCCGAAATAACGAACGCCGTATCTAAACGAACGGAATGTAACAAATTATTAATAATAAATAACAATAATAATAAAAACGTTTTATTATTATTTATTATTAATTTGTTCTGTTCCATTTGTTTAGATTCGTTATTTTGGATAATTCGTAACTTCGGATAAATTTTAAAATCTGAAATAACTAAACTAACAATAACTTAACTATTACTAACTATTAAATTATAGGTATTGGAATTTCCTTTCAAATGTGGCTGTTGGTGAACGTAACAAATTTATCTGAAGTTACGAATTATCGGAAATAACGAATGTCGTATCGTAACGAATGGAACGGAAATAATTAATAATAATAATAATAATAATAAATAACAATAATAGTAATAAAAACTTTTATTATTATTATTATTATTTCCGTTCCATTCGTTAAGATACGGCATTCGTTATTTCCGATAAATGATAATAATAATAAATAACAATAATAGTAATAAAAACTTTTATTATTATTTAAATTCGTAAATTTGAACATTTGAAAATTCTAAAATTCGTAAATTTATAAATTTGAAAATGTGAAAATCCGAAAATTCTAAAGAATAATTAACTAGCTAATAATAACTAACTATTAATTTCCTTATAAATGTAGCTGTTAGTGAACGTAATGAATACGAATTTATCCGAAGTTATGAATTATCCGAAATAACGAATAATATATAAAATAAAATATAAAAAGTTTTTATTACTATTATTGTTATTTATTATTATTATTATTTATTATTAATTCTTTCGTTTCCGTTTGTTTAGATTCGTTATTTCGGATAATTCATAACTTCGGATAAATTTGTATTCATTACGTTCACTAATAGCTAAATTTATAAGGAAATTAATAGTTAGTTATTATTAGTTAGTTAATTTTTCTTTAGAATTTTCGGATTTTCAAATTTATAAATTTACGAATTTTAGAATTTTCAAATGTTCAAATTTACGAATTGCGATCATAATGATTGACACAAAAAACAGAACCAACCCCCCAAGTTTACTATACCTCCGTCATGAATGGACAGAGTCAGTGATCGGTACGGATCACTGACTCTCCATTCAGAAAAGGATGGGGCTGGTCAATGACACATTTACCAGCCCCTTCCCCGCGCTCCATCCTGACAGATCTCCTGCAGCACCCGGCAGAGCTGTGGGGGAGGAGGGATGGAGGGGCTGGGGCAGGAGAGAGCACAGGGGGGATAGGAGGAGCGGCCGGGGGGGGGGGGGGGGGGGGCTGACAGCCTATGTGTGGTGGGTGGGGATTAAAGCACAACCTTTTGACCCTTTTGGGTTAACATCGGGTTCAAGCAGACAGACCCTTCCAAGGAATTTCTAGGCGATTCTTACCCGCTTCTGGGTGCATTGTACAATGAGGAACGTTTCAATGTTGTGCTTCTTCAGATACGCGTTTCGCTC
Organism: Lithobates sylvaticus; assembly: GCA_028564925.1. Classification (NCBI taxonomy): domain Eukaryota; kingdom Metazoa; phylum Chordata; class Amphibia; order Anura; family Ranidae; genus Lithobates; species Lithobates sylvaticus. The sequence continues at coordinate 7,022,473 of CM053031.1, read as the reverse complement.
CCCTCCGGTCCCAGGCTCCACCTCGTAATCCCCGTTCAGGTAGTTGAGAGTCGCCTTGGTGATGTGGATACGTCTGAGGAATGAAATCCAACATGTCACCTTATTCTGGAAGGTCGGTGGGTGGAGAAATAAAGTCAATTCTACAGAAAATTCTAACAAAGTAGCGGAGTGGAGAATATCACGTTGTCGGTGACAGGTCCTCTTTATCCACCTATAAACTTTATAGCTGTTAGTTGCTTCATGTGATATATACATCGCGTGCCACCCGCCTGCTCATTGGTCCAAGTGGAAATAGCTAGTGCCTGGACAGAGATGACACCATCTTGTAAATCCTGGTGCCAGTGCAGTTCTTGTTCACAAATGTCTGACACAGATCAGCCCCCTGCTGCAGCCTCTCACATTGTGATTTTCTACAAAGTTACAATGTACAGTCTGATCACTGGGGGAGGAGAGACTGAGGAAATGCTTCCTCCTCCTTCTACAAAGTTACAATGTACAGTCTGATCACTGGGGGAGGGGAGACTGAGGAAATGACTCCTCCTCCTTCTACAAAGTTACAATGTACAGTCTGTTCGCTGGGGGAGGGGAGACTGAGGAAATGCCTCCTCCTCCTTCTACAAGGTTTCAATGTACAGTCTGATCACTGGGGGAGGGGAGACTGAGGAAATGACTCCTCCTCCTTCTACAAAGTTACAATGTACAGTCTGATCACTGGGGGAGGGGAGACTGAGGAAATGACTCCTCCCCCTTCTACAAAATTACAATGTACAGTCTGATCACTGGGGGAGGAGAGACTGAGGAAATGACTCCTCCCCTTCTACAAAATTACAATGTACAGCCTGATCACTGGGGGAGGAGAGACTGAGGAAATGACTCCTCCTCTTTCTACAAAGTTACAATGTACAGTCTGATCACTGGGGGAGGGGAGACTGAGGAAATGACTCCTCCCCCTTCTACAAAATTACAATGTACAGTCTGATCACTGGGGGAGGAGAGACTGAGGAAATGACTCCTCCTCCTTCTACAAAGATATAATGTACAGTCTGATCAATGGGGGAGGGGAGACTGAGGAAATGCTTCCTCCTTCCTGCAGCAGACTGATGACATCATCTCAGCCTAGGCACAGTCACTGACTGGAGCTCGGGGGCGGTTCTAATGATAAAAGGGCGGAGCCTGTTGCTGTATATTGGGACATCTCCGGGATTTATATAGGAAGTTTTTCCACAATTGGTGAGAATTTCCATAAGATGAAAGATTCATAGACGGGTTTATTTCTGGGTAATCAAAATGCAAATTGAAGAATTCTCGATGCTAAAATATTCTCGGCAATTCTTCCTGGGATCTGACCCCGGCGACCCCGAGTGACATCACAGCGCAGAAAGGTGGCGATCGCTCCCCGGGAATATATTATAATATATTTATCTTCATACATTTCTATATTAGAGGTTTATATTCCTCCACAGAGAAATAATATCCCCGACTACTTACCCCATCCAATCATCCCCTGCAGCCGTTACCGATCGTATCCCCCCCCCTCTGGTTAGATTGAAAGCTCCATTGGCAAGGCCCTCCTATGCTTTCTGTATTGTAATCGTCTCCCTTTATATTGGCCCTATATAAATCCCGAATAATAATAATAATCACTTACCCCGCTTTGCCTCCAGCCTCCATGTGATTGGCCAGAGTGACGTCATTGGACCAGACATCGAACTGCCACTTGCGCAGCCCCAGGACGCCGCAGTGAACGCGGCCGCTGTGAATCCCCACACGCATATTGACATTCACCCCCGTCACTTCCCTCACCAGCCTGCAGGGGGAGACACAATACACACAGATGGATACAAAGTAGAAAAGTCTATCAAGAGACAGGAAAAGCCTAAAGATTGTGTAATAGGCGAGTTCGATCGTAACACAATTATATTGTTACCATTATTAAACTTTTTTTTTAAACTTTCTATCGAGTTTCAGAGGGATTAGAAGACGTGAGTTTTTATGGCTGTTTCTTTCCCAGACAAGGAGATTCACCCTCTCTGTGTGTCCCAGAGACGGAACGAGAAGATTCAGGGCCCCCCGGGGCAAGAAACCATGAAGAGCCCCCCCTGACCCCTGGCTTGGGTCCTTCCCTTCGAGCCCCGGTGGCAGAACCCCAAGGCCCGGTCACCAGTGCGACATTTGTGACCCTGGTATTTCCTCCACTGATGTCAGAAGCTATTTCGTTTTTTTTTTTTTTTTTTTTAGGAGCCCCAGTTGGGGGGGGGGGGGGGCTTTGGTTTTGGTGAAATATAAAGGGGTCTAAACAGACCTCTGATGTTCCACCTTTAGGACAGAGAAAGGAGATTGAGGACACAGCCCTCAATCTCCTTCTCTGCAGCCTCTGTAGCTCTATACAGAGGCTCCCCCTCCATCCACAAACTGAAGCATAGGAAACACACACACTATGCTTCCGTTATGAATGGACACAGGAGCGATCGGTACCAATTACTGACTCTGTCTGTTCAGACAAGGAAGGGGTTAGTAAATTACTGGTCCTCTCCCCCATCCTGACAGCATCTCCTGCAGCAGAGGAGAAGGGGGATCCTGGCAGAGGTGTGGGGGATGAGGAACGGGGCCAAGAGATGGCACACGGGGGCCAGGAAAGACACAGAGTCCAGGGGGGCATCAGAAGAGACCTGGATAAAAGGGGTGGTGGGGGTAGCAGAAGAAACCTGGATAAGAGGTGTGGCGGGGGTAGCAGGGTTAGAGAGCCACCGATCCCTCCATGTTCCTCCTGCAGCTGCTGACTGCCTGCTTCTCCTCCTCTCCATCCTGACAGCATCTCCTGCAGCAGCCGGCGGGAGAGGGGAGGGAAAAACTGTGCGCTGCTCTCCCTCCTGCAGGCAGTCAGCACTGCAGGAGGAACATGGAGGGATCAGTGCCTCTATATGCCGCTACCCCCGCTGCCCCTCTTATCCAGATTTCCTCTGCTGCCCCCCCTGCCCCTGTGTCTCTCCTGGCCCTGTGTGCTCTCATGCCCCCCCATCCCCTGCACCTCTGCTGGGTTCCCCCCTCCTCTCTCCCGCTGGCTGCGGCAGGAGTTGCTGTCAGGATGAAGAGGGGGAGAAGCAGGCAGTCAGCAGCTGCAGGAGGAAAATGGAGAGGTCGGTTCCTCTATATGCTGCTGCCCCCGTCGCCCCTCTTATGCAGGTTTCTTCTGCTGCCCTCCTGCCCCTGTGTCTCTCCAGGCCCCCGTGTGATCTCATACCCCCCCCCCATCCCCATCCCCTGCAGCTCTGCTGGGTTTCCCCCTCCCCTCTACCGCCGGCTGCTGCAGGAGATGCTGTCAGGATGGAGAGGAGGAGAAGCAGGTAGTCAGCTGCAGAACGAACATGGAGAGGTCGGTTCCTCTATATGCCGCCCTCTTATCCAGGTGTACAGGGGGGGCCGCGCAAGCCCCCTAAAGGATGGGACCGGGTCACAATTGTGACCCCTGTACTTACACCCCTGGTCTGTCCTGTTTGCCGTTATCATTGAAAGTGAAAGTAAAATAAAATACCACATTTTGGGTTGTCCCCAGGAAAGTAATAGAGGGGAAATCTTCCAATGGGGAAGGGATTTTCTCTCACTTCCTGTTCTGTCTATGGGACAGGAAGTGAAGGGAAATCTCCCTAAATGGGACACAGAAGGCAAAAAAACTGACAGCTGCAGCTTCTAGGGCAGGGGTCTCAAACTGGGGGCCCTCCAGCTGTTGCAGAACTACAACTCCCATGAGGCATTGCAAGGCTGACAGTTACAAAGCATGACTCCCACAGGCAGAGGCATGATGGGACTTGTAGTTCCGCAACAGCTGGAGGACCGCCAGTTTGAGACCCCTGTTCTAGTGCAACCAAAACATATAAAGAAAAAATCAGACGTGACCTTTATTTATTGATTGATTTTAAATGTAATACAATACCATGGTTTTGCGGCACGCTTCAACTAAACATGTGCAATTTGTTTTGTTCCGAATTCTTTTTATTTATTTTTTTACGAATTTCGACAAATTCGTTAATTTGAATCTATCCAAATTAACGAAAACCCTTTTAAACACATTTTCCCGAATATTCATAAATTCAAATATTCGAAAATTCGTATATTCGAAAATCTGAAAACATGAAAATTCGAAAATCTGAAATAACTAAACTAATAATAACCTAAAGTGGAGTTCCACCCAAAAAGAAAATAATTATTGTGCATGAAAAAAATAATAATAAAAAAAAATAATAATAAAAAGACATTTGGAGAATTTTTTTTTTTTTTACACTCACCTCTTTAATGCCTGTTGCTAGGGGGTCCCTCGTAATCTGCCTCCTTCGGCGTCTCGGCTCCTTACGTCACTTCCCTCAGCGCAGGAAGGGAGATCAGCTCTCCCACCTCCCTCTAGGTAATCACCTGGGACACGGCACAGGTCCCAGATGATTGCGCTGCCAATCACGGCGCGCTGCGCACGCATGCGCAGTGGGTGCCCGGATGTGAATTTGTAGCTGCTGACTTTAAAAAAAATTTTTTAAAGCGGAACTTTAACTATTACTAACTATTAAATTATAGGTATTGGAATTTCCTTTCAAATGTGGCTGTTAGTGAACATCCGAAGTTACGAATTATCGGAAATAACGAATGCCGTATCTTAACGAATGGAACGGAAATAATTAATATTATTAATAGTAATAATAATAATAATCAACAATAATAGTAATACAAACTTTTATTATTATTATTATTATTATTATTGTTAATTAGTTTCATTACATTTGTTTAGATGCGGCATTCGTTATTTCCGATAATTCGTAACTTCGGATAAATTCGTATTCGTTACGCTCACTAACAGCCAAATTTGAAAGGAAATTCCAATACCTATAATTTAATAGTTAGTTATTATTAGTTAGTTATTATTTAGAATTTTCGGATTTTCTTTCTTATTTTTGGATTTTCAAATTTTCGGATTTTCTAATTTTCAGACTTTTGAATTTCTGAATTTTCGAATTTCTGAATTTCTGAATTTTTGAATTTCTGAATTTTTCGAATTTTCTAATTTTGAGACTTTTGAATTTCTGAATTTTCGAATTTCTGAATTTCTGAATTTCTGAATTTTGAATTTTTGAATTTTCTGAATTTTCTAATTTTCTAATTTTCTGATTTTTGAATTTCTGAATTTTTGAATTTCTGAATTTTTGAATTTCTGAATTTCTGAATTTTTGAATTTCTGAATTTTTTAATTTCTGAATTTTTTAATTTCTGAATTTTTGAATTTCTGAATTTTTGAATTTTCTAATTTTTGAATTTCTGAATTTTTGAATTTCTGAATTTTTGAATTTCTGAATTTTCGAATTTACAAATGTTTGAATTTACGAATTTACAAATTTTGATCATAATGAATGACACGAAAAACGAAAAAAAAAACAAAACAAACAAAAGCAAATGAAACGAAAACAAACAAATTTTTAATGCGCGTGTCTAATAAAACAGAACAGTTATTTTGTGTCTGTTCCCTACTCCGGGGTTGTTATTAATTTGGAACCGCCAATCAATATGAGGAGAGGAGTTGCCCATCTATAAATTTCCATGCCAGTTTTTCATTGAATACCAGCTTCTATGAATGGAGGGGGGAGGGGAGGGGTATCGTTGGCATTGCAGTTTCTAGTGCAACCAGAAAATCAGACGTGATCGTTGTTTATTGATTTATTTTAAATGCAAAACGCTACCGTGCTTTTGCGGCACGCTTCAACACAGGTGCATTGGGGTGCCATTTAAAAAATAATGGCGTCACAATGTGGCGCCACGTGTTGCGGTACCACGCGTGCGAATGAGTACGATACTGCAACAAAATTGTTTAAGTGGAACAAATCAACCTGAGGTGTGTCCCTGCCGTACACAGGACAGTGATCACTAATCCTCGTGTTGTGTACGGGCCAATCACTGAGCCCGGAACTTACGATATCGCCTCAATCATGTCCATCCCCATCTCTACGCAGCAGTGGGCGTGGTCAGCGCGGGCCTCCGGGAGACCGGACACGCAGTAGTAACAGTCCCCCAAGATCTTTATCCGCAGACAGTGGTTCTCCTGCAAGGAAAAAAAAAAAGAAATCCAGAAATATGTCATGACTGCCGAAATACACAACTGTTCACACCGAGCGCGTTTCGCCCGCAGGGGCACACATCTCCGGGGGGTCTCTTCTTCCCCAAACAGACCAGCGCAGTACAACATGAAGCTGCACACTGACACTTCCCGAAAAAGCTTAAAACCAACTTTACTGTCTCAGCACAAATGAGGACACTACAGACAGCACCTCTGGCTGACGCGTTTCGCCCTCTTCCCATGTGACCTGCTCTTCATGTATATATTGACGACAGATATAAAACAGATATTATATACTGTATGTGTGTGTATATACTTACAGCCGCCAGCTTGTCAAACCGGGCAAACAGCTCATTGAGGGTCATCACCAGTTCCTGGGCCGTGCACTGCGACGCCAAACTCGTAAACCCTTCGATGTCCGCAAAGAGGATACTGCAACATAACAAGAGGAACACAAAGGAGAATTATACGGGGTGAATATTCCGGACACTCAGTCCCCAAATACCCCCACACAGGGTACGGTCCCGCTTGCTGGGTTATGTCGGTCGGTAGTCAGGGGGCCGCATACCAGCATGGCCCAGCAGGCTGACCATAGGGGCCACTTCACGACCCTTCATATGTGAGATCTAAAACATTGCAGAAAAATCTGTCCATCCCTCTAGACTTTCTTTATTCTAAATAATGAGTTATATCTGTGCCACAAATACAGACAATACATGTTGATCCTGCCAGAAATCATGAGAGCTGCTCTCTCATTGTCCTACATTATCATTAGTTTTCATTACTCCCCGATATCTGAGGGATGGAAGGAGGAGCTCTGCTGATTGTCCTCTTCTCTGTTGATCCTTGTCCTCTTACCTGATAGCCCCGTGTACCCTGCCCTGATGATCCCTATCCACTGCCCTACTGATCCCTATCATCTGTCTTACTGACCCTGTATTCTGCACTGATAATTCCTGTTCTCCACCGTACTGACCCCTGTCTTCTGCCCTACTGACCCCTATCACCTGTCTTACTGACCCCTGTCTTCTGCCCTGCTGACCCCTATCATCTGTCTTACTGACCCCTGTCTTCTGCCCTGCTGACCCCTATCATCTGTCTTACTGACCCCTGTCTTCTGCCCTACTGACCCCTATCACCTGTCTTACTGACCCCTGTCCTCTGCCCTACTGACCCCTATCACCTGTCTTACTGACCCCTGTCTTCTGCCCTACTGACCCCTATCATCTGTCTTACTGACCCTGTATTCTGCACTGATAATTCCTGTTCTCCACCGTACTGACCCCTGTCTTCTGCCCTACTGACCCCTATCACCTGTCTTACTGACCCCTGTCTTCTGCCCTACTGACCCCTATCATCTGTCTTACTGACCCTGTATTCTGCACTGATAATTCCTGTTCTCCACCGTACTGACCCCTGTCTTCTGCCCTACTGACCCCTATCACCTGTCTTACTGACCCCTGTCTTCTGCCCTGCTGACCCCTATCATCTGTCTTACTGACCCCTGTCTTCTGCCCTACTGACCCCTATCATCTGTCTTACTGACCCCTGTCTTCTGCCCTACTGACCCCTATCACCTGTCTTACTGACCCCTGTCCTCTGCCCTACTGACCCCTATCACCTGTCTTACTGACCCCTGTCTTCTGCCCTACTGACCCCTATCATCTGTCTTACTGACCCCTGTCTTCTGCCCTACTGACCCCTATCACCTGTCTTACTGACCCCTGTCCTCTGCCCTACTGACCCCTATCACCTGTCTTACTGACCCCTGTCTTCTGCCCTACTGACCCCTATCATCTGTCTTACTGACCCCTGTCTTCTGCCCTACTGACCCCTATCACCTGTCTTACTGACCCCTGTCCTCTGCCCTACTGACCCCTATCACCTGTCTTACTGACCCCTGTCTTCTGCCCTACTGACCCCTATCATCTGTCTTACTGACCCCTGTCTTCTGCCCTACTGACCCCTATCACCTGTCTTACTGACCCCTGTCCTCTGCCCTACTGACCCCTATCACCTGTCTTACTGACCCCTGTCTTCTGCCCTGCTGACCCCTATCACCTGTCTTACTGAACCCTGTCTTCTGCCCTGCTGACCCCTATCATCTGTCTTACTGACCCCTGTCTTCTGCCCTGCTGACCCCTATCATCTGTCTTACTGACCCCTGTCTTCTGCCCTGATAACTATCTGTTCTCCACCCTGTTGATTCTTGTCCTCTGCCCTGTTTTAAAACCAAAAACCCAACAATCCAAAAAAAAAATCCACCAAACACCAACCATCCACATTTCACCAAAAACCACACAGTCCTCACCCCAACTCCAGTCACATTCTGCCCTACTGACCCCCACTCTGTCTTACTGACCCCTTCCAACCACCAACTCCAATCTCCAACCACTCCAATCTCCACTCCACACCCAAAAAATCTCCAAAACCACCAACCATCCAATCTCCAACAAAACTACAAACACCAAATTCTCTCAAATCCAACAACCAAATCCAACACACCCCACAACCACACTCCCATCCATCCAACCACCTCCAACACCACCAAACCATTCTCCCTCCAACTCCACACCAAAACCATCTCCATCTCCAAAACACCCCAACAACCCACTCCAATAACAAAACCAACCAAATCCAAACATCACAAAAAAACACAATCCAACACACACCACCAAACTCCAAAACATCCCACCACTCACAATTCTCAAATCCATCCAATCCACACACTTCCCCTCCAAAAACACGACAGCATCCAAGTTCTCCAACCCATCCAAACCAATCTGTTTCTCCCAATCCAACCAACCACTGTTCTCCATCCCATCCAACTCCAACACCATCCACACATAGCACCCTGTCCTGTCCCAACATCCAAACAATTCTCCACCCAAAAACCCACACCATCGCCTTCTCCAAAAAATCCATCCCACAAACAAACCAAAAACACTCCATCCACTCCAACACATCCAAGCACTCCAACCCACTTCTCCATCCACACACCATCTCCATCGCCCTCCAAACTCCACCCAACAACTCCCAACTACTCCAAAAACCCATTCTCCAAAACCATACCCACTCCACTCCACACACATCCCTCCACCCTCCCAGAAAACCAAGCCCACCACCAATCTGCCCTACTGACCAAAAAAAAACAAATCCATCCATCCACAAACCCACAACAAATCCCAACAACTCCCAAACCAACACACACCAACCACCAACATCCAACAATCCAAACTTCTCCACCCCAAAAAACCAATTCTCCACAACCAAATCCAGAATCATTCTCCATTCTCCACTCCGTCCACAAAACTACATCCAAAAAACAAAACAAAACAATTCTCTCCCACCACTCCTACCAAAAATCCACCTCCACAATCCAAACTCCACCAACCTCTCAAAAATCACACACCTGTTCTCCACCCTATCACCCCCTGTCTTACTGACCCCTGTCCATCCACCACTTACTGCCCTGTCCCTGACCCCTACTTACTCCTACCTGTCTCCAATACTTACTGAACCCTAACTACCTACACTGTCCATTCTGCCTGCCCTGACCCTTTCTCCATCATCTGTCTTACTGACCCCTGTCTTCTGCCCTGTCTCCAAAAAAAACTCCAAATACCTCACCAACTCCAATCAACCACCCACAACCAACAAACATCCAACAAATCTCCAAAGACCCCCAATCATTCCGCTCAATCCCACAACTGTCTTTCTACTGACCCCCTGTCTTCTGCCCTGATAACTATCTGTTCTCCTCTGTCCTACTGACCCCTGTCCTCTGCCCTACTGACCCCTATCACCTGTCTTACTGACCCCTGTCTTCTGCCCTACTGACCCCTATCATCTGTCTTACTGACCCCTGTCTTCTGCCCTACTGACCCCTATCACCTGTCTTACTGACCCCTGTCCTCTGCCCTGCTGGCCCCTATCAACTGTCTTACTGACCCCTGTCTTCTGCCCTGATAACTATCTGTTCTCCACCCTGTTGATTCTTGTCCTCTGCCCTGTTGACTACTATCCTCTGTCCTACTGACCCCGATCCTCTGCCCTACTGACCCCTGTACACTGCCCTGATAACCCCTGTCCTCTGCCCTGGTGATCCCTATCATCTGCCTTACTGACCCCTGTCTTCTGCCCTGATAACCCCTGTACACTGCCCTGCTGACCCACTGCACACTTCCCTGATATAACCCCCCGTACACTGCCCTACAAACTGCCTACCCTATCCTCCGCCTTGCTGATCCCCTGCACACTGCCTACTGACTCCTATACACTGCCCTGTCAACTTACTGACTCCTATACACTGCCCTACCAACTTACTGACTCCTATACACTGCCCTACCGACTTACTGACTCCTATACACTGCCCTACCGACTTACTGACTCCTATACACTGCCCTACCAACTTACTGACTCCTAAACACTGCCCTACCGACTTACTGACCCCTAAACACTGCCCTACCGACTTACTGACTCCTATACACCGTCCTACCGACTTACTGACTCCTATACACTGCCCTACCGACTTACTGACTCCTATACAAAGCCCTACTCACTCCTATACACTGCCCTACCGACTTACTGACTCCTATACACCGTCCTACCGACTTACTGACCCCTAAACACTGCCCTACCGACTTACTGACTCCTATACACTTCCCTACCGACTTACTGACTCCTATATACTGCCCTACTGACTCCTATACACTGACTCCTATATACTGCCCTACTGACTCCTATACACTGCCCTACTGACTTACTGACTCCTATACACTGCCCTACCGACTTACTGACTCCTATACACTGCCCTACTGACTTACTGACTCCTATACACTGCCCTACCGACTTACTGACTCCTATACACTGCCCTACTCACTCCTATACACTTCCCTACTGACTTACTGACTCTTATACACTGCCCTACCGACTTACTGACTCCTATACACCGTCCTACTGACTTACTGACTCCTATACAATGCCCTACTGACTTACTGACTCCTATACACTGCCCTACTGACTTAATTTTCTCTGCCCCCCTGACATTTTGTTACAGCACCCCCACATCAGACAGGCTAGATCCGGCCCTGGCTGTCTCTATGGACCATGGAAGGTCCCCCTCCCCTCCCCCCCCCCCCCCCCCCGGGGGTCATGAGGAAAAGGGAGAACGTTCTTTGCCCTCCTGACCTGCTTTGCATTATTGATTCTCATTCTGCCCCTCCTTAGGGCAGATTACAGCCACTCCCATCATTTCCCATCCTGTCGGAGTCCCTCCCACCATAACCGGCGTGGTTATACTTTCTCCATTAGTAAATCAGCCCCCAAATTGTGTAGAAGATCAAACAAGCAGTTTTTAAAGTGAAGCAAATATGTGCCTGAGGAGGCAACTGCCAGGAGCCGGTACAGGTCAGAGGTCACCGGCGGAGCCATTGGGGGGAGGGGGGGGGGGTGGAAAATAAATGCAGCCATACAACGAGGGTGAAGTGCATGGAGCATTTCCATAGACGTGCAGATTGATTATCGCAGAATAAACAGCGTGCGTCCGGCTGACTCCATATAGAGGAGCCCCGGGCGACGCGTCTCATAGAAACGTTACAGAGAAACCTGGAATGTCCCCGAAGATAAGAAGAGAATTGTCACTATTAGTGGCCATCATTACGTGACATTTCATGGAAACCCGGCGCCGGCGCCGCGCCCAATCCCGCTCTCTCCTTTCTGGAACTTCCCCGAATTGTACGGGTTCTTCTCCGAAGAAACTACGAGAAGGGCTGAGCAACCAATGATATGACATGATATATGATATATATGATAAATGATATGATGTATACAGTATCTCACAAAAGTAAGTACACCCCTCACATTTGTGTAAATCTTTTCTTCTCTCTTTTCATGTGACAACGCTGAAGAAATGACACTTGTCTACAATGTAAAGTAGTGAGTGTACAGCTTGTATAACAGTGTAAATTTGCCGTCCCCTCAAAATAACTCAACACACAGCCATTAATGTCTAAACCGCTGGCAACAAAAGTCAGTACACCCCTAAGTGAAAATCTCCAAATTGGGTCCAAAGTGTCAATATTTTGTGTGGCCCGCCATTATTTTCCAGCACTGCCTTAACCCTCTTGGGCATCACTGGAGTCCTCTTCCCCTCCTCCATGATGACATCACAGAGCTGGTGGATGTTGGAGACCTTGCGCTCCTCCACCTTCTGTTTGAGGATGCCCCACAGATGATCAATAGGGTTTAGGTCTGGAGACATGCTTGGCCAGTCCATCACCTTTACCCTCAGCTTCTTTAGCAAGGCAGTGGTGGTCTTGGCCATGGAAGAAGATGCCGGACGAGAAGACCAGAGCAAGAAGAAGCGGATCGGAGGAAGAAGAAGATGGAAGAAGATGCCGGAAGGAGAAGATGAAGAAACCGAAGGATGAAGTAAAGGAAGAAGGAAGAAGATTTTTTTTTTTGGCCGGGGTTCCCCTTAACCACTTGCCGACCGCCCCCTGTATATATACGTCGGCAGAATGGCACGTACAGGCAGAACCACGTACCTGTACGTGCCATTCTTCCGGCGGGTGGGGGGTCCGATCGGACCCCCCCCGCCGGCGGGGACGGTCGGGATCGCTTCAGGAGCGATCCGGGATGAGGGGACGGCCAGTGGTTTCTGGCCACCCCCTCGCGATCGCTCCTGGCGAATCAGATGCTTCCTCTGTCTGTGTCAATCAAAACACAGGCAGAGGAAGTGATGTCACGCTCGGTGCGCCGGTCTATGTGACCGGAACGCCGAGCTGTGAACATCTAAAGGTTAGTGCACAAACAGTACACTGACACCAGTACACATAGGCACACAAAACACCCCCCTGTCACCCCCTGATCACCCCCCAGATCACCCCCTCCCCCCCCAGTCACAGTGTCACTAATTGCAGTGATCATTTTTTTACTGATCACTGCATTTAGTGTCAGTGTGACTGTAATAACTGTCAGGGCAGTTAGTTTTAGGTCCAAGGTAGCCCCCCACCCCCCCCTAATAAAGGTTTAACCCCTTGATTGCCCCCCAGGTAACCCTTTCACCCCCTTTTGCCAGTGTCACTAAGCGATCGTTTTTCTGATCGCTGTATTAGTGTCACTGCTGTCGCTAGGTAACCATTTTTTTTTTTTTAGGTAACCGCCATGTTTATATAGGTTCATAAATAGGTTTATAGGTCAGGTACCCCCATATTACAACCTAAATAAAGGTTTTAACCCCCTGATTGCCCCTAGAGTTAACCCTTTCACCAGTGATCACAGTATAACTGTCACTGGTGACGCTGGTTAGCCAGTTAGTTATTTCGTTATTTAGGTTCCCCGTCAGGTTTTTATATAGCGTCAGGTACCCCCATATATTACCTAATAAAGGTTTTAACCCCCTGATTGCCCCTAGTTAACCCTTTCACCCCCTTTTGCCAGTGTCACTAAGCGATCGTTTTTCTGATCGCTGCATTAGTGTCGCTAGGTAACCATTTTTTTTTTTTAGGGTAACCGCCATGTTTATATAGGTTCATAAATAGGTTTATAGGTCAGGTACCCCCATATTACAACCTAAATAAAGGTTTTAACCCCCTGATTGCCCCTAGAGTTAACCCTTTCACCAGTGATCACTGTATAACTGTCACTGGTGACGCTGGTTAGCCAGTTAGTTATTTCGTTATTTAGGTTCCCCGTCAGGTTTTTATATAGCGTCAGGTACCCCCATATATTACCTAATAAAGGTTTAACCCCCTGATTGCCCCTAGTTAACCCTTTCACCCCCTTTTGCCAGTGTCACTAAGCGATCGTTTTTCTGATCGCTGCATTAGTGTCGCTAGGTAACCAGTTTTTTTTTGTATTACTGTTACGGGTGACGCTGGTTAGTTAGCTTGTTTTTTATACTGTCAGGGCACCCGCCATTTATTACCCAATAACGGTTTAACCCCCTGATCGCCCGGCGGGTGATATCAATTAGGTTTTAGGGTCAAATAAGGTCTGCGTCGCCCCAGGTTAGTGCCAGTACCGCAAACACCCACGCACAAAGCATACACCTCCCTTAGTGGCACAGTATCTGAACAGATCAATATCTGATCTGATCAGATCTATACTAGCGTCCCAGCAGTTTAGGGTTCCAAAAAAAAAAACGCATTGTTAGCGGGATCAGCCCAGATACCTGCTAGCACCTGCGTTTTCCCCCTCCGCCCAGCCCAGCCCACCCAAGTGCAGTATCGATCGATCACTGTCACTTACAAAACACTAAGCACACATAACTGCAGCGTTCGCAGAGTCAGGCCTGATCCCTGCGATCGCTAACATTTTTTTTGTGGTAGCGTTTTGATTCAGTCGCTTCAGTCAGGAGCTTTTTTACCTGTGAATCTCAAAAAAATAAAAAAAAATAAAATAGTTGTCGTTTTATTGTTCTCTCTCTCACTCTATTCTCTCTCTATTGTTGCTCTTTTTTTACTCCATTCTATTCTGCAATGTTTTATTATGTTTTATTATGTTTTATTATGTTTTATCATGCTTGCTTTTCAGGTATGTAATTTTGTTTACTGTGTGTTTTAGTGTTGAGCATTTTTTTGTTTTCAGGTGCGCCATTCAGTTGCAACGCGGATTTATTTATCTTGACAGCAACAGCGTTTGCTCCCACGATACATAAAGCCGCGACTCCAACGCTGTAGGAGGTGATTTCACCACCACAGTTAAAAAAAAGAGCATATATGCCGAAGCATGGGGGCAGCAGGGGGGGGGAGCGATTGGCTCCTAATGCCACGTACATACGGTCGAAATTCCGACCGTGTGTACACGGCATAACTTTTGCGGGAGGATGCCCCCATGCATCGGCATATATAAATGGTGCATGTATGCCCATCATTAGAAGTGGGTGGATGAAGGGAGGTATTCTAATGGTGGGCATACCCACCAATCAATCTCTTTTTTTCGTTCAGCCAAGAGGCTGCATGAAAAAAAAAAGATTACAATATATGTCCAGTATGTTGCTGGACTTTGAATGGTTATACCAGAATGATGCCTGCAGGTTTAGGTATCATCTTGGTATCATTCTTTTCAGCCAGTGATCGGCTTTCATGTAAAAGCAATTCTAGCGGGTAATTAGCCTCTAGACTGCTTTTACAAGCAGTGGGAGGGAATGTCCCCCCTCCCGGATATAAACCGCGCCATTGGGAAATTGGGAAAGCATTTTATCACACCAATCTTGGTGTGGTCAGATGCTTTGAGGGCAGAGGAAAGATCTAGGGTCTAATAGACCCCAATTTTTTCAAAAAAAGAGTACCTGTCACTGCCTATTGCTATCATAGGGGATATTTACATTCCCTGAGATAACAATAAAAATCATAACAAAGAAAAAAAATGGAAGGAACAGTTTAAAAATAAAATAAAAAAGCTAAATAAATAAAAAAAAAAACAAAAAAAAAAAAAAAAAAAAAGCACCCCTGCCCCCCCTTCTCTTGCGCAAAGGCGTACACAAGCGTTGGTCTGGCGTCATATGTAAACAGCAATTGCACCATGCATGTGAGGTATCACCGCGAAGGTCAGATCGAGGGCAGTAATTTTAGCAGTAGACCTCCTCCGTGAATCTAATGTGGTATCATGTAAAGGCTTTTAAAGGCTTTTAAAAATGTATGTAGTTTGTCGCCACTGCGTGTTTGTGCGCAATTTTAAAGCATGTCGTGTTTGGTATCCATGTACTCGGCCTAAGATCATATTTTTTATTTCATCAAAAATTTGAGCAATATAGTGTGTTTTAGTGCATTAAAATAAAAAAAAGTGTATTTTTTCCACAAAAAATGCGTTTGAAAAATCGCTGCGCAAATACTGTGTGGAAAAAAAAAATGCAACACCCACCATTTTAATCTGTAGGGCCTTTGCTTTAACAATATATATAGTGTTTGGGGGTTCAACGTAATTTTCTTGCAAAAAAAAAATATGTTTTCATGTAAACAAAAAGTGTCAGAAAGGGCTTTGTCTACAAGTGGTTAGAAGAGTGGGTGACGTGTGACATAGGCTTCTAAATGTTGTGCATAAAATGCCAGGACAGTTCAAACCCCCCCCAAATGACCCCATTTTGGAAAGTAGACACCCCAAGCTATTTGCTGAGAGCAATGTTGAGCCCATTAAATATTTTTTTTTTTTGTCCCAAGAGATTGAATAATGAAAAAAAAAAAATATATATATATTTTTTTTACAAAAAGTTGTCACTAAATGATATATTGCTCAAACATGTCATGGGCATATGTGGAAATACACCCCAAAATACATTCTGTTGCTTCTCCTGAGTACGGGGATACCACATGTGTGGGACTTTTTGGGAGCCTAGCTGCGTACGGAACCCCAAAAACCAATCACCGCCTTCAGGCTTTCTAAGGGTGTAATTTTTTTATTTCACTTCTCACTGCCAATCACAGTTTCGGAGGCCATGGAATGCCCAGATGGCATAAAACCCCCCAAAATGACCCCATTTTGGAAAGTAGACACCCCAAGCTATTTGCTGAGAGGTATTGTGAGTATTTTGCAGATCTCGCTTTTTGTCACAAAGTTTTGAAAATTGAAAAAAAAAAAAATTTTTTTTTTTTTCTTTACTTTCTTCATTTTCAAAAACAAATGAGAGCTGTAAAATACTCACCATGCCTCTCAACAAATAGCTTGGGGTGTCTACTTTCCAAAATGGGGTCATTTGGGGGGGTTTTGTGCTATTTTGGCATTTTATGGCCTTCGAAACGGTGATAGGTAGTGAGGAGTGAAATCAAAAATTTGCACCCTTAGAAATCCTGAAGGCGGTGCTTGGGTTTCGGGGCCCCGTACGCGGCTAGGCTCCCAAAAAGTCCCACACATGTGGTATCCCCATACTCAGGAGAAGCAGCAAAATGTATTTTGGGGTGCAATTCCACATATAACTATGGCATGTGTGAGCAATATATCATTTAGTGACAACTTTTTGAAAAAAAAAAAAAAAATCTTTTTTATTTTTGTCTTTATTCAATCACTTGGGACTAAAAAAAAAAATATTCAATGGGCTCAACATGCCTCTCAGCAAATAGCTTGGGGTGTCTACTTTCCAAAATGGGGTCATTTGGGGGGGTTTTGTACTTCTCTGCCATTTTAGCACCTCAAGAAATGAAATAGGCAGTCATAAATTAAAAGCGGTGTAAATTCCAGAAAATGTACTCTAGTTTGTAGACGCTATAACTTTTGCGCAAACCAATAAATATACGCTTATTGGCATTTTTTTTACTAAAGACATGTGGCTGAATACATTTTGGCCCAAATGTTTGACTAAAATTGAGTTTATTAGATTTTTTTTATAACAAAAAGTAGAAAATCTCTTTTTTTTTCAAAATTTTCGCTCTTTTTCCGTTTATATCGCAAAAAATAAAAATCACAGAGGCAATCAAATACCATCAAAAGAAAGCTCTATTTGTGGGAAGAAAAGGACGCAAATTTCGTTTGGTTACAAAATTGCATGACCGCGCAATTACCAGTTAAAGTAGTGCAGTGCGAAATTGAAAAAAGACCTCTGGTCCTTTGGCTGCCAAATGGTCCGGGGCTGAAGTGGTTAAACATCCATTATAACTAATAGGGTTCTAATGCTCGCAGGGACTTTAGGTCAGTTCGCGGGTTCTGGTGCGAACCGAACGCGGGGGGGGGGGGGTGTTCGGCTCATCCCTAGTTGGCATTCATGGTTCCCTCAATGATCTGTAGCCCCCCCAGTGCTGGCAGCACTCATGCAGCCCCAGACCATGACACTCCCACCACCAGGACACTCCCACCACCATGCTTGACTGTAGACAAGACACACTTGTCTTTGTCCTCCTCACCTGGTTGCCCCCACACACGCCTGACACCATCTGACACCAAATACCTTTATCTTGGTCTCATCAGACCACAGGACGTGGTTCCAGTAATCCATGTCCTTAGTCTGCTTGTCTTCAGCAAACTGTTTGCCGGCTTTCTTGTACATCATCTATAGAAGAGGCTTCCTTCTGGGACGACAGCCATGCAGACCAATTTGATGCAGTGTGCGGCGTATGGTCTGAGCACTGAGAGGCTGACCCCCCCACCCCTACAACCTCTGCAGCAATGCTGGCAGCACTCATACGTCTATTTCCCAAAGACAACCTCTGGATATGACGCTGAGCACGTGACCTCAACTTCTTTGGTGGACCATGGCGAGGCCTGTTCTGAGGGGAACCTGTCCTGTTATACCGCTGGATGGTCTTGGCCACCGTGCTGCAGCTCAGTTTCAGGGTCTTGGCAATCTTCTTATAGCCTCGGCCATCTTTATGTAGAGCAACAATTCTTATCTTCAGATCCTCATAGAGTTCTTTGCCATGAGGTGCCATGCTGAACTTCCAGTGACCAGTATGAGAGAGTGAGAGCAATAACACCAAATTTAACACACCTGCTCCCCATTCACACCTGAGACCTTGTAACACTAACAAGTCACATGACACCGGGGGAGGGAAAATGGCTAATTGGGCCCAATTTGGACATTTTCACTTAGGGGTGTACTGATGATAATGATGGGACACTATTCCTCCAACTGACACCAATGATGGGGCACTACTATTCCTCCCACTGGCACCAATGATGGGGCACTATTCCTCCCACTGGCACCAATGATGGGGCAATATTCCTCCCACTGACCCCAATCATGAGGCACTATTCCTCCCACTGGCACCAATGATGGGGCACTATTCCTCCCACTGACACCAATGATGGGGCACTATTCCTCCCACTGACACCAATGATGGGGCACTATTCCGCCCACTGGCACCAATGATGGGGCACTATTCCTCCACTGGCACCAATGATGGGGCTCTATTCCTCCCACTGGCACCAATGATGGGGCACTATTCCTCCCACTGATACCAATGATGGGGCTCTATTCCTCCCACTGGCACCAATGATGGGGCACTATTCCTCCCACTGACACCAATGATGGGGCACTATTCCTCCCACTGACACCAATGATGGGGCACTATTCCTCCCACTGACACCAATGATGGGGCACTATTCCTCCCACTGACACCAATGATGGGACACTATTCCTCCCACTGACACCAATGATGGGGCACTATTCCTCCCACTGACACCAAAGGTGAGGACGTTGTTTTTTTTCCCCACTGATGTCAGGACCTTTTCTACTTCCAATGTCCACAGTCCGGCCCCCCTGAAGTCTGGAGGACAGTAAACTGGCCCTTTGTTTAGAAAGTTTGGAGACCCCTTGCTTATGTTATGGAGAAGTGAGAAAGGGGCTTTTTTTTTTAGTCCTAACCCACTTCATGGTCCGGGTGACAACATTTCATAGATACAGTACAGTGAGTGAGTGTTGTCACCTTAGGACAGGAAGTGTGTCACTGGCACCTGGAAAGGGAAAAAAAACAGCCTAAGAATGAAAACGAATGCAGCCAGCACACCTAAGGGAGGTAATCTGCATTATATGACATTTCTATTCTTGGATTTCGATGCGCTTTAAGTTTTGTGTCTTTTCCAGAAGTCTCGCGGTCGGGAAGATGCAGTCAATGAGCGACAATATCAGCGGTGTGCGGAGCCGGGACAGAACTGGGGCGATGTGGATAATAAGCCGCCGGAGGGGCTCCAGTTTCCGCTTACGTAAGCACAAGTCCCGGACACGCGGGAGCGAGGACAATGCTGATCTCACATTGTTACGGTCGGCGCCCGCACAGCGACTCATCGGAGCTGACACTTCCGCGGCTCGCAGCGCCCTCTCGTGTGAAGTCATTTTGCACATTCAGGATTTCTCCCCACAAGTGGCTGTCGCTGTGAATATCCATCGCAGAGCCGGGAGACGCTCCAATCTGCGGAATCGCTGGAAATTCTGCGCCCGACCGCCCGTGTACGCCAACGCCGGGCAACCCGCAGCTCTCCGGTGTAGAGTCACCGCCCAACCTGGCACAGCATTCCCTTCCAGGCTGAGCCGGGGGCCACTGAACTCCATTGCTGGGAGGGCCATTGTCCTTATATCCTGTGTATTTATAATGTGGGACAGGAAGTGAGAAAAATCCCCCCAATGGGGTCACCGACAAAATCTCCCCAATGGGGGTCACCGACAAAATCTCCCCAATGGGGTCACCGACAAAATCTCCCCAATGGGGTCACCGACAAAATCTCCCCAATGGGGGTCACAGACAAAATCTCCCCAATGGGGTCACAGACCAAATCTCTCCAATTGGGTCACAGACCAAATCCCCCCAATGGGGTCACAGACAAAATCCCCCCAATGGGGTCACAGACAAAACCTCTCCAATGGGGTCACAGACCAAATCTCTCCAATGGGGTCACAGACAAAATCTCCCCAATGGGGTCACAGACCAAATCTCCCCAATGGGGTCACAGACAAAATCCCCCCAATGGGGTCACAGATAAAATCTCTCCAATGGGGTCACAGACAAAATCTCCCCAATGAGGTCACGGACAAAATCTCCCCAATGAGGTCACAGACCAAATCCCCCCAATGGGGTCACAGACAAAATCTCTCCAATGGGGTCACAGACCAAATCCCCCCAATGGGGGTCACAGACAAAATCTCCCCAATAAGGTCACAGACCAAATCTCTCCAATGGGGTCACAGACAAAATCTCCCCAATGGGGTCACAGACAAAATCCCCCCCAATGGGGGTCACAGACAAAATCTCCCCAATGGGGTCACAGACAAAATCCCCCCAATGGGGGTCACAGATAAAATCTCTCCAATGGGGTCACAGACAAAATCTCCCCAATGGGGTCACAGACAAAATCCCCCCAATGGGGGTCACAGACAAAACCTCTCCAATGGGGTCACAGACCAAATCTCTCCAATTGGGTCACAGATAAAATCTCTCCAATGGGGTCACAGACAAAATCTCCCCAATGGGGTCACAGACCAAATCTCCCCAATGGGGTCACAGACAAAATCCCCCCAATGGGGGTCACAGATAAAATCTCTCCAATGGGGTCACAGACAAAATCTCCCCAATGAGGTCACAGACCAAATCCCCCCAATGGGGTCACAGACCAAATCTCTCCAATTGGGTCACAGACAAAATCTCCCCAATGGGGTCACAGACAAAATCTCCCCAATGGGGTCACAGACAAAATCCCCCCAATGGGGGTCACAGACAAAATCTCCCCAATGGGGTCACAGACAAAATCCCCCCAATGGGGTCACAGACAAAATCCCCCCAATGGGGGTCACAGATAAAATCTCTCCAATGGGGTCACAGACAAAATCTCCCCAATGGGGTCACAGACAAAATCCCCCCAATGGGGGTCACAGACAATACCTCTCCAATGGGGTCACAGACCAAATCTCCCCAATAAGGTCACAGACCAAATCTCTCCAATTGGGTCACAGATAAAATCTCCCCAATGGGGTCACAGACAAAATCACATCACAGCGGATCACGATGTATACAGGAAGAGCCGTTGATCGGCTTTTCCTCACTCGCGTCTAACAGACGCGAGTAGAGGATAGCCAATCGGCTGCTCTCCTGACAGGGGGGGTCTGCGCTGATTGTTTATCAGCACAGCCACCCTCGGATGCCCACCCAGGACCACCAGGATGCCGCCAGGACCACCAGGGATTGGCACCACCCTGGACCACCGGGGAAATGCCAATTAGTGCCCAGGCAGCTACCAATCAGTGCCCATCTCCAATGCCTGCCAGTGCCATCAGTGATGCCTATCAATGCCATCTATCAGTTCCACGTATCAGTGCCCAGCAGTTCTGCCTATCAGCGCCCATCAGGGCCCAGCAGGTCTGCCTATCAGTGCCGCCTATCAGTGCCACCCATAAGTACCCATCAGTGCAACCTTTCAGTGCCCATCAGTGTCGCCTATCAGTGCCCACCAGTGCCACCCATGAGTGCCCATCAGTGCCGCCTATCAATGCCCATCAGTGGTGCATATCAGTGCCACCCATCAGTGCCCGTCATCAGTGCCGCCTTATCAGTGCCCGTCAGTGAAGGAGAAAACTTACTTATTTACAAAATGTTATAACAGAAACAAAAGAAACAAAATTGTTTTTCAAAATTTTCTGTATTTCTTTATTTGTTTAGCAAAAAAAAACAAAAAACACCCCAGAGGTGATCAAATACCACCAAAAGAAAGTTCTATTTGTGGGAACAAAATGATAAAAATTCTGTGCGGGTACAGTGTAGCACAACCGCGCAATTGTCATTTAAACAGCGACAGCGCTGAAAATTGGCCTGGGCAGGAAGGGGGTGTAAGTGCCCCCCGGTATTGAGGGGGTTAAACAAGGACTTTCCTGACATGGATTTTAATGAAAGCTGCAGATTATAAAAAGATCAAGTAACATTGTTTATAAATATTGCCCAGACGGGAGACAGAGAGATACAAAGTAACATTGTTTATAAACATTGCCCAGACTCGGGATAGAGAGATACAAAGTAACATTGTTTATAAACATTGCTCAGACAGGAGATAGAGAGATACAAAGTAACATTGTTTATAAATATTGATCAGACGGGAGACAGAGAGATACAAAGTAACATTGTTTATAAACATTGCCCAGACTCGGGATAGAGAGATACAAAGTAACATTGTTTATAAACATTGCTCAGACAGGAGATAGAGAGATACAAAGTAACATTGTTTATAAATATTGCCCAGACGGGAGACAGAGAGATACAAAGTAACATTGTTTATAAACATTGCCCAGACTCGGGATAGAGAGATACAAAGTAACATTGTTTACAAACATTGATCAGACAGGAGATGGAGAGATACAAAGTAACATTGTTTATAAACATTGCTCAGACAGGAGATGGAGAGATACAAAGTAACATTGTTTATAAACATTGCTCAGACAGGAGATAGAGAGATACAAAGTAACATTGTTTATAAACATTGCCCAGACTCGGGATAGAGAGATACAAAGTAACATTGTTTACAAACATTGATCAGACAGGAGATGGAGAGATACAAAGTAACATTGTTTACAAACATTGATCAGACAGGAGATAGAGAGTTACATAGTAACATTGTTTATACACATTGATCGATGTAACACTCACATGTGAGGCTGAGCCTTCATGATCGAAAGAACTTAAATACAATCCATGAAAGGGGTGGGGCCAGGGACAGTCAGGCTGGGCAGGAAAGAGCTAGATGATGCTGGACGTCCTCCAGCCAGGAAATGAGGGCGGGGCTCTATCTGACTTGCTGAAGCTTCTAATGCACATTGTGAGAAGCTCACAGTGTGCGGTGAAATCAGAGGAAGACGTTTCAGTCCAGGAGAGGAGACGGTACACCTGTACAAGACTGAAGGGGGGGGCGGAGTTACAGTTAAATCCTCACAAATAGATGATGACAAAAAAGGGGAATTTTATGGTCCGGTGGACAATTACTGAAAATCAGATCTCAGGACAGAAGCTGAATGGTTCCCGGAAGGCAGAGGCGTGGCCCCCGGGGGGAGGGGGGGAGGGGACAGTAATGACGGAGGGGTGCAGAGACTATGTGCGCAATCATTCTCTCCCAGCTAATTAATGGTGGGCTGGGATCGGCTCCCCGCGGGGCGCTCCTCTCTGCTTGGGAAATTAGCGGAGCGCTGACACCGCGGATACGACAGCCGGGGCTAAAGAGGCAATTAACAAGAAAACTGCTGGCTTGTCCCACAAGAGACCCTCATCATCCCCGGGGGGGGGGGGGGGGGCAATGGGGGGTAAACACGCCACACTCCGCTCCTTATTACTTCTATTATGTGCCCTTCATCTAATAAATCATCTGCGGAGACTCTACAAGTGTACAAGGTGCAGGACTCACTACAAGGCCAAAAGCGTCATTTGCAGCCTTGCCCAGCGTCATTTGCAGCCTTGCCCAGCGTCATTTGCAGCCTTGCCCAGCGTCATTTGCAGCCTTGCCCAGCGTCATTTGCAGTTTGCCAGCGTAATTTGCCTTGCCCACGTTTAAATTTCCCGCCGCAAGACAAACCGCGCATGCGCTGCCGAAAAAGACCGAACCGCGGCCGAAAAAGGCCGAACCACCGCCGAAAAAGACCGAGCCGACTGTTCGGCTCCGCTCAGAGTCCCGCCTCCCTGCTGTTTCTGGAGCGAGCGCAGGGAGGCGGGACTACGAGCGGAGCTGAAAAGTCGGCTTCGGCCTTTTTCGGCCGCGGTTCGGCCTTTTTCGGCCGCGGTTCGCTTTTTTGGTCATTTTTTTCATCACCTCTGATCTGGTGAATCGGGGAGGGTGAATTCTGACTCGCCAGTGAAGCGCTGAGATCGCAGCTTCATATACTGGCCGTTTCTGTGTCAGACAATGAGGATTCTCAGTGTGCGGAGATCATCTGCGGGAGAACAAGTTCAAACATGTTCTCCCCCCCCCCGATTATCTCTGGTTCATAAACCGTTTATGGACTGTGATTAGCGCCGATCCTCGGGATCACCGCTGTTTACTGTTTCGTAAACGGACACCATGGTGTGACTAGTTTGGTGTGGAAGTGTCCTGCACAGAGCCCTGACCTCAACCCTACTGAAAACCGTTGGGATGAATTGGAATGTTGACTGCAAGGCAGGTCTTTTTTTTTTTTGGTACTCAACGTGAGGCTCAACATGCGAGCCGGGTCTTCTCATCCAACATCACAAATGGGCACAAATTCCCATAGAACACCCTCCAAAATCTTGACACGGCCCAAGGACAGCACAGCACAGAACTTCCCCGATGCGCAAGAGCGGGAGCGCACATTGTGGAAGTAAACAGGAGGACGTCCAGGGACACCCTCCGTCAATTGGCATCTGCGCTGTAGCCGTCTTTCGGCTGTAACGCGGGCACAAAGTGGTTAACCGCCTCCCGACCGCCTCATGTAGATATACGTCTACAGAATGGCACGGGCAGGCAAAAACCACGTACCTGTACGTGGCCCTTTAAATGCCTGCCCGTGGGTCACGCACGCGCCGCCAGCGGCGCGCTCGCGACCCGGTCGGGAGCTCCGTGACCCCGGCCGCGGACCCGTTTGCCGCTGGTGTCCCGCGATCGGGTTACAGAGCTGAAGAACGGGGAGAGGTCTGTGTAAACAAACCTCTCCCCGCGCTTCCTACTCTGCCTGTCACTGATCGGCTGTTCCCGGTCATCGGGAAAGCCGATCAATGACGTCAGACGTCAGCCCCGCCCCCTACTGTAAAAAAACACACACGTCAGAGCCCATAACCCCTCCCCTCCCCCTAGTGGTTAACTCTTTCACTACAACTGTCATTTACACAGGAATCAATGCATTTAAATAGCACTGATTGCTGTATAAATGACAATGGTCCCAAAAATGTGTCAAAAATGTCCGATGTGTCCGCCATAATGTCGCAGTCACAATAAAAATCGCTGATCGCCGCCATTACTAGTAAAAAAAAAAATATTAATAAAAATGCTATAAAAATATCCCCTATTTTGTAAACGCTATAACTTTTGCGCAAACCAATCAATAATCGCTAATTGCCATTTTTTTTACCAAAAATATATAGAGGAATACGTATCGGCCGAAACTGAGGAAAAAAAATGTTTTTTTTTATATATTTTTGGGGACATTTATTATAGCAAAAAAGTAAAAAATATTGCATTTTTTTCAAAATTGTCGCTCTATTTTTGTTTATAACGCAAAAAAAAAATAAAAACCGCAGGGGCGATCAAATACCACCAAAAGAAAGCTCTATTTGTGGGAAAAAAAGGACGCCAATTTAGTTTGGGAGTCACGTCGCACGACCGCGCGATTGTCAGTTAAAGCGACGCAGTGCCGAATCGCAAAAAGGGGGCCTGGTCCTTTGGCTGCCAATTGGTCCGGGGCTGAAAGTGGTTAAAGTTGCTTTTGTTTGTTTATTAATTTTTGTTTGTTGTATTTATAAGGATTTTCTATATCACAGCGGCTGAATCTGTGTCTGCAGTGCTGTTCAAACCTTATCC
This sequence comes from Lithobates sylvaticus, assembly GCA_028564925.1. Taxonomy (NCBI): domain Eukaryota; kingdom Metazoa; phylum Chordata; class Amphibia; order Anura; family Ranidae; genus Lithobates; species Lithobates sylvaticus. The sequence goes on along the minus strand of CM053031.1, from coordinate 6,996,453 downwards.
ATAAATAATAATTACTATTAGGAGTAAATCATGAGATTGGAGATGTTCGAGAAATTATTAAATAATGGAATACAATGTAACCAAACCCATCGATTTTAGTCGATTAAAGGAAAATTCGAATTGATTTTCCTCTTAGTTTTTCGTCAATTGACTTCATTCTTATTTTATTTTTATTTAGTTTTCGGCACTGAAAACACGTGACTGACAAAAACTATGAAGAAAATATTTCCAGCGACAAAATTAACACTGTTTCATATACAATGTATCAGTGCCCCCCCCCCCCATATGTGATCATTCCATATACAATGTATCAGTGCCCCCCCCCCATATGTGATCATTCCATATACAATGTATCAGTGCCCCCCCCATATGTGATCATTCCATATACAATGTATCAGTGCCCCCCCCCCCATATGTGATCATTCCATATACAATGTATCAGTGCCCCCCCCCCCATATGTGATCATTCCATATACAATGTATCAGTGCCCCCCCCCCATATGTGATCATTCCATATACAATGTATCAGTGCCCCCCCCCCCATATGTGATCATTCCATATACAATGTATCAGTGCCCCCCCCCCCCCATATGTGACCATTCCATATACAATGTATCAGTCCCCCCCCATATGTTATCATTCCATATACAATGTATCAGTGCCCCCCCATATGTGATCATTCCATATACAATGTATCAGTGCCCCCCCCCCATATGTGACCATTCCATATACAATGTATCAGTGCCCCCCCCCATATGTGATCATTCCATATACAATGTATCAGTCCCCCCCCCATATGTGATCATTCAATATACAATGTATCAGTGCCCCCCCCCCCATATGTGATCATTCCATATACAATGTATCAGTGCCCCCCCCATATGTGATCATTCCATATACAATGTATCAGTGCCCCCCCCCATATGTGATCATTCCATATACAATGTATCAGTGCCCCCCCCCCATATGTGATCATTCCATATACAATGTATCAGTGCCCCCCCCCCCATATGTGATCATTCCATATACAATGTATCAGTGCCCCCCCCCCCCCATATGTGATCATTCCATATACAATGTATCAGTGCCCCCCCCCCATATGTGATCATTCCATATACAATGTATCAGTGCCCCCCCCATATGTGATCATTCCATATACAATGTATCAGTTCCCCCCCCCCCCCATATGTGTTCATTCCGTATACAATGTATCAGTGCCCCCCCCATATGTGATCATTCCATATACAATGTATCAGTGCCCCCCCCCCCATATACGATACTTATAGATTGTACAATCTAAATGGGAGACCTGGGGGTCACATGTAAAAATGAACCAGCGTGTCTCCATGGAAACTAAGAGCCATAAAGCATCTTCTCCATGTATCTTTATTACATGAGCCGGAGATTTCCGCGCCCGCCGTCTGCGCTCACATCTCTATAGAAGGCGGTTCCGGGGGGGGGGGGGGTCGATGGGGACCGGAATTAGAGGAGAATTTCCAGTTTGAACTGCGATCTCTTTGTGTTCTCAGACAATGAGGGGGACGTCACCCCGCCGTCTTATACCGCGTCACGTGACTGGCGCTGATCATTCATCATGTGAGCCATGAGTGACGTCCTACAGACCATCAAACACACACATACATGATGGGGGATCCTCAGGAGCCCCCGGGAAACCTTCCAACTTCACTCATTCCAATAATCATATTCCTTCAAGGTTACAGCATCAGTCATCTCCCGTGACAACTACAAACTACTGCAGGGAAATCTCCCCATTGTGGGAGGGGCAGAGACACAAACTACTGCAGGGAAATCTCACCATTGTGGGAGGGGCAGAGACACAAACTACTGAAGGAAATCTCACCATTGTGGGAGGGGCAGAGACACAAACTACTGCAGGAAATCTCCCCATTGTGGGAGGGGCAGAGACACAAACTACTGCAGGAAATCTCCCCATTGTGGGAGGGGCAGAGACACAAAACTACTGCAGGAAATCTCCCCATTGTGGGAGGGGCAGAGACACAAACTACTGCAGGAAATCTCCCCATTGTGGGAGGGCAGAGACACAAACTACTGCAGGAAATCTCCCCATTGTGGGAGGGGCAGAGACACAAACTACAGCAGGAAATCTCCCCATTGTGGGAGGGGCAGAGACACAAACTACTGCAGGAAATCTCCCTATTGTGGGAGGGGCAGAGACACAAACTACTGCAGGAAATCTGCCCATTGTGGGAGGGGCAGAGACACAAACTACTGCAGGAAATCTCCCATTGTGGGAGGAGCAGAGACACAAACTACTGCCTGGAAATCTCCCATTGTGGGAGGAGCAGAGACACAAACTACTGCAGGAAATCTCCCATTGTGGGAGGGGCAGAGACACAAATTACTGCAGGAAATCTCCCTATTGTGGGAGGGGCAGAGACACAAACTACTGCAGGAAATGTCCCCATTGTGGGAGGGGCAGAGACACAAACTACAGCAGGAAATCCCACCATTGTGGGAGGGGCAGAGACACAAACTACTGGAGGAAATCTCCCCATTGTGGGAGGGGCAGAGACACAAACTATTTCAGAAAGCTCTTATTTCATCCAATTTCTAGTCAATGTATTCCTCCAATCACACCCATCCTTTCTCCCATCGCCCCATCCCCCTATACATCCAGGGCAGCCGACACAGAAAAATGTTTTCTTCTTGGTCTATTTTATCATTTTTCCACTGAAGGATGTTATGGCTTCTCTGTAATGTAGGTCGCTATTATTAATGGGCTTCCTAGCATGCAGGAAGGAGCGGGTGTCAGCCGGGTGTCAGAGAGATGAATGACCTATGTACTAACAAAGTCATCGGAGAGAAGAGAAGGCCGTGTGTTCCTCTGACATGAAAACACTAATCTGGTGACACGGACGACACGCGCGGGGACGGCAGGTCACCAGGTCAAGGCGCTGCTACCAGCTAATTGCGCTAATTCCATAGTCTTATAAAAAATCATATAAAACACAATCTCAGGGGATTATGTGTGAAGGTGATGATATTCAAATATCAAGATAAAAAAAAAGGACTTTGTTGTATTTTCCAACATACTGCAGGCCAGAGGAAAAAAATCTTTATTTATTTTTTAATTGGATTTTCGTATCAGAAATAAATCTCTGTTATAAAAATAAAATAAAAAATATTATATAAAATAATAAAAGATTATTTAAAAAATAATGCTTAAAATTAAAAAATAAAGAAAAAGAAAAAAGATAAGAAAAAAAGTTTTGCTTAGCTTTATATAACATGCTGAGGGGTTAGAAGGCTTGTCGGGTTTTTTTATTTCTCTCTGGGTCCCCGTTTTGGGAGGTTCATCCTCTATATTTGGTGACCGTTGTCATTGAAACAGAAAGTTATGAGAAATCCCAAAATTTTCCGCTGGTCACAGCAGCAAGAATTGGGGAGAATGTTCTAAGGAGGACATCTGTTCCAGTGACAATTAGAGGGCATTCCTCCGCCACCCCACCCCCGCTCTTCTTTTGTGTCTCCGAGGAAAGAAGTTTTAGCTTTAGATACTATAAATATCACAAACCGAAGGGACTGCTGTGTTTCATTATTTTATTCATAAAACTCAAAGATAAATCTTATCAGTGGAAATATGTCAACATTTAAATATGTTTGTTTTTTTTGTTTGTTTGTATATTTTCTATTTGATATTATGTTATTTATTAGTTTTTCTTAATGTTATCTGGTATGTATGGTATTTATAATATGTTTTTTTTTTTTTTTTTTATAATAACCCATAGTTTGAAGCTTACATTGAAAAATCTCATGTGGTCATTTATTTGTTGATTTTTTTTTTTTTATTATTATTATTAATTTATATTATGTATTTTTTTTTAAATGTTATTTATGTAATTTGTTATTTTAGATTTTTTTTTCTTCAATAACATAGTTTGAACCTTACGGTGAAAATCCCATGTGGTTGTCTATTTTTTATTTTTATTTGTTTTTTTTTAAGTTATTTATTTTATTTGTTGTTATATATTATATTTTTAATAATATCGTTTGAAACTTACAGTGAAAATCATATGTTGTCATTTATTTGTTATTTTATATTATGTTATTTGTATATTTTTTATTCTGATTGTTTTTTTTTTAAGTTGAATCCCACAGTGAAAAGCTCATGTGATAAGTTATTTGATATTTATGTTATTTACAGCATTTGTTATTTATTTAAATTTTTTTATGTTATGTGTTATTTTTTATTATGTAATATTAAGAGCTTGATATTAATGTTATTTACAGCATTTGTTATCTGTTATTTATGTTATGTGTAATTTTTTTTTATTATGTAATATTAAGAGCTTGATATTTATGTTATTTACAGCATTTGTTATTTGTTTTTTATGTTTTTTTTTTTTATGTTATGTGTTACTTTTTTTTATGTAATAATACGAGCAGCTCATAACTCGAACCTTACAGTGGAAATCTTATGTGAACTTTTTGTTATATTATGTTATTTGTTTATATATATATATCTATATATATATATATATATATATTATATATATATATATATATATATATATATATATATATATATATATATATATATATATATATATATATATATATATAGAGATATATATCTATCTATCTATCTATCTATCTATAATTTTTTTTTTTAAATCATAGTTTGAACCTTACAGGGAAAATCTCATGTGATTTTATATTATGTTATTTGTTTATATATATATATATATATATATATATATATATATATATATATAAAAAATTTAAATCATAGTTTGAACCTTACAGGGAAAATCTCATGTGATTTTATATTATGTTATTTGATATTTATGTTATTAACGGCTTTTGCTATTTTTTTTTTATGTTTTTTTGTTCGTTTTTATTATGTGTTATTATTAACTTGAACTTTACACTGGAAATCCTATGTGACGATTTATTTATTTTATGTTATGTTATTTTTTAATTAAGGTTTTTTTACTGTGATTGTTATTTTATATTTTTTAACAACATAGTTTGAACCACACAGTGAAAATCCCATGTGATTTTATATTGTGTCATTCAATAGTTATGTTATTTATAGCATTTGCTATTTCTTTAAAATATTTTTTGTTCGTTTACATTATGTTATTATGAACTCATAGTTTGAACCTTACACTAGAAATCCTATGTGACGATTTATTTATTTTATATTATGTTATTTTTTTTACTGTGATCGTTATTTTATATTTTTTAATAACATAGTTTGAACCTTACAGTGAAAATATCATGTCATTTTTATAGTATGTTGTTTGATATTTATGTTATTTATGGCTTTTGCTATTTTTTTTTTAAATGTTTTTGTTAGTTTATATTATGTGTTATTATTAACGCATAGCTTGAACCTTACAACTCCTATGTGACAATTTTTTCTTTATTATTCTTTATTTACGTTTTTTTTTTACTGTGATTGTTATTTTATATTAGGTATTAATAATTAATCACTGATAGCTTGAACCCTACATCGAAAATATATTAGGTATTAATCGCTCAAAGTTGGAACGTAACTGTGGAAATTTATTTTTTATTTACAGTATCTCACAAAAGTAAGTACACCCCTCACACATTTGTGTAAATCTTTTCTTCTATCTTTTCATGTGACACCAAATCAACACCAAATTTAACACACCTGCTCTCCATTCACACCTGAGACCTTGTAACACTAACGAGTCACATGACACCGGGGGAGGGAAAATGGCTAATTGGGCCCAATTTGGAGATTTTCACTTAGGGGTGTACTGACTTTTTTTGCCAGCGGTTTAGACATTAATGGCTGTGTGTTGAGTTATTTTGAGGGAACAGCAAATTTACACTGTTATACAAGCTGCACACTCACTACTTTACATTGTAGCCAAGTGTCATTTCTTCAGTGTTGTCACATGAAAAGACAGAAGAAGAGTGACTGAGGGGGTGTACTTACTTTTGTTAGATACTGTATGTTTGTTTTAAATTATGAATTTAAATTAAAAAAAAGTAGCAAGTGACCCCCCCCCCCCCCTTTGGAATTGGCTCCTGGCGGTGAATTCGGTGAGCTGTGAATATTCAGGGATCTCCGGCTGTCAGTGGGAAGTAAATCTGAAGAGTTTCTTTCGGAGGAAGTTCTGCTGTTTGTTCAGAACACACAGGAAGCCGGGATTGAATAGGACGGGGGAACTCCGGCCTGGAACTGGACGTGGCTCTGGCCTAATACAATGACCCCCCTGGATGTTGGATGACATTACCCAGAAGGCCGAGGGAGGGAAACCTGCGCTGGTTATTTATAGCTTGCTGGCACCTATAGAGGACGGGAAGCAAATAAAATAATCAGCAACATGGAAAATAGATTAAAAGTCAAACAGCCCGAACACAGCTGTCCTTGTGGAGGAGAGAGCGCCACGAGTGCCAGTCCCCGAACCGCCAGCCCCCGAACCGCCAGTCCCTGCACCGCCAGTCCCCGAACCGCCAATCCCTGCACCGCCAGTCCCTGCACCGCCAGTCCCTGCACCGCCAGTCCCCGAAATGCCAATCCCTGCACCACCAGTCCCCGAACCGCCAGTCCCCGAACCACCAGTCCCCGAACCGCCAGTCCCCGAACCGCCAGTCCCCGAAATGCCAATCCCTGCACCACCAGTCCCTGCACCGCCAATCCCTGCACCGCCAGTCCCCCCACCGCCAATCCCTGCACCGCCAGTCCCCGAAATGCCAATCCCCACACCGCCAATCCCTGCACTGCCAGTCCCCGAAATGCCAATCCCCACACCGCCAATCCCTGCACTGCCAGTCCCCGAAATGCCAATCCCCACACCGCCAATCCCTGCACTGCCAGTCCCCGAAATGCCAATCCCCACACCGCCAATCCCTGCACTGCCAGTCCCCAAAATGCCAATCCCCACACCGCCAATCCCTGCACTGCCAGTCCCCGAAATGCCAATCCCCACACCGCCAATCCCTGCACTGCCAGTCCCCGAAATGCCAATCCCCACACCGCCAATCCCTGCACTGCCAGTCCCCGAAATGCCAATCCCCGCACAGCCAGTCCCCACAACGCCAGTCTCCGCACCGCCAGTCCCTGCACCGCAACTCCCCACACCGACACTCCCCACACCGACACTCCCGCACCGCCACTCCCCACACCACCACTCCCTGCACCGCCAGTCTCCGTAACCGCCAGTCTCCGCACCGCCAGTCTCTGCACTGCCAGTCCCCGCTCCGCCAGTCCCCGCACCGCCAGTCCCCTTAACCACCACTCCCCGCACCGCCAGTCCCCGCACCGCCAGTCCCCGCACCGCCAGTCTCCGTAACCGCCAGTCTCTGCACTGCCAGTCCCCGCTCCGCCAGTCCCCTTAACCACCACTCCCCGCACCGCCAGTCCCCGCACCGCCACTTCCCGCACCGCCACTTCCCGCACTGCCACTTCCCGCACTGCCACTTCCCGCACCGCCATTCCCCACAACGCCATTCCCCACAACACCAGTCCCCGCACCACCAGTCTCTGCACCGCCACTCCCCGCACCACCAGTCCCCGCACCGCCATTCCCCGCACCGCCAGTCCCCGCACCGCCAGTCCCCGCACCGCCATTCCCTGCACCGCCATTCCCTGCCCCGCCAGTCCCCGAAATGCCAAACCCCACACTGCCAATCCCTGCACTGCCAGTCCCCGAAATGCCAATCCCTGCACCGCCAGTCCCCGCAACGCCAGTCCCCACACCGCCAGTCCCAGCACCACCACTCCCCACACCGCCAGTCAAGTAGTTCAGGTATAACTAAAGGCAAAACTTAATTTTTTTGTTTTGTTTTTAGAGAGCTGAGGGATTAGAACCCCTGTAAGGTTTTTATTGCTGTCTGTGCACAAAGCAAGGTCCATAAAGACATAGATGAGCGAGTTTGGGGAACTTGGCTGGCCTGCACAGAGTCCTGACCTCAACCCGATAGAACACCTTTGGGGTGAATTAGAGCGGAGACTGCAAGCCAGGCCTTTTCATCCAACATCAGCGCCTGACCTCACAAATGCTCTTCTGGAAGAAGGGTCAAACATTCCCATAGACACCCTCCTAAACCTTGTGGACGGCCTTCCCAAAAGAGTTGAAGCTGTTATAGCTGCAAAGGGCCAACTCAATATTGAGCCCTCCGGACTAAGACTGGGATGCCATTAAATTTCATGTGCGTGTAAAGGCAGGTGTCCCAATACTTTTGACAATATAGTGTATATGTGTATGTAGAAGGATAGAACCAATGATCGATGGTCATCAGAGTCACCCAATGACATTTGCCAGCCGACAGAAGTCCCCAGATGGAATATCACGCCCCCCTCAGTGGGTCGAGGGAACGGGCGGCTCCCCGGAAGGAACGCACCATCAGTTCTGTGTATAATTTTGGCCTCTGCAGGGATGTGAGTGATGTCATCTCAGCCCCGCCCACGCCTCCCAACTTTCTGAAATGGGAATGAGGGACACCTATTAGAAAGAGCATGTAGGCATAGGACACGCCCCCTGCCACGCCCCACTTAAAGGAGAATTGTATAGAAAAAAAATGATTGGTTAAACCCACAAGTGCTTTTCACCACTAATATTCCTTTATATTGGATTTTGGTATTTATAAATGCAGCAATTTAGAAATTGGATGAAAGGTTTAACTCTGGGGAACACTTTCTGATAGATAAATAGTGCATTTTATATATAACTATATAGATCAGACCAAAATGAGGAGGAATGAGGGACATTGTTCCAAATCAGGGACAGTCCCTCCAAATCAGGCACAGTCCCTCCAAATCAGGCACAGTCCCTCCAAATCAGGCACAGTCCCTCCAAATCAGGCACAGTCCCTCGAAATCAGGGACAGTCCCTCCAAATCAGGCACAGTCCCTCCAAATCAGGCACAGTCCCTCCAAATCAGGCACAGTCCCTTGAAATCAGGCACAGTCCCTCCAAATCAGGGACAGTCCCTCCAAATCAGGGACAGTCCCTCCAAATCAGGCACAGTCCCTCCAAATCAGGCACAGTCCCTCCAAATCAGGGACAGTCCCTCCAAATCAGGGACAGTCCCTCCAAACCAGGGACAGTCCCTCCAAATCAGGGACAGTCCCTCCAAATCAGGGACAGTCCCTTGAAATCAGGGACAGTCCCTCCAAATCAGGGACAGTCCCTCCAAATCAGGGACAGTTGGGGGCTATGCCAGCCAATTAAAACAACTTAAAGCGAAAGTTCACACAAAAATTGAACCTCCGCTTTTTGGAACCCCCTCCCCCCCTCCGGTGTCACATTTGGCACCTTTCAGGGGGTAGGGGGTTGCAGATACCTGTCTAAGACAGGTATTTGCACCCACTCCTAGGCATAGACTCCCGCGGGAGTCTATGCCTCTTCCCGTCCCGCCGCGCTGTCTACTGGCACACACACGGGTCCCAGAGACAGCAGGGACCATTCTCATTGCACTGCGCGACTCGCGCATGCGCATTAGGGAACCGGGAAGTGAAGCCGCAACGCTTCACTTCCTGATTCCCTCACCTGATTGTTCCGGCAGAAGCCGAGAGCAGATCGATTGCTCGGCCTCGGCTGCCGACATCGCTGGACTCCAGGACAGGTAAGTGTCCATTGATTTAAAGTCAGCAGCTGCAGTATTTGTAGTATTTGTAGCTTTTAATATTTTTTTTTCAGGTGGATTCCCTCTTTAAGATCAGTAACCCAAAAGAAGAGCGGCTGAAGGTGTCAGCGGCCGGTGAGGGGGCTCAGGGACACCCTAGGGTTGTAGTGGAGGTGAGTATAGTTCCGCAGAAGCTCTCATTGTGATCTCCTGTTGTAACCTTGAAGGCCCTGATCCTCCCCCTGGGGGGGCGGAGTCAGGATATTGATGCCCGTCTGCATACCAAAGAACGCATCTTTATTCGGATTACAACTCTCATCATCATCGTATCCTCCCCCCCTCCTCCTACCTGACATTGTCATGTTTCTGGATGTAGATCTTATGGAACATCATATCTTCCTGCTTGGCGTTGATGTCGGCCTTCATCTCCATGGCGACATGGCGGGGAAGTACGGACAGCAGCAGCCGTTCCTGGTGGGTGAAATAAAACAATAAAACACCATTAAAAACATTGTACAGCTGACCTGGACACCCCCTCCCCCCCCTCCCCTCTTCCCCCTCCCCCGGATATCTCATCTTTTCAGACCAACACATTGTAAATCATGGATAACATATTCACCAACCTGGCCACGCCTACTGACTGTGTCATCAGAGTAGATGGCACGTCTTGATGCGGGGGGTGGGGGGGAACAGTAAAAACTTGGGGGTGTATGTGTTCACTGAACTTTGGGGTATATTTATATAAAAAATAAATAAATTACAGAGCTCTCCCACTAAATTGAATTTTACATTCATTCTGTGAGAATTCCCACAAAATTGAATGTTACTATGACTATTTTCTATCCAGGTCGAATGTTCTTTATTTAATAGAATAATGTCAATCAGGACTATACCTCTTTGTGGCCACTGGATGGAGCTGACGTTCATAGTAAATAGGTTATTTTTTTTCCTATGATTATCAGCTCCATCTAGTGGTATTTTCCAGATTCAAACTGTTCTTATGAAAGTAGAACATCCAACCTGGAGAGAAAATAGCCCTGGGAACAATTGATTCTGCCGCTATTTGCCTCATGTGAAGGGGGACTCTATTGGGGACACCTGATGTAAAGGAGGACTCTATTGGAGACACCTGATGTAAAGGGGGGACTCTATTGGAGACACCTGATGTAAAGGGGGGACTCTATTGGGGACACCTGATGTAAAGGGGGGACTCTATTGGAGACACCTGATGTAAAGGGGGGACTCTATTGGGGACACCTGATGTAAAGGGGGGGACTCTATTGGGGACACCTGATGTAAAGGGGGGACTCTATTGGGGACACCTGATGTAAAGGGGGACTCTATTGGGGACACCTGATGTAAAGGGGGGACTATATTGGGGACACCTGATGTAAAGGGGGGACTCTATTGGGGACACCTGATGTAAAGGGGGGACTTCAAACCCGGAGAGGGGGTTGCAATTTGCTATCTTTGCTCTGGGCGCTGGAGGACCCTGTCCCGGCACTGCTAGGAGCCTCTTGTGGCCAATCAAGGGAAAGGCCAATATTACCTGAGATGGAGGGAAATGCTGTTGTTTCTGGTTCGGTAGCGGCACTGATACATTGTCACAGGAGTAGAGGGGAAAAAAGGAAGGAAATCAGACAAGTATTGGATACAAAGACTAGCCAATAACATGTAAGATGAAAGAGGGGAGGGGGTGAGAAGAGACTGTAGTGTCTAGTGATCTAGCGAGGGTCCTCATGGGAGGGCTCACAGTGAGGGTCTTCGTGGGAGGGCTCACATTGGGGGTCCTCGTGGGAGGGCTCACAGTGAGGGTCCTCGTGGGAGGGCTCACATTGGGGGTCCTCGTGGGAGGGCTCACAGTGAGGGTCCTTGTGGGAGGGTTCATAATGAGGGTCCTCGTGGGAGGATCCACAGTGAGGGTCCTCATGGGAGGGTTCACAGTGAGGGTACTCATGGGAGGGCTTGGGGAAGGGAGGGAAGAGACTGCGGTGTCTAGTGATCTACTGAGGGTTCTCATGGGGGGGAGGCTCATAGTGAGGGTCCTCATGTGAGGGCTTGGGGAAGGGGGGAGACTGCAGTGTCTAGTGATCTACTGAGGGTCCTCATGTGAGGGCTCGGGAAAGGGGGTGGGTGAGTAGAGACTATAGTGTCTAGTAATCAAGCGAGAGTCCTCATGGGAGTGCTCACAGTGAGGGTCCTCATGGGAGGGTTCATAGTGAGGGTCCTCTTTGGAGGGCTTGGGGAAGAGACTGCAGTGTCTAGTGATCTGAGGGTCCTCATGGGGGTGCTCATAGTGAGGCTCCTCATGGGAGGGCTCACAGTGAGGGTCCTCATGGGAGGGCTCACAGTAAGGCCCTCATGGTGGGGGCTCACAGTGAGGGTCCTCATGGTGGGGGCTCACAGTGAGGGTCCTCATGGTGGGGGCTCACAGTGAAGGTCCTCATGGGGGGGGCTCACAGTGAGGCTCCTCATGGGGGGGCTCACAGTGAGGCTCCTCATGGGAGGGCTCACAGTGAGGATCCTCATGAGGGGGCTCACAGTAAGGCCCTCATGGTGGGGGCTCACAGTGAGGGTCCTCATGGTGGGGGCTCACAGTGAGGGTCCTCATGGTGGGGGCTCACAGTGAGGGTCCTCATGGTGGGGGCTCACAGTGAGGGTCCTCATGGGGGGGGCTCACAGTGAGGCTCCTCATGGGGGGGCTCACAGTGAGGCTCCTCATGGGGGGGGGGGGGCTCACAGTGAGGCTCCTCATGGGAGGGCTCACAGTGAGGATCCTCATGAGGGGGCTCACAGTGAGGCTCCTCATGGGGGGGCTCACAGTGAGGGTCCTCATGGGGGGGCTCACAGTGAGGCTCCTCATGGGAGGGCTCACAGTGAGGCTCCTCATGGGATGGTTCATAGTGAGGGTTCTCATGGGGGGGGCTCACAGTGAGGGTCCTCATGGGGGGGGGCTCACAGTGAGGGTCCTCATGGGGGGGGGCTCACAGTGAGGGTCCTCATGGGGGGGGGTCACAGTGAGGGTCCTCATGGTGGGGGGCTCACAGTGAGGGTTCTTATGGGAGGGCTTTGGGAAGGGGGGGGGAGAGACTACAGTATCTAGTGATCTACTGAGGGTCCTTGGGTGAGGGGTTGGGTAAGGGGGTGGGGGTGAGAAGAGACTATAGTGTCTAGTGATCTAGTGAGGGTCCTCATGGGAGGGCTCACAGCGAGGAGGAGGAGGAAGTGGGGTTGAATCCACCATGTTTTTGATGGTTTTGGCTCTCATACTCTGCGGATCTGTAGAGTGCAGCATTCAGAAAAGGTTTCCTACCTGTTGCTGGTTCTCCCTCTGGGAATGGAGTCGCGCCTGGATGCATTCGCGGGTCTCCTGGAAGGCCTGTCGCTGTGACACCTCCGCAGGATAATGGGTGCAAATCCCAACAATATTCGTACACAAGAAGATCAGGACGTTCGCCACCACCTGAAAGAAGACACAGATCATGAGACTCGGCACAGGGCGGGGACAGCCCCTCCTCCAAAAAATGTTGCATTCGATGAAGCCGATCACCAAAATCTGATGTGATGGAGACAGAAATGAGAAGAGAAGAAGAAGAAAATATCCAATAAGAATTCTTTTTAATTAAAAGAAAGACTTGCAGCACCGGGGTCCCGGGTTCAAATACCGTCTGCATGGAGTTTGCATGTTCTCCCTGTGCATGCTTAAATTGTCAACACCGTATGAATTACTGTATTAAACAAATAAATAATAATTACTGTATATATATTTGACCGTTACATGTTCAGACTCTGCTTCCTGCTCAGTAGCTTCGCCCGGTGATTGTGCTTTACTGTTCCCCTCCACTCAAATCTGTCTGCTCAGAAATGTCACCCTGTGGCCCCAATTTATGAAACAAAAATTGAAGAACTGTGGCCAGGCTATGGACTATTTCCATCTCCATAAACCTGTGCATGAGCTTTACAACAACTGACCTCTGTAGCTGCGGGCACTGTGGAGCAATTCAAGTTTTATAGCAGAAACACTTTCACTTTCATTTAAACAGCTCAGCTCCCCCCTCCCAGCAGTGAATCAATAGCTTGGCTTATCCTGCCTCCACTCCAAGCAGTTCACTTCCTCCACTCCCCCCTCTTAACAGTAACTCCGCATTTTAACGCCCCCCCCCCCCCAAATCATCCGGCTTTATCTGTGACTCAGAAGCTTGGTTCACCTTGTTAGCAGTGTCTCTGCAGGTCAGACCCCCTGCTCCCCCTCTCAGCAGTGACTCTGTAGCTCAACTCATCCTGTTACCCACCTCCCAGCAGTGACTCAGCAGCTCAGATACCCCCTGCTCCCCCTCGCAGCAGTGACTCACCAGCTCAGATCCCCTGCTCCCCCTCTCAGCAGTGACTCAGCAGCTCAGATCTCTCTGCTCCCCCTCTCAGCAGTGACTCAGTAGTTCAAATTATCCTGTTACCCCCTCCAAGCAGTGATTCAGTGACTCAGTAGCTGAGCTCACCCCGTTACCCCCTCTCAGCAGTGACTCAGCAGCTCAGATCTCTCTGCTCCCCCTCTCAGCAGTGATTCAGCAGCTCAGCTCTCCCTGCTCCCCCTCTCAGCAGTGGCTCAGTAGCTCAACTCATCCTATTACCCCCTCCCAGCAGGGAATCAGCAGCTCAGATCCCCATGCTCCCCCTCTCAGCAGTGACTCAGCAGCTCAGATCTCTCTGCTCCCCCTCTCAGCAGTGATTCAGCAGCTCAGATCTCCCTGCTCCCCCTCTCAGCAGTGGCTCAGTAGCTCAACTCATCCTATTACCCCCTCCCAGCAGGGAATCAGCAGCTCAGATCCCCCTGCTCCCCCTCTCAGCAGTGACTCAGCAGCTCAGATCTCTCTGTTCCCCCTCCCAGCAGTGACTCAGCAGCTCAGCTCCCCCCTGCTCCCCCTCTCAGCAGTAATCTCTCTTGTAAACACAGAGCAGGTATATAGTAAGAGGGGAGAGAGCAGAGTGCTGAAAGTTCCTAAATGTCTTGCTGGACAATTTTTTTGAGTCAGATGGTAGACGCACAAACTAGAAATAAAGCGTTACTGGATCTACTGATTACCAACAATACAGACCCGATCATGGATGTGGAAATACGGGGCAATTTAGGGAACAGCAATCACAGGTCAATTGGCTTCAGTATAAATCACACAAATAGAAAACATAAGGGGAATACAAAGACACTGAATTTTAAAAGAGCCAACTTCCCTAAACTACGAACCATACTAGAAGGCATAAATTGGGATAAAATCTTAGGAACAAAAAACACAGAGGAGAGATGGGTTTGCTTTAAGATCATATTAAATAATGGCATTAGCCAATGCATCCCATTGGGTAATACATTTAAACACAACAGAACAAAAGTCCTGGATGGCTTAACTCATATGCAAGGTTGAGGGATCATCATCAGCATTCAGACTTTATAAAGAATGCAACAAGAAATGTAAGGGTGCAATAAGGACGGCTAAGATAGAACACGAAAGACACATAGCGGAGGAGAGCAAAAAAAATCCCAAGAAATTCTTTAAGTATGTAAACAGTAAAAAAGGGAGGACAGACCATATAGGCCCCATAAAGATTGAGGAAGGAAATCTGGTTACAAAGGATGGGGGGATGGTGAAGGTATTGAATTTATTCTTCTCCTCAGTCTTCACGAGGGAATCGGGGGGCTTCAGTAACCAAAACTGCAGTGTTTATCCTCATGACACATCACAGAAAGCACCTCCATGGTTAACGGAGGACAGAATTAGAATTAGAACTGGAAAACTTAACATTATTAAATCACCGGGACCAGATGTCTTGCACCCGAGGGTACTTAGGGAACTCAAGTAATTGCCAGACCATTGTTCTTAATTTTTAATGACAGTCTACTGACTGGAATGGTACCAGCTGATTGGAGAAAAGCCAATGTAGCACCAATATTTAAAAAGGGCCCAAAATACATCCCTGGGAATTACAGACCAGTTAGCCTAACATCAATAGTATGTAAACTCTTGGAGGGGATGATAAGGGACTATATACAAGATTTTAGTAATGAGAACTTTATTATTAGCAGTAATGAGCATGAATTCATGAAGAATTGTTCTTGCCAAACCAATCTATTAACCTTCTATGAGGAGGTGAGTTACCATCTAGATAAAGGAAGGCCCGTAGACGTGGTGTATCTGGATTTTGCAAAGGCACTTGACACAGTTCCCCATAAATGTTTACTGTACAAAGTAAGGTGCGTTGGCATGGACCATAGGGTGAGTACATGGATTGAAAACTGGCTACAAGGACGAGTTCAAAGGGTGGTGATAAATGGGGAGTACTCGGAATGGTCGGGGGTGGGAGTACTCGGAATGGTCGGGGTGGTGAGTACTCGGAATGGTCGGGGGTGGGGAGTACTCAGAATGGTCGGTGGTGGGGAGTACTCGGAATGGTCGGGGGGGTAGTGGGGTCCCCCAGGGTTCTGTGCTGGGACCAATCCTATTTAATTTGTTCATAAACGACCTGGAGGATGGGGATGGGGGAAACAGTTCAATCTCTGTATTTGCGGACGATACTAAGCTAAGCAGGGCAATAACTTCTCCGCAGGATGTGGAAACCTTACAATTAGATCTGAACAAATTAATGGGGTGGCAACTACATGGCAAATGAGGTTCAATGTAAAAAATTTAAAATAATGCATTTGGGTGGCAAAAATATGAATGCAATCTATAGACTGGGGGAGAACCTCTGGGGGGGATCTAGGATGGAGAAGGACCTGGGGGTCCTAGTAGATGATAGGCTCAGCAATGCCAAGCTGCTGCTAACAAAGCAAACAGAATATTGGCAGTAAAAAGGGGATCAACTCCAGAGATAAAACGATATTTCTCCCGCTCTACAAGACTCTGGTCCGGCCGCACCTTGAGTATGCTGTCCAGTTCTGGGCACCAGTCCTCAGGAAGGATGTACTGAAAATGGAGCGAGTACAAAGAAGGGCAACAAAACTAATAAAGGGTCTGGAGGATATTAGTGATGAGGAAAGGTTGTGAGCTCTGAACTTATTCTCGCTGGAGAAGAGACGCTTGAGAGGGGATGTGATTTCAATGTACAAATACCGGACTGGTGACCTCACAATAGGGAGAAAACATTTTTAACCACATGCCAACCAGGCCATAACTGAAAGACGGCTACAGCGTGGTTGGCTTATTCTGGGAGGGCGTCCATGGACGTCCTCACAGAATCTTGCTCCCGCGCGCCCCCTTGGGCACGCACCCGGAAACATCCGTGACCACCGGGTCCACAAGACCCGGCGCATCACGGTAAATGGCCGCTGATAGTCAAATGACGGAGCGATCACAACAACAGACCGGTGTCACGTCCGGTTCCTCCCTCCCCTCTCTGTACCGATCAGTACAGTGCGAGGGGAGAGGGGGAGAGATCGTTTGCAGCAGCGCTGTGGGCTGGATGTGTAGTGACCACAGCACTGCTCAGTGCCCATTCCAGCCATCCATACTCTGCAATACTCTACCATACCCTGCAATACTCTGCCATACCCTGAAATACTCTGCCATACCCTGAAAATACTCTGCCATACCCTGAAATACTCTGCCATACCCTGAAATACTCTGCCATACCCTGAAATACTCTGCAATACTCTGCCATACCCTGCAATACTCTTCCATACCCTGCAATACTCTGCCATACCCCTGCAATACTCTGCCATACCCCTGCCATACCCTGCAATACTCTGCCATACCCTGCAATACTCTGCCATACCCTGCAATACTCTGCCATACCCTGAAATACTCTGCCATACCCTGCAATACTCTGCAATACTCTGCCATACCCTGCAATACTCTGCAATACTCTGCCATACCCTGCAATACTCTGCCATACCCTGCCATACTCTGCCATACTCTGAAATACCCTGCCATACTCTGCAATACCCTGCCATACTCTGCCATACCCTGCCATACTCTGCCATACCTGCCATACTCTGCCATACTCTGAAATACCCTGCCATACTCTGCCATACCCTGCCATACTCTGCCATACCCTGCCATACCCCTGCCATACTCTGCAATACTCATCCATACTCTTCAATACTCATCCATCCATACTCTGCAATACTCATCCATCCATACTCAGCCATACCCACCCAGCCATACCCATCCATCCACATCCAAGGCTTATCCATGACACATCAGATCTCATCCATGCTACTACAGTGCCTCAAAGTGTAAATAGAGTCCCTCAAATCCCTGCTGGTGCTCTCTGCATGTTGGGCCTCTGTATGTGGCCACGCTGTGTAAATGTCTCACACATGTGGTATCGCCGTACTCAGGAGGAGTAGCAGAATGTATTTTGGGGTGTAATTTGTGGTGTGCATATGCTGTGTGTGAGAAATAACCTAATAATAGGACAATTTTGTAAAAAGAAAATAACTTGATTTTGCAAAGAATTGTGGGAAAAAAAAATACAACTTCAAAAACCTCACCGTGCCTCTTACTAAATACCTTGGACTGTCTTCTTTCCAAAAAGGGGTCATTTGGGGGGTATTTGCACTTTCTTGGCATGTCAGGGTCTCAAGAAATGAGACAGGCCGTCAGTACTTCAGGTGTGATCAATTTTCAGTGATTGGCACCGTAGCTTGTGGACTTTCTCACCGACCAAATAATATAAACCAAATTTTGATTATTTTTACCAAAGATATGTAACGGTATAAATTTTGGCCAAAATGTATGAAGAAAAATTACGAATTTGCTACATTTTAACAGAAACAAAGACATTTACTTTTTTTTCTCTTAACCGAATTTTCAGTATATTTTCATTTATAGCTCAAAAAATAAAAAGCCCAAAGGTGATCAAATACCATTAAAAGAAAGCTCTATTTGTGTGAAAAAAAGGAAAAATTTCATATGGGTACAGTGTTGATGACTGAGTAATTGTCATTCAAAGTGTGAGAGTGCCGAAAGCTGAAAATTGGTCTGGTTAGGAAGGGGGTTTAAGTGCCCAGTGGTCAACTGGTTAACAAGACTCGCGGCCACTCATTAACCGCTTCCCGACCGCCTCCTGCACATTTACGTCGGCAGAATGGCACGGCTAGGCAAAAGCACGTACAGGTACGTCCCCTTTAATTGCCTTGCCGTGGGGTCGCGTGCGCACCGCCGGCGGCGCGCTCGCGACCCGGTCGGGAGCCCCGTGACCACGGCCGCGGGACCAGCGGATCCTGATCGCCGCTGGTGTCCCGCGATCGGGTCACAGAGCTGAAGAACGGGGTGAGGTCTGTGTAAACAAACCTCTCCCCGCGCTTCCTACACTGACTGTCAGTGATCGGCGGTTCCCGGTCATCGGGAAAGCCGATCAGTGACTTCAGACATCAGCCACGCCCCCCTACTGTGAAAAAAAAACAACACGTCACACTAACTCCTCCCCGCCCCCTAGTGGTTAACTCCTTCACTGCCACTGTCATTTAAATAGGAATCAGTGCATTTAAATAGCACTGATTGCTGTATAAATGACAATGGTCCCAAAAATGTGTCAAAAATGTCGATGTGTCCGCCATAATGTCGCAGTCACAATAAAAATCGCTGATCGCCGCATTACTAGTAAAAAAAATATATTAATAAAAATGCTATAAAACTATCCCCTATTTTGTAAACGCTATAACTTTTGCGCAAACCAATCAATAATCGCTAATTGCGATTTTTTTTTTAACAAAAATATGTAGAAGAATACGTATCGGCCTAAACTGAGGAAAAAAAATGTTTTTTTATATATTTTTTGGGGATATTTATTATAGCAAAAAGCAAAAAAATATTGCATTTTTTTCAAAATTGTCGCTCTATTTTGTTTATAGCGCAAAAAATAAAAACCGCAGGGGCGATCAAATACCACCAAAAGAAAGCTCCATTTGTGGGGAAAAAAAGGACGCCAATTTTGTTTGGGAGCCACGTCGCACGACCGCGCAATTGTCAGTTAAAGCGACCAGTGCCGAATCGCAAAAAGGGGCCTGGTCCTTTGGCTGCAAATTGCTTCCGGGGCTGAAGTGGTTAAAATTAGAAGAAAAGTGGTTTAACCTTAAACTACGTAAAGGGTTCTTTACTGTAAGAGCGGCAAGGATGTGGAATTCCTTCCACAGGCGGTGGTCTCAGCGGGGGAATTGATAGTTTCAAGAAACTATTAGATAATCACCTGAATGACCGCAACATACAGGGATATACAATGTAATACTGACATATAATCACACACAGAGGTTGGACTTGATGGACTTGTGTCTTTTTTCAACCTCACCAACTATGTAACTTCACTGGATCTTTTAAGAATTCTTCGATATATATAACTACTTAAAATACAAGTATGTAAATATGGAACAGCAAATGTATAAACATGATAGGAATGGCGGGATATCGCCTTCTCGCTGCAAGTGCTCCCTTTCGCTTTCAGCAGTCAGTCAGAATTAGCGGACGAACGATTGATTGGATGACTCCGGCCTGAATATTGTCAGCGCACACGGCGCCGGCTGTGCATCTTCCAGCTGATGCTGCTGTTGCTATGGAAACACAATTTTTTTTTCTCCCCTCTCCTTTCTACGATACGCGGCGATCTATGGGAGACGAGACTTATTTTGCAACACATCACCGCGTGTTATTTCTCGCCGATATATCAACGTGGAGAGCGCTCGTCTCCCCGAACAGAAAATAAAACGGCTTTGCCGCCCACGCGCGGCGCACTTCAACTCCGCCAGATCCGTCTACATAAATATTCCCACGAAGAGGGATCAGAGCGATTTTATCGATCGCCGTCCTGCCTCTCTGCGGACGCCGTGACATTTTGGCGCACAGCGAGCGACTTGAAGCCGTAATTATAAAAGGAGAGCGAAAAAGCGCAACTCCTGACTTTCTGAGAAGAGGGGGGGCGTTTCCGCGGCGGGAGTTCTCAGGACGCGGCCCGTCACATCTCCGCCGCCGCCTTCACCTCCTTTCATCTACAGAGCCCAGCTGTCACTATATATATATATTTATATACAGTATATCACAAAAGTAAGTACACCCCTCACATTTGTGTAAATCTTTTCTTCTCTCTTTTCATGTGACAACACTGAAGAAATGACACTTGTCTACAATGTAAAGTAGTGAGTGTACAGCTTGTATAAACAGTGTAAATTTGCCGTCCCCTCAAAATAACTCAACACACAGCCATTAATGTCTAAACCGCTGGCAACAAAAGTCAGTACACCCCCTAAGTGAAAATGTCCAAATTGGGCCCAAAGTGTCAATATTTTGTGTGGCCGCCGTTATTTTCCAGCACTGCCTTAACCCTCTTGGGCATGGAGGTCACCAGAGCGCCAGTGTGACCCTTCCCAGGATTTATCACCCCTCACAGAGATCACAGGACCCCCCCCCCCAACAACCCCTTCACCCCTCCTCTACACTTATTCCCCCCCCCGACTACACGCCTTCACCCCTCCTCTACACTTATTCCCCCCCGACTACACGCCTTCACCTCTCCTTTACACTTACCCCCCCCCCGATAACGCCATCCTTCACCTCTCCTCTTCACTTATCTCTCCCCCCCCCCCACAATTCTCTCCCCCTTCACATCTAATTACCCCAACCCCCCCTACCCCTCACCTATACCCTCCAACTCTTATAAGTCTTTCTCTGCACCTAACCACCCAAAAAAATCTGTACCCCCCCCCACCAGTGATGTAAGTAACTGAGTTAAAATAAACTGAGTTACGTAACGCCGTTACTTTAGAGGGTAACGAGTATCTAACTGATTACTTTTCCCCTCATGGTAACTCAGTTCCCATTACTTGGGCGGCGTTACCGCAATTACATCTACCGCCACTAGATGGCAGTAGTGTAATTCTGGTGTCCCGCCAAAAAAGTTCCCCCGCCGGATAAGGACCCCCCTGTACTGCGCAGGCTCATTACTTGTGCAGTACGAAGGACTACGGAGCTCACGAAAATTGCCGAACCTAAACAGTTCTGAGTGAACTCTACACAGCGCAGGCGCAGTTAACATGTAATTGTACGAGGCGATGCCGCACGCTCCTGATGCTCGTGCTACTCTGCAAGGGGCGTCTATCGTGTAACTAAGGGGCGGGTCTAGTATTACTGTAACCAAGGGGCGCATTTATTATTATTGTTATATATCGAGCTCTGCCCATTAATTTAACATTCGCCCTCTTCTGTATCCATCCGCCCCCTTACACGATATAATAATAATAGACCCGCCCCTTACACAATATAATAATAATAGACCCGCCCCTTACATGATATAATAATAATAGACCCGCCCCTTACACAATATAATAATAATAGACCCGCCCCTTACACGATATAATAATAATAGACCCGCCCCTTACATGATATAATAATAATAGACCCGCCCCTTACACAATATAATAATAATAGACCCGCCCCTTGCTTACACGCTATAACAGATCTGCCCCTTGGTTAGAGTAATAATAGAGCAGCCCCTTGGTTACACGATATATAAACAATAATAATAAATGCGCCCCTTGGTTACAGTAATACTAGACCCGCCCCTTAGTTACATGTATAGAAGCCCCTCCTCCACACCTAATCATCCCAACTTCTATAGCCCCTCCTCCACACCTAAACACCCCAAATTCTATAGCACCTCCACCACACCTAAACACCCCAACTTCTATAGCACCTCCACCACACCTAAACACCCCAACTTCTATAGCCCCTCCTCCACACCTAAACACCCCAACTTCTATAGCCCCTCCTCCACACCTAAACACCCCAACTTCTATAGCACCTCCACCACACCTAAACACCCCAACTTCTATAGCACCTCCACCACACCTAAACACCCCAACTTCTATAGCCCCTCCTCCACACCTAAACACCCCAACTTCTATAGCACCTCCACCACACCTAAACACCCCAACTTCTATAGCACCTCCACCACACCTAAACACCCCAACTTCTATAGCCCCTCCTCCACACCTAATCATCCCAACTTCTATAGCACCTCCACCACACCTAATCATCCCAACTTCTATAGCACCTCCTCCACACCTAATCATCCCAACTTCTATAGCACCTCCTCCACACCTAAACACCCCAACTTCTATAGCACCTCCACCACACCTAATCATCCCAACTTCTATAGCACCTCCACCACACCTAAACACCCCAACTTCTATAGCACCTCCTCCACACCTAATCATCCCAACTTCTATAGCCCCTCCTCCACACCTAATCATCCCAACCTCTATAGCCCCTCCACCACACCTAATCATCCCAACTTCTATAGCACCTCCACCACACCTAATCATCCCAACTTCTATAGCACCTCCACAACACCTAATCATCCCAACTTCTATAGCCCCTCCACCACACCTAAACACCCCAACTTCTATAGCACCTCCTCCACACCTAAACACCCCAACCTCTATAGCACCTCCACCACACCTAATCATCCCAACTTCTATAGCACCTCCACCACACCTAAACACCCCAACTTCTATAGCCCCTCCTCCACACCTAATCATCCCAACTTCTATAGCACCTCCACCACACCTAATCATCCCAACTTCTATAGCCCCTCCACCACACCTAAACACCCCAACTTCTATAGCACCTCCAGCACACCTAAACACCCCAACTTCTATAGCACCTCCACCACACCTAAACACCCCAACTTCTATAGCCCCTCCACCACACCTAAACACCCCAACTTCTATAGCCCCTCCTCCACACCTAAACACCCCAACTTCTATAGCCCCTCCTCCACACCTCAACACCCCAACCTCTATAGCCCCTCCTCCACACCTAAACACCCCAACTTCTATAGCCCCTCCACCACACCTAAACAACCCAACTTCTATAGCCCCTCCTCCACACCTAATCATCCCAACTTCTATAGCCCCTCCACCACACCTAAACACCCCAACTTCTATAGCCCCTCCACCACACCTAAACACCCCAACTTCTATAGCCCCTCCTCCACACCTAAACACCCCAACTTCTTTAGCCCCTCCTCCACACCTCAACACCCCAACTTCTATAGCCCCTCCTCCACACCTAAACACCCCAACTTCTATAGCCCCTCCTCCATACCTCAACACCCCAACCTCTATAGCCCCTCCTCCACACCTAAACACCCCAACTTCTATAGCCCCTCCACCACACCTAAACAACCCAACTTCTATAGCCCCTCCTCCACACCTAAACATCCCAACTTCTATAGCCCCTCCACCACACCTAAACACCCCAACTTCTATAGCACCTCCTCCACACCTAAACACCCCAACTTCTATAGCCCCTCCTCCACACCTAAACACCCCAACTTCTTTAGCCCCTCCTCCACACCTCAACACCCCAGCCTCTATAGCCCCTCCTCCACACCTAAACATCCCAACTTCTATAGCCCCTCCTCCACACCTAAACACCCCAACCTCTATAGCCCCTCCTCCACACCTAAACACCCCAACTTCTATAGCCCCTCCTCCATACCTAAACACCCCAACCTCTATAGCCCCTCCTCCACACCTAAACACCCCAACTTCTATAGCCCCTCCACCACACCTAAACAACCCAACTTCTATAGCCCCTCCTCCACACCTAAACATCCCAACTTCTATAGCCCCTCCACCACACCTAAACACCCCAACATCTATAGCCCCTCCTCCACACCTAAACACCCCAACTTCTATAGCCCCTCCTCCACACCTAAACACCCCAACTTCTTTAGCCCCTCCTCCACACCTAATCACCCCAACCTCTATAGCCCCTCCTCCACACCTAATCATCCCAACTTCTATAGCCCCTCCACCACACCTCAACACCCCAACCTCTATAGCCCCTCCTCCACACCTAAACACCCCAACTTCTATAGCCCCTCCACCACACCTAAACACCCCAACCTCTATAGCCCCTCCTCCACACTTAAACACCCCAACCTCTATAGCCCCTCCTCCACACCTAAACACCCCAACTTCTATAGCCCCTTCTTCACATCTAAACACCCCAACTTCTATAGCACCTCCCCCACACCTAAACACCCCAACTTCTATAGCACCTCCACCACACCTAAACACCCCAACTTCTATAGCACCTCCACCACACCTAAACACCCCAACTTCTATAGCCCCTCCTCCACACCTCAACACCCCAACCTCTATAGCCCCTCCTCCACACCTAATCATCCCAACTTCTATAGCCCCTCCTCCACACCTCAACACCCCAACCTCTATAGCCTGCCTCAACAGTTACCCCCCCCCCAACTTTTATAGTCCCTCCTCCACACCTAAACACCCCAACCTCTATAGCCCCTCCTTAACACTTACCCCCCAACTCTTATTATAACCCCTCCTTCACACTTAACACCTCTACTCCCATAACCCCTCCTCCTCACCTGACGATCACCCAACTCCTACAGCCCCTCCCCAATTCTAACCACCCCAATATATTTAATCTTTCCTCCACACTAAATCCCCCCAACTTCTATAGCCCCTCCTCCACACCTAATCACCTCAACTTCTATAGCCCCTCCTCCACACCTAATCACCCCAACTTCTATAGCCCCTCCTCCACACCTAATCACCCCAACTTCTATAGCCCCTCCTCCACACCTAATCACCCCAACTTCTATAGCCCCTCCTCCACACCTAATCACCCCAACTTCTATAGCCCCTCCTCCACACCTAATCACCCCAACTTCTATAGCCCCTCCTCCACACCTAATCACCTCAACTTCTATAGCCCCTCCTCCACACCTAATCACCCCAACTTCTATAGCCCCTCCTCCACACCTAATCACCCCAACTTCTATAGCCCCTCCTCCACACCTAATCACCCCAACTTCTATAGCCCCTCCTTCACACCTAATCACCCCAACTTCTATAGCCCCTCCTCCACACCTAATCACCCCAACTTCTATAGCCCCTACTCCACACCTAATCACCCCAACTTCTATAGCCCCTCCTCCACACCTAATCACCCCAACTTCTATAGCCCCTCCTCTACACCTAATCACCTCAACTTCTATAGCCCCTCCTCCACACCTAATCACCTCAACTTCTATAGCCCCTCCTCCACACCTAATCACCCCAACTTCTATAGCCCCTCCTCCACACCTAATCACCCCAACTTCTATAGCCCCTCCTCCACACCTAATCACCCCAACTTCTATAGCCCCTCCTTCACACCTAATCACCCCAACTTCTATAGCCCCTCCTCCACACCTAATCACCCCAACTTCTATAGCCCCTACTCCACACCTAATCACCCCAACTTCTATAGCCCCTCCTCCACACCTAATCACCCCAACTTCTATAGCCCCTCCTCCACACCTAATCACCCCAACTTCTATAGCCCCTCCTCCACACCTAATCACCTCAACTTCTATAGCCCCTCCTCCACACCTAATCACCTCAACTTCTATAGCCCCTCCTCCACACCTAATCACCCCAACTTCTATAGCACCTCCTCAACACCTAAACACCCCAACTTCTATAGCACCTCCACCACACCTAAACACCCCAACTTCTATAGCCCCTCCTCCACACCTAATCACCCCAACTTCTATAGCCCCTCCACCACACCTAAACACCCCAACTTCTATAGCCCCTCCTCCACACCTAAACACCCCAACTTCTATAGCACCTCCTCCACACCTAAACACCCCAACTTCTATAGCCCCTCCACCACACCTAATCATCCCAACTTCTATAGCACCTCCGCCACACCTAAACACCCCAACTTCTATAGCACCTCCACCACACCTAAACACCCCAACTTCTATAGCCCCTCCTGCACACCTAATCATCCCAACCTCTATAGCCCCTCCTCCACACCTAATCACCCCAACCTCTATAGCCCCTCCTCCACACCTAATCACCCCAACCTCTATAGCCCCTCCTCCACACCTAATCACCCCAACCTCTATAGCCCCTCCTCCACACCTAATCACCCCAACTTCTATAGCCCCTCCTCCACACCTAAACACCCCAACTTCTATAGCACCTCCTCCACACCTAAACACCCCAACTTCTATGGCCCCTTCTTCACACTCAATTACCCCAACTTCTATAGCACCTCCACCACACCTAAACACCCCAACTTCTATGGCCCCTTCTTCACACAGAATTACCCCAACTTCTACACACCCTCCTCCATACCTACCACATCTTCCAGCTGCTCTCCTCTCATCCGTGGCTCCCCTGAGAAGTCAAATGCTGGAATTTTACTGATATTTATCGGACATTTCACATGCCTATCAATCACCGGGGCCACTTCGAGGGGGAGAAAGAAGAGGCAGCTGCCTTGGGCGCATAAGCAACGAGGAGCCACCTCGGGTGCTAGAGAACCTTTTTCCAGCACAGCATATTATACATTGAGGGAAATATACTGAGACTTGGAGCAGTCGGAATCTACAGCAGCTGTGCATGGCAACCAATCAGCTTCTAGCTTCAATTTTCAAAGCTTAACTGAAAATGCTGAAGCTAGAAGCCGATTGGCTGCTCCAGATTTAATAAATCTCCCTCCCCCCCCCCCCTTTGTGCCTTTCCTTCAGATCAGAGTAACATATGAGCGGCAGACATTCCAGCAACTTGGGCAGGGAGGGGCGCAGACTGAGAATCTTATCTTTGGAGCCAAATCTCTGTATTTGGAGCTTCTTCCCATCTGTTTATAGAAGAACTTTCCATAAAAATCATCAACTGCCGGGACAGTGAAAGGCGGAGGATTTATGAGCTGACTGCGCCGCCAGTGACACCGACACCTGATTTTTCATTGACTTAAATGTACAAACCAGTAAAAATGTCCATCTGTAAGTTACAGAGCTCTCAGAATAGTAAATGTATATCAACACCGCCCAATGAGAGTTTCCACTATTCATTATGTTAAAGAGAACCTGTCACTGCAGACAAATGTTTAACCTAGAAAAGGTTACAGGAGACCACACAAGTCATTATTATAATAAGCCACTTCTTTATGGGAGTGACAGGTATGTACAGCCGTAGTGGCCAGTATATACCACCGCCTTATAAAAGTAGCCAGTATATACCACTAGCATAAAAAAGTGGCAAGTATATACCATCAACCTATGAAAGTAGACAGTACATACCACTTTCCTTTTAAAATAGCCAGTATATACTACTAACCAATAAAAGTGTCCAGTATAAACCACATCCTTATAATAGTGACCAGTATATACCACATCCTTTTACCAGTAGCCAGTATATACCACTTCCTTATAACAGTGACGGGTATATACCTCTTCTATACGAGGGTGGCCAGTATATACTAATATCTTACAAGAGTGACCAGTGTATACCACTGCCTTATACTAGTGGCCAGTATATACCACATTCTTATAAGAGTGGCCAGTATATACCACATTCTTATAAGAGTGGCCAGTATATACCACATTCTTATAAGAGTGGCCAGTATATTTTACATCCTTATAATAGTGGCCAGTATATACCACTTCCTTATAATAGTGGCCAGTATATACCCCTACCTTTTAACAGTGGCCAGTATATACCCCTACCTTTTAATAGTGGCCAGTATATACCACATCCTTTTACCAGTAGCCAGTATATACCACTTCCTTATAACAGTGACTGGTATATACCTCTTCTATAAGAGGGTGGCCAGTATATACTAATATCTTTCAAGAGTGACCACTGCCTTATACAAGTGGCCAGTATATACCACATTCTTATAAGAGTGGCCAGTATATACCACATCCATATAATAGTGGCCAGTATATACCACATCCCTATAATAGTGGCCAGTATATACCACATTCTTATAAGAGTGGCCAGTATATACCACATTCTTATAAGAGTGGCCAGTATATCTTACATCCTTATAATAGTGGCCAGTATATACCACTTCCTTATAACAGCAACTGGTATATAGCTCTTCTATAAGAGGGCGGAGAGTACAGTATGTACCAGTGCCTTATAATATAGGCCAGTATATACCACTAACCCTATAAAAGTGGCCAGTATATACCATCAACCTATGAAAGTAGACAGTACATACCACTACCCTTTTAAAATAGCCAGTAAATACTACTAACCAATAAAAGTGGCCAGTATATACCACATCCTTATAATAGTGGCCAGTATATACCCCTACCTTTTAATAGTGGCCAGTATATATCACATCCTTTTACCAGTGGCCAGTATATACCACTTCCTTATAACAGTGACTGGTATATAGCTCTTCTATAAGAGGGTGGCCAGTATATACTAATATCTTTCAAGAGTGACCACTGCCTTATACAAGTGGCCAGTATATACCACATCCCTATAATAGTGACCAGTATATACCACATCCCTATAATAGTGGCCAGTATATACCACATTCTTATAAGAGTGGCCAGTATATACCACATCCCTATAATAGTGGTCAGTATATACCACATTCTTATAATAGTGGCCAGTATATACCACATCCTTATAATAGTGGCCAGTATATACCACATCCCTATAATAGGGGCCAGTATATACCACATCCCTATAATAGTGGCCAGTATATACCACATTCTTATAAGAGTGGCCAGTATATACCACATCCCTATAATAGTGGCCAGTATATACCACATCCCTATAATAGTGGCCAGTATATACCACATCCCTATAATAGGGGCCAGTATATACCACATCCCTATAATAGTGGCCAGTATATACCACATTCTTATAAGAGTGGCCAGTATATACCACATCCCTATAATAGTGGCCAGTATATACCACATCCCTATAATAGTGGCCAGTATATACCACATCCCTATAATAGTGGCCAGTATATACCACATTCTTATAAGAGTGGCCAATATATACCACAGTCTTATAAGAGTGGCCAGTATATACCACATCCATATAATAGTGGCCAGTATATACCACATTCTAATGAGTGGCCAGTATATTTTACATCCTTATAATAGTGGCCAGTATATACCTCTTCCTTATAACAGCAACTGGTATATAGCTCTTCTATAAGAGGGCGGAGAGTACAGTATGTACCAGAGCCTTATAATATAGGCCAGTATATAACACTAACCCTATAAAAGTGGCCAGTATATACCACTACTCTGCAAAATCTCTCAAGCTCTGTCAGATTGGATGGAGAGCGTCTGTGATCAGCAATTTTCAAGTCTTGCCACAGATTCTCGATGTGATTTAGGTCTGGACTGTGACTGGGCCATTCCAACCCATGAATATGCTTTGATCTAAACCATTCCATTGTAGCTCTGGCTGTATGTTTCGGGTCGTTGTCCTGCTGAAAGGTGAACCTCCCCCCTGTCTCTGCAGACCCTAATGCCCTGTACACACAAGCGTTTTTTTCCGTCGGAATAAACTCTGACGGTTTCTTTGACGGAGTTCCGCTGAAACTGTCTTGCCTACACAGGATCACACCAAAGTCCGACCGTCTAGAACGCGGTGACGTACAACACATACGACGGGACTAGAAAAAGGAAGCTCAATAGCCAATAGCTGCCGTCTCGTACTTGCTTCAGAGCATGCGTCGTTTTTTGGTACGTCGGAACAGCGTACAGACGAGCGGTTTTCCCAATAGGAATTGGTTCTGTCGGAAAAGTTTAGAACATGTTCTATTTCTAGGTCCGTCAGAATTTTCTACGTAAAAAGACCGATACGATGAAAAACTCCGGTCTGACTTTTTCTGTCAGAAATTCCGTCCGTGTGTACGCGGCATAACAGGTTTTCTTCTAAAATTGTCCTGTATTTGTCTCCATCCATCTTCCCATCAACTCTGACCAGCTTCCCTGTCCCTGCTGAAGAAAACCATCCCCACCACATGATGCCACCACCATGTTTCACAGTGGGGATGGTATGTTCAGGGGGATGGGCAGTGTTAGTTTTCCCCACACAGAGCGTTTTGCTTTTAGGCCAAAAAGTAGAATTTTGGTCTCATGTGAGCAGATCACCTTCTTCCCCATGTTTGCTCCCCTCCCCCACATGGCTTCTCACAAACTACAAACAGGACTTCTTATGACTTTCTTTCTCCAATGTCTTTCTTCTTGTCACTCTTCCATAAAGGGCAGATTTGTGGAGAACACGACTAATAGTTGTCCTGTGGACAGACTCTCCCCCCTGAGCTGTGGATCTCTGCAGCTCCTCCAGAGTTACCATGGGCCTCTTGGCTCTTCTCTGATGAATGCTCTCCTTGCCCGGTCGGGTCAGTTTAGGTGGACGGCCGTGTCTTGGTAGGTTTGCAGTTGTGCCATGCTCTTCCCATTTTCCGATGACGGATTGAACAGAACTCTGTGAGATGTTCAAAGCTTGGGAGATTTTATTATAACCTAACCCTGCTTTATACTTCTCCACAACTTTATCCCTGACCTGTCTGGTGTGTTCCTTGGCCTTCATGACGCTGTTTGTTCACTAAGGTTCTCTAACAAACCTCTGAGGGCTTCACAGAACAGCTGTATTTATACTGAGATTAAATGACACACAGGTTACTAATTAGGTGACTTCTGAAGGCAATTGGTTCCACTAGATTTCAGTTAGGGGTATCAGAGTAAAGGGGGCTGAATACAAATGCCCCCCCCCCCACTTTTCACATATTTATTTGTATCATTTATCATTTTCCTTCCACTTCACAATTATGTGACACTTTGTGTTGGTCCATCACATAAAATCCCAATAAAATACATTTTCTTTATTGGTGGTAACATGAGAAAATGTGGGGAATTTCAAGGGGTATGAATACTTTTTCAAGGCACTGTACTACTAGAATTACAATTTTTTTTTATTGTTTGGAGTATAAATGGCATAAATACACAGCGGGAAAAACTCAGCCCTGAGAGAATAATTTGTCAGTCCTGAAGGCAGAGATAATTCCAGGGATAATTCCAGGGACAAACCCAACCCAGAACATGTCTACCGGAAGAGCCAAACCTCGCCCAGTCGCTCTTCCAGATGGAGGACGTTATCTGACCACCTCCATCTACAAATCTGGAGGCCAAACCCACCGAAATCATCATTCCTGGACAGAAGTTTCCATTGGCAAATCACTGGGGCGCTTCTAGGAAGATCGGAACGTCTGTGCGACTGCAACATTGTATCTCCAGGTTTCCACGGACGGGTTCTTGTAATTCTGAAGACATTTCGGGGGCTTATTATCCAAACCGCGTCTTCAGTTCTAACGAGTGTCAGGAAGATATAAATGTCGGGGGATCTTCCTGACACTCATTAGAACCAAAGAAATGTCTCGGGGAAGCTACAAAACGTTCAACATTACAGAACAAGTCTAGCTGACTACTAATAGGCAGCTACTACTAGAACTACTACTAGACAATAACCCCAGATAGGAACTTCCACAGACATATTCCACATTGTACCATCCAAGCAGAGATTAGATTTTAGGAGAACGAGGAGTGGGGGTGATTCAGAAGTCAGTCCTCCCACTGACACCAATGATGGGGCACTATTCCTCCTACTGACACCAATGATGGGGCACTATTCCTCCCACTGACACCAATGATGGGGCACTATTCCTCCCACTGACACCAATGATGGGGCACTATTCCTCCTACTGACACCAATGATGGGACACTATTCTTCTCACTATTACCAATGATGGGGCACTATTCCTCCCACTAACACCAATGATGGGACACTATTCCTCCTACTGACACCAATGATGGGGCACTATTCCTCCCACTGACACCAATGATGGGGCACTATTCCTTCCACTGACACCAATGATGGGACACTATTCCTCCCACTGATACCAATGATGGGGCACTATTCCTCCTACTGACACCAATGATGGGGCACTATTCCTCCCACTGACACCAATGATGGGACACTATTCCTCCTACTGACACCAATGATGGGGCACTATTCCTCCCACTGACACCAATGATGGGGCACTATTCCTTCCACTGACACCAATGATGGGACACTATTCCTCCCACTAATACCAATGATGGGGCACTATTCCTCCCACTAACACCAATGATGGGACACTATTCATCGTACTGACACCAATGATGGGGAACTATTCCTTCCACTGACACCAATGATGGGACACTATTCCTCCCACTGACACCAATGATGGGACACTATTCCTCCCACTGACACCAATGATGGGGCACTATTCCTCCCACTGACACCAACGATGGGACACTATTCCTCCCACTGACACCATGATGGGACACTATTCCTTCCACTGATACCAATGATGGGGCACTATTCCTCCCACTGACACCAATGATGGGACACTATTCCTTTCACTGATACCAATGATGGGGCACTATTCCTCCCACTGACACCAATGATGGGACACTATTCCTCCCACTGATTATGCCCAACCTCCACATTCTGCATGAAACCCATACAGGAAGGGGAAGCCGCTCTGCCAGGTGCCGCTGGTGCTCTGTACTGACCCTGATAGCGGAAATCGATTGTGGGGTCCTATCCAGCATGCTGGAAAATGTCAACAACTGACCCTAAAAATTTCCTCACACACAATACAAAGACCCCGGTATTGCGATTTATGATTATAATGGCCAATTTCCTGGCAACATTCCGACCTGACAACCCTTTACACAACAAGCTGTGAAATGTTCCCAACCCCCCGCACTTTATTGTATTTTATTATTATAATTACTATTTTCATTATAGTTACAAACATTCATGATTAAAAATCTCCATCAGTCTCCAGATATAGAACTGAAGCAAGAAAAGCAGATTTCCCCCTCTTGTCGCCAATTAAGAGACTTTATTAAATATATACACAAATACAGATATCTGAAAAAAGGACAATCAATAACCAAACTATGTAACTATATATTGTCAATTATATAGATTTCCAAGGTGTATTTAACCACTTCAGCCCCGGACCAATTGGCAGCCAAAGGACCAGGCCCCTTTTTGCGATTCGGCACTGCGTCGCTTTAACTGACAATTGCGCATTTGTGCGACGTGGCTCCCAGACAAAATCGCCGTCCTTTTTTTCCCAAAAATAGAGCTTTCTTTTGGTGGTATTTGATCGCCCCCGCGGTTTTTATTTTTTGCGCTATAAACAAAAATAGAGCGACAATTTTGAAAAACAATGCAATATTTTTTGCTTTTTGCTATAATAAATATCCCCCAAAAATATATAAAAAAAAATTTTTTTTTCGTCAGTTTAGGCCGATACGTATTCTTCTACATATTTTTGGTAAAAAAAAATGCAATTAGCGATTATTGATTGGTTTTGCGCAAAAGTTATAGCGTTTACAAAATAGGGGATAGTTTTATAGCATTTTTATTAATATTTTTTTTTTTTACTAGTAATGGCGGCGATCAGCGATTTTTATTGTGACTGCGACATTATGGCGGACACATCGGACATTTTTGACACATTTTTGGGACCATTGTCATTTATACAGAAATCAGTGCTATTTAACCCTTTCAATACCCGCCCATAGTCATATGACGCCCACAAGGTGGATCTACCATCCTGGGTGGGCGTCATATGATGTCCTCCCATTCCCGGCCGCCTGGGCGGCGTGCGCGCACGCCCGCGGCGTCGCTCGGGACCCGGTGCGAGTGCCCGGCGGCCGCGATGTCCGCCGGGCACCCGCGATTGCCTGTTAAAACAACGGGACCGTACGGGACCGTGGAGCTGTGTGTGTAAACACACAGCTCCACGTCCTGTCAGCGAGCAGGAGACCGATCATGTGATCCCAGTACGGAGGAACACATGATCGGTCTCCTCCCCTTGAGTCCCCTCCCCCCACAGTTAGAATCACACATATAGGGAATACATTAACCCCTGCAGCGCCCCCTAGTGTTAACCCCTTCCCTGACAGTCACATTTACACAGTAATCAATGCAATTTTATAGCAACGATCGCTGTGTAAATGTGAATGGTCCCAAAAATGTGTCAAAAGTGTCCGAAGTGTCCGCCGCAATGTCGCAGTCACAAAAAAAAAAAAAAATGCAATAAATCTATCCCCTATTTTGTAGACGCTATAACTTTTGCGCAAACCGATCAATATACGCTTATTGCGATTTTTTTTTTTACCAAAAATATGTAGAAGAATACGTATCGGCCTAAACTGAGGGAAAAATGTTTTTTTATATATTTTTGGGGGAAATTTATTATAGCAAAAAGCATAAAATATTGCATTTTTTTCAAAATTATCGCTCTATTTTTGTTTATAGCGCAAAAAATAAAAACCGCAAGGGCGATCAAATACGACCAAAAGAAAGCTCAATTTGTGGCAAAAAAAGGACGTCAATTTTGTTTGGGTGTAACGTCGCACGACCGCGCAATTGTCAGTTAAAGCGACGCAGTGCCGAATCGCAAAAAGTGCTCTGGTAAGGAAGGGTGTAAAATGGCCCGGTGTTGAAGCGGTTAAATACACTGATTCCTGTGTAAATGGCACTGGCCGTGAAAGAGTTAACCACTAGGGGGCGGGGAGGGGCTAAGTGTGACGTGTTGTTTTTTTTTTTACAGCAGGGGGGCGGGGCTGACGTCTGACGTCACTGATCGGCTTTCCCGATGACAGAGAACAGCAGATCACTGACAGTCAGAGTAGGAAGCGCGGGGAGAGGTTTGTTTACACAGACCTCTCCCCATTCTACAGCTGTGACCCGATCGCGGGACACCAGCGGCGATCGGGTCGGCTGGTCCCGCGGCCGTGGTCACAGAGCTTTCGTCCGGGTCGCGAGCGCCCCATGGCTAGGCATTTAAAGGGCATGTATATATACGTGCTTTTGCCTAGCCGTGCCATTCTGCCGACGTATATCTACAGGCGGCGGTCGGGAAGCGGTTAAAATGTCGCTCATGGAGATTTTTAGGTATAGTAGCTTGGCGCCATTCCACGAGCGTTGTCAATTTTAAAGCATGACATGTTTGGTATCTATTTACTCGGTGTAACATCATCTTTCATATTTTACCATAAAAAATGGATTATATATTGTGTATTGTTTGTTTTTTGCATTAAAGTGTTGTTTTTTCCAAATAAACTGCGTTTGGAAAATACTGTGTGAGATAAAAAAAAAATTACAATGACCGCCTATTAATTCTCTAAGGTCTCTGCTAATATATATATATATAATGTTTGGGGGTTCTGAGTAATTTTCCAGCAAAAAAAAATGCAGATTTTCACATGTAGGAGATAAATGTTATGCCGCGTACACACGGTCGGAATTTTCGTCGGAAAAAGCTCTGATGGTTTTCCCATCGGAATTCCAACGGAATTTCACTCAAACTGTCTTGCCTACACACGGTCACACCAAATTCCGACATTCAATAACACCGCGGCATAAAACACGTTCGACAGCACTATAAAAGGGAAGTTTAATGTTTCCGAGCTTTGCGTCGAATTGTTTCCGAGCATGCGTCGGAATTTTGCGTGTCGGAATTGCATACACACGATCGGAAAATCCGATAGAAAGGTTTTCCGTCGGAAAAATTGAGAACAGGTTCTCAATCCAAAGTCCGTCGGAAATTCCGACAGAAAAAGACCGATGGGGCGTACACACGGTCGGAAAATCCGATGAAAAGCTCCCATCGGACTGTTTCCATCGGAAAATTCCGACCGTGTGTACGCCGCATTAGAATTGATCTGGTCAATGTACAAGGAGGATATATGGGATTTTTTTAGGTGCAGAATGGATTGCAAAAATATCAAATATAATGTTTAAAAGTTTTTATTTTGAAATCCAAAATAAAAATAATTACGTTGGAAGATATAGCAATTAGCAGGTACAATGTGACACAATGTTAACAAGACAGCATATGAGGTAGAAGACTTCCCTCTCTAGTAAAGTGGTGTAAACCCTTATGCCTTGTACATATATTGTACATATTCCGACCACAAAATCCGTCGGATTGTCCGAAACTGGTGTTGCATACACACGGTCGGACAAAGTTGTTATTTGATCTGAGTATGTGTGGCACTTTGTCCGATCGGAATTCTCTACAAGTCCGATCGGATTTTTTTGTCGGGAAAATTTGAGATCCTGCTCTCAAATTAATTTCCGTCAGG
This sequence comes from Lithobates sylvaticus, assembly GCA_028564925.1. Classification (NCBI taxonomy): domain Eukaryota; kingdom Metazoa; phylum Chordata; class Amphibia; order Anura; family Ranidae; genus Lithobates; species Lithobates sylvaticus. The sequence continues at coordinate 6,959,871 of CM053031.1, read as the reverse complement.
AATTGCCGACGGAAAAAGTCCGATACAGCCCACACACGATCGGATTTTCCCAACAACATAATCCGATCTGACTTTTCCCGTCGGATTTTCCGACCGTGTGTACGCGGCATTACAGACCACTTTGACCTACAGGTAAGCCTAGATTAAGGCTCACCTGTAGGTCCAAGAAATATCTCCTAAACCTTCAGGGTTTAGGAGATATTTGCAAAAAGACTCGCTGGATCACAGATTGGAGTAAGGGGTCAATCCCGACCCCTTACCACGTGATCAGCTGTCAGCCAATGACAGCTGATCACGTGATGTCAACACAGCCGGTGTTGTATCATTATCCGTCCCCCATCACCAAGTGTCCGAGGTGTACTGCACATGCACAGTACACAGGACGCCCATATTCCGAAAATTGCCGAGGATGAACGGCGCCTGCGCCGTGAGTCCACTTTCAAGCCCCACCATCCCAGTGGACATAGAGTTAGAATATAAAAGTGCCGAGCGCAGCGAGGCCGTGCCCGATGCGTGGCGAGCGAAGCGAGCCCGCGAGGGGCCCTCTCAATTTGACTAACCCTATGTCCGCTTGGATGGTGGGGGCTTCTCCTCGACTCACGGCGCAGGCGCCGCTCATCTTCCGACAATTTCCGAAAATCATGCGCAGTAGACTTCGGACACCTAGTGACAGCCGGACATTGGTGATAGAACACCGGTAATCGGCTATTTTTTTTTTCTTGCGTGGTCGGCGCGAGGAGAAAAAAAAAGAGCCGATCACCAGCGGCAGTGAGAGGGGCATCAGTCCTGATCACTGCAAGCTGCCGCCAGCCCCTCAGTGCCCACCTGTGCCCCCTACGAGTAGGCAACAGTGCTGCCTACCAGTGCTCACTAGCACCACCCATCAGTGCCCACAGTGCCACCTGTCAGTGCCCACAGTGCCATCTGTCAGGGCCCACAGTGCCACCTGTCAGTGCCCACAATCAGTGCCTGAGGAACAGTGCTGCACATAAGTGCCTCCTATCAGTGCCCATCAGTGTCACCTACCAGTGCCCATCAGTGCCCATCAGTGCCACCTATCAGTGCCATCTATCAGTGCCCATCTAGCTTTGTGGGCGCTTTTAACCCTTTATTTGGCCACTAGCAGGGGTTAAAAGCGCCCCACTAGCGCTGGAAAAACGCCGGTAAAGCGCCGCTAGCTTAAGCGGCGCTTTACGAGCCTTTTTTCCGGGCGCTGGCAGTGTGAAAGGGCTCTTAAAGCACTCGGGCTTTCACACTGGGATTGCAGATGAGGCTTCTTTCAAGCGCTTTACAGGCGCTTTTTTTAACGCTAAAACACATGAAAAACGCCCCAGTGTGAAAGGGGTCTTATTGTTTGTTTAGCAAAAAATAAAAACCCCAGCTGTGATTAAATACCACCAAAAGAAAGCTCTATTTGTGGGGGAAAAACATGATAAAAATCATTCATTTGGGTACAGCGTTGTATGACCGCGCAATTGTCATTCAAAATGCGTCAGCGCCGAAAGCTTGAAGAAAAGATGACCGCCAACCCCTCAAAACCCTTTGGGATCTATTCACACTTTCACCCAAGATTCACCCAACTTTCACCCAAGATTTGCACATTTAATTGGATTCAATTGAAGAAATGCATAAATATCGGGTTAAAGCTGAATCTTGTGTGAAAAACATTGATGAATAGACACTATAAAGTAGCAACAAATGTATCCCAATGTCACTCATTCATTTATGATGTTTCCCATCGTGTAAAAACATCCAACCCCCCCCCCCCCGGATCCATTATCTTATGTTTTGCTGAACTTTCCTCTGCGGTCAGGTGTTGTATGTCCCGGATGGAATGTGGGCGTGTCCTACCTGCTACCGAAAACTTCTATAAATACCAGATTATCCTATCAGGGCTTCCAATCTTCTCTTGCTTGGGGGGGGGGGGGGCTTCTTTTTCCTTTTTAGTACATCAGTAGTGTAGATCCAGCTGTCCTCTGATGACCAATTCTGCTTCAACCAGTTCCCACCCAGCAGGGGGCAGAATGACAACTCATGGGGCCCCCAGGCAATCAGAGATTATGGGGCCCCCAGGCAATCAGAGATTATTGGGCCACACAGTATACACACACACAGTATACAATCACACAGTATACACAGATATGTACACACAGTATACACATACATGTACACACAGTATACACGGACATGTACACACAGTATACACATACATGTACACACAGTATACACGGACATGTACACACAGTATACACAGACATGTTTCTATTGGCTGAGAAGGTACTGGAGAGGTGGGGCAGCTATAATCTCTGGATTTTTAGACCAAAAGGATGTCGGTAAGGGACATTCCAAAAACAGATGTAAAAAAAACACAGATTTTTACATACTGTCCCTGGTTTTACTAAGGCTGGTAACCCTGATGGGGCCCCCTAGTGGCCGAATGGTCAGTCCGCCCCTGGTTTTACCTCTGCTGTATGTCCGTCCCCCAAGAACCACAGAGAGAGAAAGAGACCCCAATATCCTCTCAGATCATCTCACCTCCAATTTCTCCCCCCACACACAGACCGATTGGTGATCTCACCATCACGACTTTGATTACCATTATACGTTCTAAATGGGTTTTATGTTCTTTGAAGGAAAGATATTAAATTGCCACAACTTCCCCCGAATATTTTCTGTTTTGTTATAGGAATGATCTGGAATGGGTTAAAGATTTGTGTCGTTTGTGTCTGGCCCCCACCCGCGGGCTGTGCACATTGCACTTTATAAATTATTCCCAGCTAAAAAATCACCGAATCTTACTTCCAATTAACACCCGGCCTGCCATCGGCGCCCATCATGTGACACCGCCGGCGACGCTGCATAATTACAGAAGCTCATGACAGAAGATTTATGCCTAGTATGCAAATAAGGTTTGTTTTCAATTAAAGGGTCATTCCACCCTAAAAAGGGTCTTCAAGTTGGGGAGGAAGGGAGTACCTGGTGAGGACCCCCCCCCCCAACCTAAAGACCCTTTAGGTCATGAATCCCAGAGCCAACAGAACACGGATCAGTTGGGTGCATCACCCAACGAGGAAAGTCCAGGCTCTGCTCAGGTCCACCTGGAAGTGTTGGTAGTTCTGGTCCACCTTGGTTTCCTCTTGCCTCTCCCAGGGTGATCCTTCTCACCTTTGTGTGTTTCAGATCCTCCTGGTACATTCCCCCGAAATATAAAACACATACAAACTGAACCCCTTCTTCCCCACCAGTCACCTACTGAACCCCTTCTTCCCCACCAGTCACCTACTGAACCCCTTCTTCCCCATCAGTAACCTACTGAACCCCTTCTTCCCCACCATTCACCTACTGAACCCCTTTTTCCCCACCAGTCACCTACTGAACCCCTTCTTCCCCACCAGTAACCTACTGAACCCCTTCTTCCCCACCAGTCACCTACTGAACCCCTTCTTCCCCACCAGTCAGCTACTGAACCCCTTCTTCCCCACCAGTCACCTACTGAACCCCTTCTTCCCCATCAGTCACCTACTGAACCCCTTCTTTCCCACCAGTCACCTACTGAACCCCTTCTTCCCCATCAGTCACCTACTGAACCCCTTCTTCCCCACCATTCACCTACTGAACCCCTTTTTCCCCACCATTCACCTACTGAACCCCGTCTTCCCCACCAGTCACCTACTGAACCCCTTCTTCCCCACCAGTCAGCTACTGAACCCCTTCTTCCCCACCAGTCACCTACTGAACCCCTTCTTCCCCATCAGTCACCTACTGAACCCCTTATTCCCCACCATTCACCTACTGAACCCCTTTTTCCCCACCATTCACCTACTGAACCCCTTTTCCCCACCATTCACCTACTGAACCCCTTCTTCCCCACCAGTCAACTACTGAACCCCTTCTTCCCCACCAGTCACCTACTGAACCCCTTCGTCACCTACTGAACCCCTTCTTCCCCACCAGTCACCTACTGAACCCCTTCTTCCCCACCAGTCACCTACTGAACCCCTTCTTCCCCACCAGTCACCTACTGAACCCCTTCTTTCCCACCAGTCACCTACTGAACCCATTCTTCCCCACCAGTCACCTACTGAACCCCTTCTTCCCCACCAGTCACCTACTGAACCCCTTCTTTCCCACAGTCACCTACTGAACCCCTTCTTCCCCACCAGTCACCTACTGAACCCCTTCTTCCCCACCAGTCACCTACTGAACCCCTTCTTCCCCACCAGTCAGCTACTGAACCCCTTCTTCCCCACCAGTCACCTACTGAACCCCTTCTTCCCCACCAGTCAGCTACTGAACCCCTTCTTCCCCACCAGTCACCTACTGAACCCCTTCTTCCCCACCAGTCACCTACTGAACCCCTTCTTCCCCACCAGTCACCTACTGAACCCCTTCGTCACCTACTGAACCCCTTCTTCCCCACCAGTCACCTACTGAACCCCTTCTTCCCCACCAGTAACCTACTGAACCCCTTCTTCCCAACCAGTCACCTACTGAACCCCTTCTTCCCCACCAGTCACCTACTGAACCCCTTCTTCCCCACCAGTCAGCTACTGAACCCCTTCTTCCCCACCAGTCAGCTACTGAACCCCTTCTTCCCCACCAGTCAGCTACTGAACCCCTTCTTCCCCACCAGTCACCTACTGAACCCCTTCTTCCCCACCAGTCACCTACTGAACCCCTTCTTCCCCATCAGTCAGCTACTGAACCCCTTCTTCCCCACCAGTCACCTACTGAACCCCTTCTTCCCCATCAGTCAGCTACTGAACCCCTTCTTCCCCTCCAGTCACCTACTGAACCCCTTCTTCCTCACCAGTCACCTACTGAACCCCTTCTTCCCCTCCAGTCACCTACTGAACCCCTTCTTCCTCACCAGTCACCTACTGAACCCCTTCTTCCCCACCAGTAACCGACAGAACCTCTTCTTCCCCACCAGTCACCTACTGAACTCCTTCTTCCCCATCAGTAACCTACTGAACCCCTTCTTCCCCATCAGTCACCTACTGAACCCCTTCTTCCCCTCCAGTCACCTACTGAACCCCTTCTTCCTCACCAGTCACCTACTGAACCCCTTCTTCCCCATCAGTAACCTACTGAACCCCTTCTTCCCCACCAGTCACCTACTGAACCCTTCTTCCCCACCAGTCACCTACTGAACCCCAATGACCAATGTAAGGAACATTCTTCCCACTGATCACCAATGTAAGGAGCATTCTTCCCACTGATCACCAATGTAAGGAACATTCTTCCCACTGATCACCAATGTAAGGAACATTCTTCCCACTGATCACCAATGTAAGGAACATTCTTCTCACTGATCACCAATGTAAGGAACATTCTTCTCACTGATCACCAATGTAAGGAACATTCTTCTCACTGATCACCAATGTAGGGAACATTCTAATCACTGATCGCCAATGTAAGGAACATTCTTCTCACTGATCACCAATGTAAGAAACATTCTTCCCACTGATCACCAATGTAAGGAACATTCTTCTCACTGATCACCAATGTAAGGAACATTCTTCTCACTGATCACCAATGTAAGGAACATTCTTCCCACTGATCACCAATGTAAGGAACATTCTTCCCACTGATCACCAATGTAAGGAACATTCTTCTCACTGATCACCAATGTAAGGGACATTCTTCTCACTGATCACCAATGTAAGGAACATTCTTCTCACTGATCACCAATGTAAGGAACATTCTTCTCACTGACCACCAATGTAAGGAACATTCTTCCCACTGATCACCAATGTAAGGAACATTCTTCTCACTGATCACCAATGTAAGGAACATTCTTCTCACTGATCACCAATGTAAGGAACATTCTTCTCACTGACCACCAATGTAAGGAACATTCTTCCCACTGATCACCAATGTAAGGAACATTCTTCCCACTGATCACCAATGTAAGGAACATTCTTCTCACTGATCCCCAATGTAAGGAACATTCTTCTCACTGACCACCAATGTAAGGAACATTCTTCCCACTGATCACCAATGTAAGGAACATTCTTCTCACTGATCACCAATGTAAGGAACATTCTTCCCACTGATCACCAATGTAAGGAACGTTCTTCTCACCGATCACCAATGTAAGGAACGTTCTTCTCACCGATCACCAATGTAAGGAACATTCTTCTCACTGATCACCAATGTAAGGGACATTCTTCCCACTGATCACCAATGTAAGGAACATTCTTCTCACTGATCACCAATGTAAGGAACATTCTTCTCACTGATCACCAATGTAAGGAACATTCTTCCCACTGATCACCAATGTAAGGAACATTCTTCTCACTGATCACCAATGTAAGGAACATTCTTCTCACTGATCACCAATGTAAGGGACATTCTTCTCACTGATCACCAATGTAAGGAACATTCTTCTCACTGATCACCAATGTAAGGGACATTCTTCTCACTGATCACCAATGTAAGGAACGTTCTTCTCACTGATCACCAATGTAAGGAACATTCTTCTCACTGATCACCAATGTAAGGAACATTCTTCTCACTGATCACCAATGTAAGGAACATTCTTCTCACTGACCACCAATGTAAGGAACATTCTTCCCACTGATCACCAATGTAAGGAACATTCTTCTCACTGATCACCAATGTAAGGAACATTCTTCTCACTGATCACCAATGTAAGGAACATTCTTCTCACTGACCACCAATGTAAGGAACATTCTTCCCACTGATCACCAATGTAAGGAACATTCTTCTCACTGATCACCAATGTAAGGAACATTCTTCTCACTGATCACCAATGTAAGGAACATTATTCTCACTGATCACCAATGTAAGGAACATTCTTCTCACTGATCACCAATGTAAGGAACATTCTTCTCACTGATCACCAATGTAAGGAACATTCTTCCCACTGATCACCAATGTCAGGAACATTCTTCTCACTGATCACCAATGTAAGGAACATTCTTCTCACTGATCACCAATGTAAGGAACATTCTTCCCACTGATCACCAATGTCAGGAACATTCTTCTCACTGATCACCAATGTAAGGAACATTCTTCTCACTGATCACCAATGTAAGGAACATTCTTCTCACTGATCACCAATGTCAGGAACATTCTTCTCACTGATCACCAATGTAAGGAACATTCTTCTCACTGATCACCAATGTAAGGAACATTCTTCCCACTGATCACCAATGTAAGGAACATTCTTCTCACTGATCACCAATGTCAGGAACATTCTTCTCACTGATCACCAATGTAAGGAACATTCTTCTCACTGATCACCAATGTAAGGAACATTCTTCCCACTGATCACCAATGTCAGGAACATTCTTCTCACTGATCACCAATGTAAGGAACATTCTTCTCACTGATCACCAATGTAAGGAACATTCTTCTCACTGATCACCAATGTCAGGAACATTCTTCTCACTGATCACCAATGTAAGGAACATTCTTCTCACTGATCACCAATGTAAGGAACATTCTTCTCACTGATCACCAATGTCAGGAACATTCTTCTCACTGATCACCAATGTAAGGAACATTCTTCTCACTGATCACCAATGTAAGGAACATTCTTCTCGCTGATCACCAATGTAAGGAACATTCTTCCCACTGATCACCAATGTAAGGAACATTCTTCTCACTGATCACCAATGTAAGGAACATTCTTCCCACTGATCACCAATGTAAGGAACATTCTTCTCACTGATCACCAATGTAAGGAACATTCTTCTCACTGATCACCAATGTAAGGAACATTCTTCCCACTGATCACCAATGTAAGGAACATTCTTCTCACTGATCACCAATGTAAGGAACATTCTTCTCACTGATCACCAATGTAAGGAACATTCTTCTCACTGATCACCAATGTAAGGAACATTCTTCCCACTGATCACCAATGTAAGGAACATTCTTCCCACTGATCACCAATGTAAGGAACATTCTTCTCACTGATCACCAATGTAAGGAACATTCTTCCCACTGATCACCAATGTAAGGAACATTCTTCCCACTGATCACCAATGTCAGGAACATTCTTCTCACTGATCACCAATGTAAGGAACATTCTTCCCACTGATCACCAATGTCAGGAACATTCTTCTCACTGATCACCAATGTAAGGAACATTCTTCTCACTGATCACCAATGTCAGGAACATTCTTCTCACTGATCACCGATGTAAGGAACATTCTTCCCACTGACCATCACACTAATGTACTTTGTATTTATTAGGGTTTTCTTGAGCCTGGAAGAGTTTTTCAAGGGTTCCTCCACGTTATAAAGTTAAAGAAATGTTGCAACAACGCATCCCCTCGCACTGCAAGGCTGATTTAGACTTTCAGCTGGTGTGGGGCAACCCAATTGAAAGCCATAATGTCATATAATTACACCGATTACAACAGAACAAAGTTTGTGGAATGGAAGTATATGGAATCTTTGTTTTCCCATTCTCTGGGATTACGGATATACAGCCTCATATAACGTGCCGAGTCATGAAACGCATTAGGAATACAGAAGTCATTTACACCCGTTGTTGTCAGAGGATGGAAATAACTGACGCTGGATATTTCCTAAGAGAATATAATTCTAACAACGCCGGAGCTGATTTTTGTAAATTGCACATTCCCGGCAAGTCTCTCGGCAGGAATGAGTGCAGCTCGGTGCCCCTTCTCATGGAGATTACGCCAATCTTACTGTTGACACGACGCGTTTCACTGTATAAACACCCCGGTGAGTCACAGACGGTCCCCCTCTCCATCCTCTAGAATAGTTTGTTGCTGCTGGCCCACGGGCGATGCCGGCGATCGCTGATTCTGGCCTTTTTTGGTTATCTGATGTCCTGACTGTTCAGACAATAAAATGCAGAGGAATGAAAAACTGGAAGGGAGGATGGAGGTGGGAGTGACAAGTGTAGGCAGCCGCGTGTCTGGTTCTGGAGATTCGCACCTGACCCCACCGGGCCTCAGACCCCCAGAACCCCCCCCCACCTGGAACCCATCTGTACCTCCAGCCTGACCTCACACTTCCTACCTAAAACCAGCTTTACTATGACAGACAGCAATGCTGCAAGACGGCTCTCGCGTGTTACTGGCGACGGGCCATCAGAAAGCTGGAAAGAGACTGTTGTGTGTTACAAGAAACTGTTACAGGTTGTTAGAGGCGGCTTCCAATTCCTTCAAATTGCATCTAATTATCCAGAAGCTGCTAGACTGATCCACCTCACAAGAAAATGTTAGACTGATTTCAACTTTTCTGGAGACTGTTAGACTGCTTTAAACTTACAAAAGGGGCCTGGTGTTGTCTTTTTTGGGGGGGGGGGTCTTTTGTGCCTGGGGGAGCTTTGGAGCCTGGGGAATTGTCTATGGGGAGTCCTTGTAGCATGGGGGAATTGTCTTTGGGGGGCCCTTGTAGCCTGGGGGGGTTGTCTTTGGGGGAGGGTCTTTGGAGCCTCGGGAATTGTCTTTGGGGGGGTCCTTGTAGCCTGGGGGGGTTATCTTTCGAGCCTGGGGGATTGAGTTTTGGAGGTCCTTGGAGCCTGGGGATCTTTGAAGCCTGGGGGGAGGGGGGGAATCTCTGGAGCCTGGTGGATTGTCTTTGGGGGGGGGGACTTTGGAGCCTGGGCGGAATCTTTGGAGCCTGGGAGATTGTCTTAGGGGGGGTCCTTGGAGCCTGGTAGGGGTCTCTGGAGCCTGGGGGATGGAATCGTGGGAGCCTGGGGGATTGTCTTTGGGGGTCCTTGGAGCCTGGGATGTCTTTAAAGCCTGGGGGGGATCTTTGGAGTCTGGTGGGTTGTCTTTGGGAAGGGGGGCTTTGGAGCATGGGAGATTGTCTTTGGGGGGGTCATTGGAGCCTGGGGATTGTCTTTGGGAGGTCCTTGGAGCCTGGGATGTCTTTGAAGCCTGGGATATCTTTGAAGCCTGGAGGGGGGGGGATCTCTGGAGACTGGTGGGTTGTCTTTGGGGGGGGGGGGGGCTTTGGAGCTTGGACGGGGTGTTTGGAGCCTGGGAGATTGTCTTTGGGGGGAGTCCTTGGAGCCTGGGGGGGGGGGGGGTATCTGTGGAGCCTGGGAGATTGTCTTTGAGGGCTGTCTTTGGAGCCTGGGCGAAATCTTTGGAGCCTGAGGAATTGTTTTTTGGGGGGTCCTTGGAGCCTGAGGTGGTTATCTTTGGAGCCTAGGGGATTTTCTTTGGGGGGGGGGTCTCTGGAGCCTGGGGGGGGGGATATTTGGAGCCTGAAGGGATTGTCTTTAATGATTACTTGGAGCCGGGGGGGGCGGGGGGGCTGTCTTTGGACCCGGAAGAGGGGGATCCTTGGAGCTTGGGGTATTGTCTTTGGGGAACCTTTAGAGCCTTTTGGAAGCTTTACTATAGGGAGGGGGGTACAGGAGATGGTCAGAGACTGCAGACATAGTACAGGAGATGATCTTTGGATCCTGGGGTGGTTGTCTTTGGGGGCTCTTTGAAGCCTAAGGGTGGGCTTGTCCTTGGGGGGGCTTGTCCTTGCCTGGGGGGTATCTTTGGAGCCTGGGGGTTGTCTTTGGGGGGTCCTTGAAGCTTTTGGAGCCTTGTCTTTTTTAGAGGGAGTCTTTGGATCCTGGGGGGGGGGGGGGTTCCGGTTTCTTTTAAGCCTAACAGGGGGGCTTGTCTTTGGAGCCTGGGGGTTGTCTTTGGGGGGGGGGGGGGGCTTTTAAGCCTGTGGGGAATCTTTGGATCCTGAGGGGTTGTCTTTGGGGGGGGGGGGGGGCCCTCTTGGGGGGGGGGGGTCCTTGAAGCCTTGGGGGGGGGGGGTTATCTTTGGAGCCTTGGGAAGGGTTGTCTTTATAGGAAGTCTTTGGATCCTGGGGGGGGGGGGGGGTTGTCTTTGGGGGGGGGGGGTCCTTGAAGCCTTGGGGGGGGGTTATTTTTGGAGCCTTGGGAAGGGTTGTCTTTATAGGAAGTCTTTGGATCCTGGGGGGGTTGTCTTTTGGGGGTCTTTGGAGCCCAGGGGGGGAGGGGGGATGGTTTTGCAGTCTCTTCTCCCTGCCGGCTGTGGGATTTTCCCGCCTGTTTATTCTCCGCTCAGAGAGATTACAGAAGGAGTGAGATCGCTGCGCCCTCAGACAGCAGAGCGAGGATTTACGAGGCGCCTGTGACGGGACTGACACACTTTCCTCGATTTTTCGAGGACTTAAATTTATGAAGTGTTCGAAATCTCCAATCTGTGTATAAAATTCCCCTCCGAAATGTAAAGTATCCAAAATCCTCCTTCCATCTCCCGGAATGTTATCCTTTTAAATAGCAACTCCAAGCTAAACACTGTAAAGCCGTCTGTGCCGCGCCAACGTCATCCAGGGAACGCCGATATCGGGCTACAGTCCTCCAGCGGAACTCCGGCACCACATTTTATTATTAAATCCTCCCCTTTGGTCTTTCACGGTTGTAACGGCTTCTCTCCTGGACTGAAACGCCTTCCTCTGATTTCACCGCACACTGTGAGCTTCTCACCATGTGCATTAGCAAAGTCAGACAGAGCCCCGCCCCATTTCCTGGTTGAAAGACGTCAGGCATCATCTAGGCCTTTCTTCCCCAGCCTGACTGAACCTGGCTCCGCCCCTTTCATTCATAGGATTTCAGTTCTTTCAATCGTGGAGGCTCAGCCTCATATATTGGGGTTACCTAAGCCTAAGGTGGTCTGTAGGCAAATGAAGCCTGGCTAGGAACACCTCCTCTAGATTGACACCCGCCAATCAAGGCAGTTTGATATTTGCATAACTCCTCCCACTGCTTACATCAGTACTGAGGGTTCCTGACAGGGGACTGAGGCAAGCGTTCTTCTTGTAGGAAAGGTCTCTGCGTTTATTGTGTACACAGATCTTCCTTTATCACGGTGAGAACAAAGAATAACATGTTACAATAAATCCATATAAAGATTACATTTCCAGCCAGTAGGTGGAGCTCTACCTTCTTTTTCATGACTAACTGAACGAAATTCTACAGGAGATGATCAGAGACTGCAGACATACTGCAGGAGATGGTCAGAGACTGCAGACATAGTACAGGAGATGATCAGAGACTGCAGACATAGTACAGGAGATGGTCAGAGACTGCAGACATGGTACAGGAGATGATCAGAGACTGCAGACATGGTACAGGAGATGATCAGAGACTGCAGACATAATACAGGAGATGGTCAGAGACTGCAGACATTCTACAGGAGATGATCAGAGACTGCAGACATAGTACAGGAGATGATCAGAGACTGCAGACATAGTACCGGAGATGATCAGAGACTGCAGACATAGTACCGGAGATGATCAGAGACTGCAGACATAGTACAGGAGATGATCAGAGACTGCAGACATAGTACAGGAGATGATCAGAGACTGCAGACATAGTACAGGAGATGATCAGAGACTGCAGACATAGTACAGGAGATGATCAGAGACTGCAGACATAATACAGGGGATGATCAGAGACTGCAGACATTCTACAGGAGATGATCAGAGACTGCAGACATAGTACAGGAGATGGTCAGAGACTGCAGACATAGTACAGGAGATGATCAGAGACTGCAGACATAATACAGGGGATGATCAGAGACTGCAGACATTCTACAGGAGATGATCAGAGACTGCAGACATATTACATGATATGATCAGAGACTGCAGACATAGTACAGGAGATGATCAGAGACTGCAGACATAGTACAGGAGATGATCAGAGACTGCAGACATAGTACAGGAGATGATCAGAGACTGCAGACATACTACAGGGGATGATCAGCGACAGCAGACATACTACAGGAGACAGTCAGAGACTGCAGACATACTACAGAAGATGATCAGAGACTGCAGACATAGTACAGGAGATGATCAGAGACTGCAGACATACTACAGGAGATGATCAGAGACTGCAGACATAGTACAGGGGATGATCAGAGACTGCAGACATAGTACAGGGGATGATCAGAGACTGCAGACATAGTACAGGAGACGGTCATAGACTGCAGACATAGTACAGGAGATGATCAGAGACTGCAGACATAGTACAGGGGATGATCAGAGACTGCAGACATAGTACAGGAGATGATCAGAGACTGCAGACATAGTACAGGAGATGATCAGAGACTGCAGACATAATACAGGAGATGATCAGAGACTGCAGACATACTACAGGAGATGGTCATAGACTGCAGACATAGTACAGGAGATGGTCAGAGACTGCAGACATAGTACAGGAGACGGTCAGAGACTGCAGACATAGTACAGGAGATGGTCAGAGACTGCAGACATATTACAGGAGACGGTCAGAGACTGCAGACACACTACAGGAGACGGTCAGAGACTGCAGACATACTACAGGAGATGATCAGAGACTGCAGACATAGTACAGGGGATGGTCAGAGACTGCAGACATAGTACAGGAGACGGTCAGAGACTGCAGACACACTACAGGAGACGGTCAGAGACTGCAGACATAGTACAGGGGATGGTCAGAGACTGCAGACATAGTACAGGGGATGATCAGAGACTGCAGACATAGTACAGGGGATGGTCAGAGACTGCAGACATAGTACAGGGGATGGTCAGAGACTGCAGACATAGTACAGGAGGCAATCAGAGACTGTAGACATACTACAGGAGATGGTCAGAGACTGCAGACATAGTACATAGGTCAGAGACTGTGAACATGCTACAGGAGTAGTTGGAGACTGGGGACATGGTTCAAGCGACAGTCATAGACAGGAGACATAGTTGATGCAGCGCCCCTTTGTGGGCGTCGCTGGGAATGGCAGACGTCTTTCGGTTCAGCAGTGGCGCGGTACACGCAGGTATTTGGGGGGCTGTGTTCTCGCTGTCTGACGCTTACAATCAGAATGAATTGCTGCCATTGGTCAGATGATGAATAGAGCGGTGCAGCCACACACCTGCACACTGACGTCAGTACTCTTCACCTTGAGAATCCCCCCCCCTCCGCCCGGCGATGAACCTGCCATGAACCTACCTGTACACGCAGGTATTTGGGGCGCCGTGTTCTCGCTGTCTGACGCTAACAATCAGAATGAATTGCTGCCATAGGTCAGATGATGAATAGAGCGGTGCAGCCACACACCTGCACACTGACGTCAGTACTCTTCACCTTGAGAATCCCCCCCCCCCCCTCCGCCCGGCGATGAACCTGCCAATCGGAGCGCGCCGCGTTCCCAGAGGATCGCACACACATCGTGATTATCTGCACCTGCAGCAGCTGCCGTCACAACCTAAACACGAGGCGACTCCTCTGACCTCAAACTATTCCCGGAGAACGACACGGCCCGGAAACGTATTCTTCCATTTTTTATAAAGACGAAGAACTAGAAAGATAAATGAGATGCTGCAGAAATCATTTCAATCCTCCCCTCCAGTCTTGCACAGGTGTAGCGGCTCCTCTCCTGGACTGAAACGGCTTCCTCTGATTTCACTGCACACTGTGAGCTTCTCACCATGTGCATTAAAAACTGCAACAAGATAGAGTCTGCCTCATTTCCTGGCTGGAGGACGTCCAGCATCATCTAGCACTTTCCTCCCCCCCCCCAGCCTTATTGTCCCTGGCAGACCCGGCGTACTCGCTGTTTGGCTCCCGCGTGCCCCAGTGCCAAAAAAAATAAATCACGTACAGGTACGTGATTTGGAGCTTAAGGACTGCCCTGCCGCAGTATATGTACGATCTATAGGTAAGCCTTATTATAGGATCACCTATAGGAGGGAGGTTTACTTCCTCTTTAACTACTTAAAGTGGTGTTTCCACCAAAAAAAAAAAAAAAAAAATTGCTTAAAATTCATAAAAAATTAAAAAAAAAAATAATTGGAAAAAAAAATTTTTTTTTACTCACCTCTAAATGCTTGTTGCTAGGGGGTCCCTCGTAGTCTGCCTCCTTCAGTGCCCGGCACTGACATCACTTCCCCTCGGCGCAGTCAGTCATCTGGGACACGTGATGACTGCGCGGCGTATCACGGCGTGCGGCGCCGCTCGCGCATGCGCATTGGGTGCCCGGCTGTGAAGCCACAGCGGGTGCCCACAGTAAGAATGACGGCGCCGCGAGCGGAGCAGGGAACGAGGGGGTGCTTCGTTCCCCCGCATCGCTGGACCCTGGGACAGGTAAGTGTCCGATTATTAAAAGTCAGCAGCTGCAGTATTTGTAGCTGATGACTTTTCATTTTTTTTTTTTTAAGGGGCCCCACATTTTAAGGGCCGGCCCTATTTTTCAAACTTGTTGGTTACAAGTTAAAATCTTTTATTTTTTATATTTTTTTGCCAGAAAATTACTTAGAACCCCCAAACATTATATAAACACCCTAGAGAATAAAATGGCGGTCGTTGCAATACTTTATGTCACACCGTATATGCGCAGCGGTCTTACAAACGCAATGTTTTTTAAATAAATACAGTTTTTGAATTAAAAAATAAAAAAAACTGTAAAGTTGGCCCAATTTTTTTTTTTTTTATATTGTGAAAGATAATGTTATGCCGAGTAAATTGATACCCAACACGTCACGCTTCAAAATTGAGACAAACTTTGACCCTTAAAAATCTCCATAGGCGATAAAATGACAGAAAATGTCTGCAGGTTACCAGTTTTGAGTGACAGGGGAGGTCTAGGGCTAGAATTATTGCTCTCGCTCTACTGATCGCGGCGATACCTCACATGTGTGGTTTGAACACCGTTTTCATATGTGGGTGCTACTCACGTATGCGTTCGCTTCTGCGCGCGAGCTCGGCGCAAGGGGGCGCTTTAAAAAAATATTTTTTTTTTTTCTTATTTATTTTACTTTTCTTTTTTTTTTTTTTTTTTACGCTGTCCCTTTAAAATATTTTTTTCTGGATTATTCCTATTACAAGAAATGTAAGCATCCCCTGTAATAGAAAAAAAAAGCATGACAGGACCTCTTCAATGTGAGATCTGGGGGGACAAAAAGATCTCACATCTTATATTTACCCTAAAATGCAATAAAAAAAATGTCTTTTTTTTTTGCAATAATTTTTTTTTTCCCTTTTAAGGCCGTTGGGCAGAAATGACGTTATACAGATATATACAGTATATCTCTCCTCTAATAGAATATACAGTATATCTCCTCTAATAATATATACAGTATATCTCTCCTCTAATAGTATATACAGTATATATCTCCTCTAATAGTATATACAGTATATCTCTCCTCTAATACTATATACAGTATATATCTCCTCTAATAGTATATACAGTATATCTCTCCTCTAATAGTATATACAGTATATCTCTCCTCTAATATAATATACAGTATATATCTCCTCTAATAGTATTCTACAGTATATCTCTCCTCTAATAGTATATACAGTATATATCTCCTCTAATACTATATACAGTTTATCTCTCCTCTATTAGTACATACAGTATATCTCTCCTCTAATAGAATATACAGTATATATCCTGTATTAATATATACAGTATATCTCTCCTCTAATAGTATATACAGTATATATCTCCTCTAATAGTATATATCTCTCCTCTAATAGTATATACAGTATATCTCTCCTCTAATAGTATATACAGTATATATCTCCTCTAATAGTATATACAGTATATCTCTCCTCTAATAGTATATACAGTATATCTCTCCTCTAATAGAATATACAGTATATATCTCCTCTAATAGTATATACAGTATATCTCTCCTCTAATAGTATATACAGTATATATCTCCTCTAATAGTATCTACAGTATATCTCTCCTCTAATAGTATATACAGTATATCTCTCCTCTAATAGTAGTGGATTTTGCTATAAGCCAGGGCGGGAAGCAAAAAATAAAAAACTCGGGTGATCAAATAGCACCAAAAAAAGTGCGACCGCGCAATTGTCAGTTAAAGTAACGCAGTGCCATATCGCAAAAAATGGCCTGGCCATGAAGGGGGGGGGGTAAATCTTCTGGAAGTGGCTAAATATGACATTTTTGATGCATGTTAATTCTATTGTTAGGTGTTCTGGCCGGCAGGATACGCCCCTCTGTGTATATTTCCTGACATCCTGCCTATAGTCTCTTATAGAAGGTGCTGGCCAATCATCAGGGACTTCCCGCCATCTCACCTGTCGCCGGTTTTACGCATGTCCTTTTATGATGGTATATATATGATATAAATGATGGTATATATATATGATGGTATATATGATGGTATATATATGATGGTATATATGATATATATGATATATATGATGGTATATATGATGGTATATATGATGGTATATATGTTATATATGATGGTATATATTGTATATTGAGATGAAACAGTACTGATAGAAATATGTAGGCTGCCATTGATTGACATGGCTGTCATCCTGATCCTCTGGCTTCCCGGATTTCTATCTGCTAGAATCTGGAATCTGTTCCCATTCTGACTTCACTTGCCGCATGCTTGTCGGTAAGGGTGGCCCGTGGTGTTTCCCTCAGATTCCCTTTAATATCCTCGCGCCCGGCTCTCCGGTGGCGGTGATGTGACCCTTAGTATTCGGGCTTATAGAAGTAATAGGATTATTCATCTATAGATAATGAGAGTGGTGATCCGGCATCTTAATGACCTCTCATCCCAGGAGATGGGAAATTCTCAGTTTCCATGATAACCAGAATCCTATTAATTAGCCAGCGTGCCGGACCACACCGCAGTCATGGCGGGTCACACGCGGGTGATGATACTTTGGTGGGTCCTTGTGGTAGATTATCATAGAAGGTTCTGTGGGGATTGTAGATCGTGATAACATGCAAGACTATAACTCCCAGCATGTCCTGCCAGCCTCAGGAAAACATACGTGTTTGAGGTCCGAAGTGCATGCATTGGGGCTGATATAAGGTGTAAAGTGCATGCATTGGGTCTAAATTGAGGTATGAACTGCATGCATTGGGGCTGATCGGAGGTCTGTGAGATCTGAAATGCATGCATTGGAGCTGATCGGAGGTCTGTGAGGTTTGGACTGCATGCATTGGGGCTGATCGGAGGTCTGTGAGATCTGAAATGCATGCATTGGAGCTGATCGGAGGTCTGTGAGGTTTGGACTGCATGCATTGGAGCTGATCGGAGGTCTGTGAGATCTGAAATGCATGCATTGGAGCTGATCGGAGGTCTGTGAGGTTTGGACTGCATGCATTGGAGCTGATCTGAGGTCTGTGATGTTTGGACTGCATGCATTGGAGCTGATCGGAGGTCTGCGAGATCTGAAATGCATGCATTGGAGCTGATCGGAGGTCTGTGAGATCTGAAATGCATGCATTGGAGCTGATCGGAGGTCTGTGAGGTTTGGACTGCATGCATTGGAGCTGATCGGAGGTCTGTGAGGTTTGGACTGCATGCATTGGAGCTGATCGGAGGTCTGTGAGATCTGAAATGCATGCATTGGAGCTGATCGGAGGTCTGTGAGATCTGAAATGCATGCATTGGAGCTGATCGGAGGTCTGTGAGATCTGAAATGCATGCATTGGAGCTGATCTGAGGTCTGTGAGGTTTGGACTGCATGCATTGGGGCTGATCTGAGGTCTGTGAGGTTTGAACTGCATGCATTGGAGCTGATCTGAGGTCTGTGAGATCTGAAATGCATGCATTGGAGCTGATCGGAGGTCTGTGAGATGGGGGGGTGGGGGGGGGGGGGGGGGGGGGGGGGGGGGGGGTTGGGGGGGGGGGGGGGGGGGGGGGGGGGGGGGGGGGGGGGGGGGGGGGGGGGGGGGGGGGGGGGGGGGGGGGGGGGGGGGGGGGGGGGGGGGGGGGGGGGGGGGGGGGGGGGGGGGGGGGGGGGGGGGGGGGGGGGGGGGGGGGGGGGGGGGGGGGGGGGGGGGGGGGGGGGGGGGGGGGGGGGGGGGGGGGGGGGGGGGGGGGGGGGGGGGGGGGGGGGGGGGGGGGGGGGGGGGGGGGGGGGGGGGGGGGGGGGGGGGGGGGGGGGGGGGGGGGGGGGGGGGGGGGGGGGGGGGGGGGGGGGGGGGGGGGGGGGGGGGGGGGGGGGGGGGGGGGGGGGGGGGGGGGGGGGGGGGGGGGGGGGGGGGGGGGGGGGGGGGGGGGGGGGGGGGGGGGGGGGGGGGGGGGGGGGGGGGGGGGGGGGGGGGGGGGGGGGGGGGGGGGGGGGGGGGGGGGGGGGGGGGGGGGGGGGGGGGGGGGGGGGGGGGGGGGGGGGGGGGGGGGGGGGGGGGGGGGGGGGGGGGGGGGGGGGGGGGGGGGGGGGGGGGGGGGGGGGGGGGGGGGGGGGGGGGGGGGGGGGGGGGGGGGGGGGGGGGGGGGGGGGGGGGGGGGGGGGGGGGGGGGGGGGGGGGGGGGGGGGGGGGGGGGGGGGGGGGGGGGGGGGGGGGGGGGGGGGGGGGGGGGGGGGGGGGGGGGGGGGGGGGGGGGGGGGGGGGGGGGGGGGGGGGGGGGGGGGGGGGGGGGGGGGGGGGGGGGGGGGGGGGGGGGGGGGGGGGGGGGGGGGGGGGGGGGGGGGGGGGGGGGGGGGGGGGGGGGGGGGGGGGGGGGGGGGGGGGGGGGGGGGGGGGGGGGGGGGGGGGGGGGGGGGGGGGGGGGGGGGGGGGGGGGGGGGGGGGGGGGGGGGGGGGGGGGGGGGGGGGGGGGGGGGGGGGGGGGGGGGGGGGGGGGGGGGGGGGGGGGGGGGGGGGGGGGGGGGGGGGGGGGGGGGGGGGGGGGGGGGGGGGGGGGGGGGGGGGGGGGGGGGGGGGGGGGGGGGGGGGGGGGGGGGGGGGGGGGGGGGGGGGGGGGGGGGGGGGGGGGGGGGGGGGGGGGGGGGGGGGGGGGGGGGGGGGGGGGGGGGGGGGGGGGGGGGGGGGGGGGGGGGGGGGGGGGGGGGGGGGGGGGGGGGGGGGGGGGGGGGGGGGGGGGGGGGGGGGGGGGGGGGGGGGGGGGGGGGGGGGGGGGGGGGGGGGGGGGGGGGGGGGGGGGGGGGGGGGGGGGGGGGGGGGGGGGGGGGGGGGGGGGGGGGGGGGGGGGGGGGGGGGGGGGGGGGGGGGGGGGTGGGGGGGGGGGGGGGGGGGGGGGGGGGGGGGGGGGGGGGGGGGGGGGGGGGGGGGGGGGGGGGGGGGGGGGGGGGGGGGGGGGGGGGGGGGGGGGGGGGGGGGGGGGGGGGGGGGGGGGGGGGGGGGGGGGGGGGGGGGGGGGGGGGGGGGGGGGGGGGGGGGGGGGGGGGGGGGGGGGGGGGGGGGGGGGGGGGGGGGGGGGGGGGGGGGGGGGGGGGGGGGGGGGGGGGGGGGGGGGGGGGGGGGGGGGGGGGGGGGGGGGGGGGGGGGGGGGGGGGGGGGGGGGGGGGGGGGGGGGGGGGGGGGGGGGGGGGGGGGGGGGGGGGGGGGGGGGGGGGGGGGGGGGGGGGGGGGGGGGGGGGGGGGGGGGGGGGGGGGGGGGGGGGGGGGGGGGGGGGGGGGGGGGGGGGGGGGGGGGGGGGGGGGGGGGGGGGGGGGGGGGGGGGGGGGGGGGGGGGGGGGGGGGGGGGGGGGGGGGGGGGGGGGGGGGGGGGGGGGGGGGGGGGGGGGGGGGGGGGGGGGGGGGGGGGGGGGGGGGGGGGGGGGGGGGGGGGGGGGGGGGGGGGGGGGGGGGGGGGGGGGGGGGGGGGGGGGGGGGGGGGGGGGGGGGGGGGGGGGGGGGGGGGGGGGGGGGGGGGGGGGGGGGGGGGGGGGGGGGGGGGGGGGGGGGGGGGGGGGGGGGGGGGGGGGGGGGGGGGGGGGGGGGGGGGGGGGGGGGGGGGGGGGGGGGGGGGGGGGGGGGGGGGGGGGGGGGGGGGGGGGGGGGGGGGGGGGGGGGGGGGGGGGGGGGGGGGGGGGGGGGGGGGGGGGGGGGGGGGGGGGGGGGGGGGGGGGGGGGGGGGGGGGGGGGGGGGGGGGGGGGGGGGGGGGGGGGGGGGGGGGGGGGGGGGGGGGGGGGGGGGGGGGGGGGGGGGGGGGGGGGGGGGGGGGGGGGGGGGGGGGGGGGGGAAATGCATGCATTGGAGCTGATCGGAGGTCTGTGAGATCTGAAATGCATGCATTGGAGCTGATCGGAGGTCTGTGAGATCTGAAATGCATGCATTGGAGCTGATCGGAGGTCTGTGAGATCTGAAATGCATGCATTGGAGCTGATCGGAGGTCTGTGAGATCTGAAATGCATGCATTGGAGCTGATCGGAGGTCTGTGAGATCTGTAATGCATGCATTGGAGCTGATCGGAGGTCTGTGAGGTTTGGACTGCATGCATTGGGGCTGGTCTGAGATCTGATGGTCATGCATTGGAATTGATGTAAGATCTGAAATGCATGCATTGGAGCTGATCTGAGGTCTGTGAGGCAAGGCCAACTTTTCGCATGGGTGCGCTGGGCAGCTTGAAATTTCCCGGTAGGACGCCTGCCCCAGGGCCGCTTTGAGTTACGGCTGCAGCGCTCTGCTCTTTCCCTCTCTCCTCCTCCTTTGTATAATGGAGCTGGCTGGATCTTTGTTCGGCGGCCGCGGCCCCCCCCCGGCTCGTGTAATAGTAGATTGAATCAGTGTTCTGCCTATCACACGAGCCGGTCTAGGGGGGCGGGACCTTGTTACAGCACGGCCGCCGAACACAGACCCAGGTCCCGCCCCCCTAGACCTGGGCACAGTGAGGGTGCAATTGTGGGCACAGTGAGGCTGCATTCATGGGCACAGTGAGGGTGCAATGGTGGGCACAGTGAGCCTGCATTTATAGGCACAGTGAGGCTGCAATGGTGGGCACAGTGAGGCTGCATTGACGGGCACAGTGATGCTGCATTCATGGGCACAGTGAGGCTGCATTCATGGGCACATTGAGGCTGCATTCATGGGGCACAGTGAGGCTGCATTCATGGGCACAGTGAGGCTGCAATGGTGGGCACAGTGAGGCTGCATTCACAGGCACAGCGAGGCTGCATTCACGGGCACAGTGAGGCTGCATTCATGGGCACAGTAAGGCTGCATTAATGGGCACAGTGATGCTGCATTCATGGGCACAGTGAGGCTGCAATGGTGGGCAGAGTGAGGCTGCATTCACGGGCACAGTGAGGCTGCATTCACGGGCACTGTGAGGCTGCATTCACGGGCACAGTGAGGCTACACTGGGCACAGTGAGACACAGTGAGGCTGCATTCACGGGCACTGTGAGGCTGAATTTACAGGCACAGTGAGGCTGCATTCACGGGCACAGTGAGGCTGCATTCACAGGCACAGTGAGGCTGCATTCATGGCACAGTGAGGCTGCATTTATGGGAACAGTGAGGCTGCAATGGTGGGCACAATGAGGCTGCATTCACAGGCACAGTGATGCTGCATTCATGGGCACAGTGAGGCTGCATTCATGGGCACAGTGAGGCTGCAATCGTGGGCACATTAAGGCTGCATTCATGGGCACAGTGAGGCTGCATCCATGGGCACAGTGAGGCTGCAATGGGGGGGGGGGCACAGTGAGGCTGAATTCACGGGCACAGTGAGGCTGCATTGGTGGGCACAGTGAGGCTGCATTCATGGGCACAGTGAGGCTGCAATGGTGGGCACAGTGAGGCTGCATTCACGGGCACTGTGAGGCTGCACTCATGGACACAGTGAGGCTGCATTCACAGGCACAATTAAGCTGCCTTTGTTAGGCAATCGTGCGTGATCTTGTAGTGCACTGTATTGCCCGGGGGCCTATAATGCTCTTAAGATGGCACTGCTGTGAGGTGTGAAGTGCATGCATTGGATGTGATCTGAGGTCTGACGGGTGTGAAGTGCAGCTGTCACCAGCAGTGCAGAGGTTAATCGCACATGCATTGAGCAAACACATGAAAGTGACAACGTGAGATAAAACGAGAGTCAAGTTTCCATAGAAACGTATTTCCTGCAGCCCTCCAGCGTGCGTGAAATACAACTTATTGCGGCACTTTGTAAAAAGGTGAAAGAAATCATGGAAAAAAACGATATATACTATGTGTGTGTATATATATATATATATATATATATATATATATATATATATATCTCAGTATATAAAACTGTACCGCAGTTAAGCGCGCAGCACTCAGCACCGTTGCGGCTGCTTCCAGCTTGCGTTCTCATAAACACGACGCACAAAACACTCATCTATGTCCGGCCGTCGTGTTGCATTTCCTTTTCGTTGAACAATTTGACCTCCGGAAGATCGATTCTGTTTTTGAATTTTTTACATTTTTTTTCTGACATGTTGCTGTTCTGTCTTTCACTTGGATGTTATAAGTTGCACGGAGTAAATACAGCTGGGTAAAACAAAAACTGCGTCTGTCTTCATTTTCGGGCCTGAACCGCGTGGAAGATCAGAAAGTTGGCACAACGTACGAACTTTAAACAAACGCTTCGCCAATCGACCTTTTGATGTTTATGGAGATTGTTACGCCGTCGCGCCGAGTGATATACGGGAGCGGCACAACACAGAGACCGCCGGGCCTGTAAAAAATCAGGAAAGAAAGAATAATAAAACTGTCCTGGAACCCGCGAGCTGCGCAGGAACTGGAGCGACTCCGATAAACGGCTTACGAGACGCAGAAGCTGACAATCAGCAGACGCGAGCGCTCCGTATTCAGGATCGGGAGCGCTCGCAGGGAGGCAGCGAAGTCATAACTCAAATGCCCCCTCCCCCCCCCCCCCAACGCCGATCAGGCGCTCGCTTCACTTTTTATAGTTCAAAACATTTATCGATGCCGGCGTTGCCCAGAGACAGATTCAAACATTTCTCACTAACCGTAAGTGACGCGGTCCGACTGCGGCGCGGGAAGAAGAGGCCCGTTACAGCGATCGCTGATGGGGGATGGCGATGGATTCTTGATTGCAAAATGTTTATTAAAATGAGAACGTTTTGGAAATTCTCCCAGAGGAGTAAGAGATCAGTTATTACACTGAATGTGTCTACAATATCTCACAAAAGTAAGTACACCCCTCACATTCTCTTTTCATGTGACAACACTGAAGAAATGACACTTGTCTACAATGTAAAGTAGTGAGTGTACAGCTTGTATAACGGTGTAAATTTGCCGTCCCCTCAAAATAACTCAACACACAGTCATTAATGTCTAAACCGCTGGCAACAAAAGTGAGTACACCCCTAAGTGAAAATGTCCAAATTGGGCCCAAAGTGTCAATATTTTGTGTGGCCGCCATTATTTTCCAGCACTGCCTTAACCCTCTTGGGCATGGAGGTCACCAGAGCTTCACAGGTTGTCACTGGAGTCCTCTTCCCCTCCTCCATGATGACATCACGGAGCTGGTGGATGTTGGAGACCTTGCGCTCCTCCACCTTCCGTTTGAGGATGTCCCACAGATGATCAATAGGGTTTAGGTCTGGAGACATGCTTGGCCAGTCCATCACCTTTACCCTCAGCTTCTTTAGCAAGGCAGTGGTGGTCTTGGAGGTGTGTTTGGGGTGGTTATCATGTTGGAATACTGCCCTGCGGCCCAGTCTCTGAAGGGAGGGGATCATGCTCTGCTTCAGTATGTCACAGTACATGTTGGTATTCATGGTCAGTGGCGTCACTATGGTTGGTGTCACCCGGTGCGAAAAAAAATGGTGTGACCCCCCACCAACTATAGTCCCCCCTCAGTACAGACCCCCCTCCTGCAGTATAGATCCCCCTCCCTCAGTACAGCCCCCCCCCACTAAGTACAGACCACCCTCCATCAATATAGACCCCCCTCCCTCAGTATAAACCTCCCCCTCAGTGCAGACACCCTCTCAGTGCAGACCCCTCCATCAGTACAGACACCCCCACCTCGGTGCAGACCCCCGTCGGTACAGACACCCCCACCTCAGTGCCGACACCCCCACCACAGTGCAGTACCCCAGCAGTACAGAAACACCCCCTCAGTGCAGACCCCCCTCAGTTACAAACCCCCCTCAGTGCAGAACCCCCAGCAGTACAGAACCCCCCCCCCAGTGCAGACCCCCCTCAGTACAGACACCCCCCTCAGTGCAGACCCCCCAGCAGTACATACACCCCCCAATGCAGACCCCCCTCAGTACAGACACCCCCCTCAGTGCAGACCCCCCAAGCAGTACATACACCCCCCTCAGTGCAGACCCCCCCCCCAGCAGTACATACACCCCCAGTGCAGACCCCCCTCGATGCAGACCCCCCCAGTGCAGACACCTCCCTCCCAGTACAGACCCCCCAGTACAGAAACTCCCTCCCCTCAGTGTAGACCCCCCATCAGTATAGATGCCCCCCTTAGGCCCCTTTCACACCTAGGCGTTTTTCATGCGGCGCAGCGCTAAAAATAGCGCCTGTTCACCGTATGAAAAAATCCTGCCCCTTTAACTCCAGTGTGAAAGCCGGCGGGCTTTCACACTGGAGCGGTGCGCAAGCAGGATGACAAAAAAAGTCCTGCTAGCAGCATCTTTGGAGCGGGATAGGAGCGGTGTGTTCACCGCTCCTATACCGCTCCTTCCCATTGAATAGAATGGGACACCGCGGTGAAACCGCGGTAATACCGCCGCAAAGCGCCGCTACGGCGGCGCTCTGCGGGGGGGTTTAACCCCTTTTCGGCCGCTCGCGGGGGTTAAAACCGCACCGCGAGCGGCCGAATACCGCGGTTAAAACGACGGTAAAGCAGCGCTAAATATAGCGCTGCTTTACCGTCACCGTGGCTCCCCGCCCCGGTGTGAAAGGGGCCTTACAGACCTCAGAACAGCAGCTACACACAGCAGTGTGTGTCTCTCGAGCTCGGGCTCCTCCTCCTCTGTGGATGTAAACAGAGAGGAGGGGGAGGCGGCTTCGTTCTGCTCCGCTGAG
Source organism: Lithobates sylvaticus (assembly GCA_028564925.1). Lineage (NCBI taxonomy): Eukaryota > Metazoa > Chordata > Amphibia > Anura > Ranidae > Lithobates > Lithobates sylvaticus. The sequence goes on along the minus strand of CM053031.1, from coordinate 6,934,157 downwards.
GGACACAGCCACGGCGCGAGGCACAGGGCAGCGGGCGGTGTTAGTGGTTCCGCTACCCACGGGTGTCACCCCTCTGGCGGATGTGACCCGGGTACGGCCCCCCCCCCCCCGCACCCGCCTAGCAACGCCACTGTTCATGGTCCCCTCAATGATCTGTAGCCCCCCCAGTGCCGGAAGCACTCATGCAGCCCCAGATCATGACACTCCCACCACCATGACACTCCCACCACCATGACACTCCCACCACCATGACACTCCCCCCACCACCATGCTTGACTGTAGACAAGACACACTTGTCTTTGTCCTCCTCACCTGGTTGCCCCCACACACGCCTGACACCATCTGACACCAAATACGTTTATCTTGGTCTCCTCAGACCACAGGACTTGGTTCCAGTAATCCATGTCATTAGTCTGCTTGTCTTCAGCAAACTGTTTGCGGTCTTTCTTGTGCATCATCTTTAAAAGAGCCTTACTGAGCAGTGGGTCCTTCGCCACCAGAGCAGTGTCTCCTCCCCATTACAGCACTGACTCCTTCTCAATCCTTCCCCACCCTCCATTTGCCCCCTCTGTGACTTCAACGCCACCCTGCCTAACAGGAGATATCTCCGGCTGTGCCGTCTTTTGAGGTAAACCCATAGTGCTCTGGGAATCCTTTGTCACGTTTGAATATTTTATAAATGTATCAAAGTTTATTTTTAAAACAATGATTGCCGTGGGTGCTTAACCTGCGGCCCTCCAGCTGTTGCAAAACTACAAGTCCCATGAGGCCTTGCAAGGCTGACAGTCACAAGCATGACTCCTAAAGGCAGAGGCATGATGGGAATTGTAGTTTCGCAACAGCTGGAGGGCGGCATGTAGAGCACCCGCGGTCTACGTATAATTAAAAAAAATCTGTTTAAAAACGTAGAAACTTGCAATGCAAAACCATGAAAAAAAAGAAAACATAATTATAATTCCCTTTAAATGACGTGTATGGATTCGTTGTAGAAACGCCTGACTTTGTTCCCGCACATTCACCCGGCGGCGTGGAAAGAAGAAGTTGGCGTCACGCCGGGTGACAAGTTCCTCAATTCTGGGCGCTTCATGTTTTAGGGTGGCCGTCAAAAAGCTCCTGGGACAACAGACGTCAGACGTGTGACAGCGCGGTCCGCGGGTGATATATGGCGCCCCTACGGACGTAATATCTGCCGTCACTTCAATGCTCTGGAGCGACAGATAACTCCGAGATTGTGGCAGGAGGCCTTGGATGTGACAAAGTACACCCAGGTAATATAACCCCATCCCCCGCACCGCAGAACACACTCAGTCCCGGGGGGGGGGGGGGGATATTCTAAACTATGACATCATACAGGAAAATTGCCAAAAGTCAATCTTATTAAATAGGAATGTTGTGTCATTTTTTTTCCCCTTCTGGTTTCCTGGGTTTTCCTCAAAACACATTCCCACACGTCCGGCAAATCCCGGGCTATCCAGCCGAGGGACGCGGCAAACCTGGTTACGCGCCGCAATTTTCTATAGGGGGTCGGCCGTCTCTTCCAGGTTCCTGCAACCCCCCCTCCAGAGGACATGCGGCTGGGCATGCTCAGTGGGTTCTACAATGCTCTGCTACAAATACTAGTCATGTGCAATTCGTTTCGGAACGAATGTAAGTTCAGACAAGTTTTTGGTTATTCGGAGATTCGGACGTATCCAAATTCCCCAAATGAAATAGTAACAAATTTTATTGAAATTTGTTTTGTTTATTCATTTTGTAACTAATTCCAAATTTTCAAAATGATTTGAATTCAGATCGGTTTGAAAACTGATCAACCGATTTGAATTGTTTGTGAGGAATAGCTGGAAAGCCGGCCGCCGCGTCCTTAACCACCTGAGATCCGCGCTATAACCGTAAGACGGCTACAGCGCGGATCTAAGATGCCGGGACGACGTCTATTGACGTCGTCGCGGCCACAAGCTGCCTGCGCGCCCCCTGAAGGGCGTGCGCGGCGCGTAAGTAAGGGGTAAGGGGTCGATCTGCCAATGACAGCTGATCATGTGATCAGCTGTCAGCCATGACAGCTGATCATGTGATAATAACAGAGCCGGTAATCGGCTTTTTTTCCTTGTCGCGCTGACAGCGGCCGGCGGCAGTGAGAGGGACATCAGTCCCTCTCACTGCAATGTGCCCAGCAATGTGCCCAATCCATGGTGCCCACCTTTGCATAATTAAAGTGCCGCCTACCAGTGCCCACAGTGCCATTGGTCAGTGCCCACAGTGCCATCTGTCAGTGCCCACAGTGCCATCTGTCAGTGCCCACAGTGCCAGTGGTGCACATCAGTGTCACCTACAGTGCTCATCAGTGTCACCTACCAGTGCTCATCAGGGTCCCCTACCAGTGCCCATCAGTGCCCATCAGTGCCACCTATCAGTGCCCATAAGTGCCATCAGTGCCACATCAGTGCCACCCATCTATGCCACCCATCAGTGCCATCAGTGTCATTCATCAGTGCCCATCAGTGCCATCTTTGCTGTCCCCATCTGTGCCACCTATCCGTGCCCACCAGTGCCATCTTTGCTGTCCCCATCAGTACCGACTTATCTGTCCCCACCAGTGCCGCCTATATGTCCCCACCAGTGCAGCCTATCAGTGCCACCAGTGCAGCCTATCAGTGCCCACCTGTGCCGCCTCATCAGCGCATATCAATGAAGCAGAAAAATTACCTGTTTGCAAAATTTTATAACAAACTATTAAACATGATTTTTTTTTTTTTTAATTTTCCATCTTTTTTTGTTTGTTTAGCAAAAAATAAAAACCCGCTGTGATTAAATACCACCAAAAGAAAGCTCTATTTGTGGGGAAAAAAATGATAAAAATTTCATTTGGGTACAGTGTTGTATGACCGCGCAATTGTCATTCAAGTGCGTCAGCGCCAAAAGCTGAAAATTGGTCTGGTCAGGAGGGGGGTTTAAGTGCAAAGTAATCAGGTGGTTAACAACCGATGACTCATCAGCTGTCAGCGGGCAATAGAAAAGTAAAACAAACAGCGTAGGGCCCCCCCAATCCATGATAGACCCTTTGGTCTGGTATGGATTCTAAGAGGAAGCCCATGCCAAAATCCATACCAGACCCTTATCTGAGCATGCAGCCTGGCAGGTCAGGAAAGGGAGGGGACGAGCAAGTGCCCCCCCCCCCAAACCATACCAGGCCACATGCCCTCAACATAAGGGGGTGCTTTGAGGCAGGGGGGTTCTTCTTCCGCCCCCCGCCCCCGACGATCGGTTTGAAAGACAGCAAAGACACCCCAAAACCTCTGAATTTACTTGTGAGCTGGACGGAGGCAGAATATAAACCTAAATGGTGGACAAGTGGTGGGCAGGAGGGGCGGCTGCCCCTGGCACAGTCAACTGTGCCAGTGAAGGTCCTTTGCAATCTGAGGGGGGGCGGGGGGCGGGGGGCAGCCTGGTAAGTTCCTGCCCCTGTAACATTTTAGGTCTGTAAGTTTCAGGGTGGGAGGGGGGGGGGGGGGGGATTATACTCGGGGCATAATGGGGGGGTGGGGCTGTATTTTTGGTAGGAGGGGGAATTTGACAGAAACGTTTGACAGGCAGGGATGAGGCGATTTGTGCTAGGAGGTGGGATGGGGTGGTAGAATTTGTGCCAGGAGGAGGGTGGGAGTGGGGGAGAAATTGAGCTAGAAAGGGGGTTTTGTGCCAGAAAGGGACATTTGGAAAGGAGGGGATTTGGGCTGGGGGGGGGGGGGTTTGGGGGGGGTTGGGCGATTTGTCATGTGAGGGGGAAACTGGGGGGAGGTTGAAAGCAGAAGGAGTTTTTGCATTTTTATTTAGGATGAATATTGGCTTGCAGAGGGAAATTATACTTGACGGAGGGGGGGGTTGCGGGGGAGGGGGTTGCTGTGTTTTTTTTGGGGGGTGGGTTTTTTATAAGACATACTGGTCACACGTTGCGCGCTGGGGGGGGGGTCATCTTCGCCCTGAGCACTAGACCACCTTGTCCCGGCGCTGTGCGTATATATCTCCCCCCCCCCCCCCCCCACGCACACAATGATTTTGAGGGCTCCTGCCCCTTTAAATAGCAGCCCGGGAAATTCTCTGTGCCAGATCTGGCAGTCTGGGGGCGGCCGGGGGGGTTAATCGAGACGCTCCGTATATGTCGCGTGACGACGTCTGCAGCAACCCGGGTCCCTAAGTTGTTGATGCCGCCGAAGAAATCTGCGTTGGTCGCCATGACAACAGGATTCCGTTTGTCTTTCTAGCAGTCGCACAAATGATGCACAAAACTCCCAATAATAGCACCACTGATGCAATTCCGGGCATGAAAAGAAGAAGGAATGTATCGTCTTCTGCCGCCTGGTGCGCGAATCGCGGGACGCCAAATGTGACGACAATGTCCAGAATAGGACCTTATAAAATGGAAATGAACCTCCGCCGCCCTTATTGTGAGGACGCCGCACTAAAGATATCCGCCAATTCAAATAATCGTCATATGTAACGCTATCGGTCACGGCGACCGCGATAACCCCATTCCACGATGACCATCAATTTACAGAAACGAAAGCTCCCAAAAAATGCAAACAAATATCACGATGTACCGTTTATCAAACATCTCCCGGGCTTTATATGTCAAATATAAGGATATGATCATTAACCCTTTACTGCTGGCTCACGCCGGCCCTTTAAGGGGCTCCTAAACTGGAACTGAACCCATCAATTTAAGGGCTTGTTCACACAAGCTTTTCTCTCTGAAGAGCGATCCACATTGGATCACTCTTCAGAGAGGATTTGACATACAGGAGGCGTTAAATTAACACCACCCCCCCCCCCACCACCACCAACAGCCTGCTTTAACCCTGCTGAAGCCCGCACTATTGTGTGCAGGGTAGCAATTCAGGACGGGGGGATCTCAAGGCAGTTGGGACCTCAGTCACCAAACAGACCATTGGTAACACAATACACCACCATGGATTGAAATCCTGCAGTGCCGGCAAGGTCCCCCTCCTCAGGAAGACACATGTACAGGTGCCCCTCCTCTGGAAGACACATGTACAGGTCCCCCTCCTCAGGAAGACACATGTACAGGTCCCCCTCCTCAGGAAGACACATGTACAGGTCCCCCTCCTCAGGAAGACACATGTACAGTTCCCCCTCCTCGGGAAGACACATGTACAGGTCCCCCTCCTCAGGAAGACACATGTACAGGTCCCCCTCCTCAGGAAGACACATGTACAGGTCCCCCTCCTCAGGAAGACACATGTACAGGTCCCCCTCCTCGGGAAGACACATGTACAGGTCCCCCTCCTCGGGAAGACACATGTACAGGTCCTCCTCCTCGGGAAGACACATGTACAGGTCCTCCTCCTCGGGAAGACACATGTACAGGTCCTCCTCCTCGGGAAGACACATGTACAGGTCCCCTCCTCGGGAAGACACATGTACAGGTCCCCTCCTCAGGAAGACACATGTACAGGTCCCCTCCTCAGGAAGACACATGTACAGGTCCCCTCCTCGGGAAGACACATGTACAGGTCCTCCTCCTCCCCCTCCTCGGAAAGACACATGTACAGGTCCCCCTCCTCAGGAAGACACATGTACAGGTCCCCCTCCTCAGGAAGACACATGTACAGGTCCCCCTCCTCAGGAAGACACATGTACAGGTCCCCCTCCTCAGGAAGACACATGTACAGGTCCTCCTCCTCGGAAGACACATGTACAGGTCCCCCTCCTCGGGAAGACACATGTACAGGTCCCCTCCTCAGGAAGACACATGTACAGGTCCTCCTCCTCGGAAAGACACATGTACAGGTCCCCCTCCTCGGGAAGACACATGTACAGGTCCTCCTCCTCGGAAGACACATGTACAGGTCCCCCTCCTCGGAAGACACATGTACAGGTCCCCCTCCTCGGGAAGACACATGTACAGGTCCTCCTCCTCGGGAAGACCCATGTACAGGTCCCCCTCCTCGGGAAGACACATGTACAGGTCCCCCTCCCCGGGAAGACACATGTACAGGCCCCCCTCCTCGGGAAGACACATGTACAGGTCCCCCTCCTCAGGAAGACACATGTACAGGTCCCCCTCCTCAGGAAGACACATGTACAGGTCCGTCTGAAGTCCACCAATGAACATCTAAATGATTCAGAGAAGGATTGGGAGAAAGTTCTGTGGTCAGATGAGACCAAAATTGAACTCTTTGGCATTAACTCGCCCCCCTGTCTACCTAAGAACACCATCCCTACGGAGGTGAAAACATGATGCTTTGGGGCTGTTTCTCTGATAAGGGTACAGGCTGACTTTGCCGCATTGAGGGGCCAATGGACGGGGCCATGTATTGTAAGATCTTGGAGGAGAACCTTCTTCCCTCATCCAGAACACTGAAGATGGGTCATGGATGGGTCTTCCAGCATGACAATGACCCAAAACATACCATCAAGGCAAGAAAGGAGTGTCTCAGCACATTAAGGTCATGGAGTGGTCTAGCCAGTCTCCAGACCTTAATCCTACAGAAAATATATGGAGGAGCTGAAACTTCGAGTTGCCAAGAAACCTTAAGGATTTAGAGAAGATCTGTAAAGAAGAGAGGAGCAAAATCCCTCCTGAGATGTGCAAACCTGATCACCACCTACAAGAGACGTCTGACCTCTGTGATCACCAACAAGGGTTTCTCCACCAACTACTAAGTCATGTTTTGCTTGTGGATCAAATACTTATTTTACTCACTGAACTCTATTTAAAAACATTTGTATTGTGTGTTTTTTTTCTGGATTTTTGGTTGATATTTTGTCTCTATCATATAAAATACACCTATGATAAAAATTATAGACCCTTCATTTCTCTGTAAGTGGGAAAATCTACACAATCTGCAGGGGAGACGATCATTATTTCCCCCCCCCCCCCCCCCCCCCCCCCACTGTATATGACCAATAGGGAGCAGAGAAGGGAAGCTCATTGCTGAGATTTACATTTGAAGTCGATGAGGATCTCTGTTCTCATCCGAGGAAAACTAAAAGGCAAACAAAGCCGTGTGAGCGCCAAATCCCGGGAGAATTCTAATATCCCCGGAGAGTACAGTACAGGAAATCTTATCTCATCTACAGCGGATACCGTGGGGGGTTCAGGAGTGAGTATATATATATATATTATTTATATATATATAATATTATATATATGTATGTATATTTATTTATTTATATATATATTTTTTTAAATATAATTTAAAACTAAAAAAAATCTTTGCCTTCACTGGCCCCTCCCCAAGCCAACAACAAAAAAACTTAAAATTTTTCCATTTTCGCACCACTTGACACCCACCAGACCTTTTCTGGCACATTTTGTTTACAAGTAAAAAATTATATTTTTTGCTAGAAAATTACTCAATTTTTTATATAAATATATATTTTATTTATTTTTATTAATTTTTTTTTTTTTTTTTTTTAGCAGAGGCCCTTAACATACTGTTTGAGGGTTCTAAGTAATTTTCTAGCAAAATAAAAAAAAAATGCAGATTTTTACATGTAAAAGAGAAGTGTCAGAATTGGCCCTGATGGCAATGGTTAAGTACCGTAGTTTGGCGGCGTTCCATGAGTGTGCGCAATTTTAAAGCATCTGAAATGTTAGGTATCTATTTTCTCAGCATAACATCATCTTTTATATTTGACCAAACAATTGGGTATTATATTGTGTTTTTGTGTATTAAAATTAATTAAAGTGTATTTAAAAAAAATAAATAAATTGTGTTTGAAAAACCGCTGTGCAAATACTGCGTAACATAAAAAAAAATGCAACACCCACCATTTTATTCTCTAGGGCCTCTGCTTAAAAAAAAAAAAAAAAAAAAAAAAAAAATATATATATATATATATATATATATATATATATATATATATATAAATCATGTTTGTGGGTTTCAAGTAATTTTCTAGCAAAAAAATACAGATTTTTTTACATATAGGAGAGAAGTGTCAGGATTGGTTGGGGGGAGGGGTAAGTAGTTATCACCCCGGGTGAGAAGTCGCGCAGGGGACATTTGGCGCACTCCCTGGAATTAGGGATGAGCCGAACCGAACACGAACACCCCTTCTGGTTCGGTTCGCAGCAGAACATACGAACAGGCAGAAAATTTGTTCGAACACGCAAACACCGTTAAAGTCTATGGGACATGAACATGAAAAATCAAAAGTGCTAATTTTAAAGGCTTATATGCAAGGTATTGTCATAATAATGGGTTTGGGGACCCGGGTCCTGCCCCAAGGGACATGTATCAATGCAAAAAAAAGTTTTAAAAACGTCAGTTTTTTCGGGAGCAGTGATTCTAATAATGCTTAATTGAAACAATAAAAGTGAAATATCCCTTTAAATTTTGTACCTGGGGGGTGTCTATAGTATGCCTGTAAAGTGGCGCATGTTTCCCGTGTTTAGAACAGTCCCTGCACAAAATGACATTTCTAAAGGAAAAAAAGTAATTTAAAAGTACTCGCGGCCTGTGGCGTCACTAGGGGGTGGCTTTTGGGGCTATAGCCCTGAATCTGGGGCCCATAGCCCAGAGTCTCTGCAGGGGACCCCAAGGTGGGGGACCCTGATGTAAGTGGGGGGCTCTCTGAGGACCCTGATGCAAGGGGGAGGCCCTCTGGGGACCTAGATTTTAAGGGGGAGGCTCTCTGGGGCCCCACATTTAAGGGGGAGGCTTTATGGGGACCCTAATGTAAGCAGGGCTCTCTGGGAAGCCTGATGTAAGTGGGGGCTCTCTGGGGACCCTGATGTAAGGGGGGGCTCTCTGGGTCCCTAATGTAAGTGGGGGGCTCTCTGGGGATATATACACACACACGTATATTACTGTATATACATGTGTATGCCCGCCCAAGCGTATGATTTTCTTTACTACGCTGCTATGGGCTCTAGCCCCAGATATTTTGTAGACCTAGCAATGCCCCTGTTCGCCGCTATAATGAATTGTCGGTCCCGGCAATACACATAAAAGTAATCTTCTTCGTCACGGTGTGGCCCCGCCCTCAGTTATAAAAGAGCTGTCACCTGAGAGGACAGTCATTACGGCTGGTGCTTCCCATTGAGGCGGGTTGGTCAAGTTTTTTTTTTTTTTTTTTCAGTCCGTCGGCAGAGCAAGAGAAGAAGAAGACTTTGTGGGGCAGTTTTATTTTTTAATAAACGACTTGTCCCCAGCCGTGTCATGTAATTTTTACACTTTTTTTGTGAAATGGTAGGGGTACATTTGTACCCCGTTACCATTTCACACAGGGGGAGAGGCCGGGATCTGGGGGTCCCCTTGTTAAAGGGGGCTTCCAGATTCCGATTAGACCCCTGCCCGCAGACCCCCACAACCACCATGCAAGGGTTGTAGGGATGAGGCCCTTATGCTCATCAACATGGGGACAAGGTGCTTTGGGGGGCTACCCCAAAGCACCCTCCCCATGTTGAGGGCATGTGGCCTGGTACGGTTCAGGAGGGGTGGGGGCCACTCTCTCGCCCCCCCTCTTTTCCTGCGGCCTGCCCGGTTGCGTGCTTGGATAAGGGTTTGGAATGAATTTTGAGGGGGACCCCCAAGCCATTTTTTTTACATTTCGGCACGGGGCTCCTCTTAATATCCATACCAGACCTGAAGGGTCTGGTATGGAATTTGGGGGGACCCCCACGCAATTTTTTTTTAAATTTTGGTTCGGGTTCCCCTTAATATTCATACCGGACCCAAAGGGCCTGGTAATGGACTGTGGGGGAATCCCATGCAGCTTTTTTTTCAATGACTTTTATGTGTATTGCCGGGACCGACAATTTATTGTAGCCGCGAGTACTTTTAAATGACTTTTTTTCCTTTAGAAATGTAATTTTGCTCTCGGACTGTTCTAAACATAGGAAACATGCGCCCCTTTACAGGCATACTATAGACACCCCCCAGGTACGAAAGTTAAAGAAATATTTCACTTTTATTGTTTCACTTTAAGCACTATTAAAATCACTGCTCCCGAAAAAATGGCAATTTTTAAAACTTTTTTTGCATTGATACATGTCCCCTGGGGCAGGACCCGGGTCCCCAAACACATTTTATGACAATACCTTGCATATTAGCCTTTAAAATTATCACTTTTGATTTCTCCTATAGACTTTTAAAGGGTGTTCCGCGGCTTTCGAATTTGCCGCAAACACCCCAAATTGTTCGCTATTCGGCGTACAGGTGAACACCCAACGTTCGACTCGAACATCGGGCTCATCCGACAATTCATCCCGCTCGGCTTGCTCACTGTTCCCTCTGCAGGCAAGTCAAAGCGGAAGCCAATTATTGGGCCAGAGGTGGGACTCGGGAGCGATTCCACAGAGGCGCCATCATATGTTATTAGCCACTTCCTCCTCAGGATGACTTGCTGGGGAGGAATGAGACGTCTCTCAGGTAAGGTGTCCCCCAGATGGAGAGTCACACCAGAGGAAACAAACAAAAAAGACCTCTGAAATCTCCTGAAATATCATTCATGCTGATGAAATGTGAAATCAAACTTTTCCATGTTCATTATATACCTTATTTTAGTCTCAGTGAGGCCACACTGGGTCTCTTTGCAATGCAGGCAGATCGTGGCTGGTGGGAGGGGCTAGCAGGGGGCGGTACATAGCTTCCTGAGACCGACACAGCCCCCTGCCTCAGCACTCCTCTCAGGAGCCCTCGGTCCTGATGCAAGCAGTGGGAGGAGTTATTCAAATATCAGAATACCTTGAACGGCGGGTGTCAGTCTGGGGGAGTGGGCGGTCCTAGGCAGGCTGTATTCGCATAGGTAACGCCCAGATGTGATGCTGAGCCTCCATGATTGAAAGAACTGAAATCCAATGAATGATAGGGGCGGGGCCAGGGACAGTCAAGCTGGAACTCTCAGTCCTGATGCAAGCAGTGGGAGGAGTTATGCAAATATCAAAGTGCCTTGATGGGCGGGTATCAGTCTATGGGGGAGTGGGCATTTAGAGGAGGGCTGTATTTATATGGGTAACGCCTACATGTGATGCTGAGCCCCCATGATTGAAAGAACTGAAATCCAATGAATGAAAGGGGCGGGCCAGGGTGAAGCTGGAAGTCTCAGTTCTGATGCAAGCAGTGGGAGGAGTTAAAATGTGAATGAGCCCCAATTGATCCCATTCTGTCCTATACCGAACTCCCCCCACTCCAATTACAGGAGGTATTTGCACAGCGCCGGTCCGGGTGATGATCCCGCCGCTCGCATTCACCGTTACATTATTCATATTGAAAAATCACGCCAACAGCGAGCGCCGATTAGTTACGCTTCATTGACTCTCATCGGCTAAAAGGCTGCTGATTTATTGAAAGGAATTTCTGTGCTACCTGTCAAAGTGAAGTTTTCAATGGCAGGAAAGTTACAAAATTACAATGTACAGTCTGATCCCTGGAGGAGGGGAGACTGGGGAAATGCCTGCAGCAGACTACAAACATGGCTGCCGCTGTGTATAGGTGACAGGTGCACTTCGTCGCAGGTAGAAGCCGGGGGCCCTGTGCCGCTCGATATGAAAATGACATAAGTGCCTTTTCCGCCGGCAGCTGCACATTTCAGGCATCTCTTCGCAAACAGTCTCCAGCAAATAATCGCCGGGAGGCCGCGTGAGGCCGCGTGGGACTTCGGCCAATCACATTTGGCTCTGGTCCACCCTGTAAATTAGTAAAGTGTCTTATAATGTCACAGAAGATCACCTGATCCCACGATAAAAAAAGGGACCGAATACTCTGTGCCATCCATTACAATGAATCTTTATTAGCTACATGATAGGGTGCAGCAGATAACAGGCTAACGCATTTCGTCTTAAGCTATACTCCTAGCTTCTGCTGAAACGCATTAGCTTGTGCTCTGCTGCACCCTATCATGTAGCTAATAGTCATTCATTGTAATGGATGGCACAGAGTAGACGGCTCTTTTCTCTCATGGGATCAGGTGACCTGACCCCTGACTTCTGTGACAATATAACTACGCACTGCACTTCTCGATCTGCGCTTTGGCAGAAGCTATGAGTAAGGCTTCTGACGAAACGCAGAGGGAGAGGTGGAGGGTGAGGAGGAAGGGGAGGCGGACGGAGAGGCGGAGGTTGAAGCGGAGGGTGAGGCGGATGGTGAAGCGAAGGGAGAGGGTGAGGCGGAGGGAGGGGTGGAGGGTGAGGTGGATGGTGAGGAGGAGGGTGAAGCGGAGGGTGAGGAGGAGGGTGAGGCAGAGGATGAATCGGAGGAGGAGGGTGAGGAGGAGGGTAAAGTGGAGGGTGAGACAGGGGTGTAGCGGAGGGCAAGGAGGAGGGTGAAGTGAAGGGTGTGGAGGAGGGTGAAGCGAAGGGTGAGGAGGAGCGTGAGACGGGGTGAGGGGGAGGGTGAGGAGGAGGGTGAAGTGGAGGAGGAGGGTGAGGAAGAGGGTGAGGCGGAGGGTGAAGCGAAGGGTGAGGAGGAGCGTGAGACGGGGTGAGGAGGAGGGTGAGGAGGAGGAGGAGGGTGAAGTGGAGGAGGAGGGTGAGGAAGAGGGTGAGGCGGAGGGTGAAGCGGAGGGTGAGGAGGAGCGTGAGACGGGGTGAGGAGGAGGGTGAGGAGGAGGGTGAAGTGGAGGAGGAGGGTGAGGAGGAGAGTGAGGCGGAGGGTGAGGAGGAGGGTGAAGCGGAGGGTGAGGAGGAGGGTAATGCGGAAGGTAAGGCCAGAGGTGAGGAGAAGGGTGAGGAGGAGGGTGAGGCAGAGGGTGAGGAGGAGGGTGAAGAGGAGGGTGAAGCGGAGGGGGAGGAGGAGGAGAGTGAGGAGGAGGGTGAGGAGGAGGATGAGGAGGAGGGTGAGGCGGAGGGTGAGGATGAGGCTGAGGAGGAGGGTGAGGCGGAGGGTGAGGAGGAGCGTGAGACGGGGTGAGGAGGAGGAGGAGGGTGAGGAGGAGGGTGAGGCGAAGGGTGAGGAGGAGGGTGAAGCGGAGGGTGAGGAGGAGGGTGAGGCGGAGGGTGAGGAGTAGGGTGAAGCGGAGGGTGAGGAGTAGGGTGAAGCGGAGGGTGAGGAGGAGGGTGAAGCGGAGGGTAAAGCGGAGGGTGAGGAGGAGGGTGAAGCGGAGGGTGAGGAGGAGGGTGAGGAGAAGGGTGAGGAGGATGGTGAGGAGGAGAGTGAAGCGGAGGGTGAAGCGGAGGGTGAGGCGGAGGGTGAGGAGGAGAGTGAGGCGGAGGGTGAGGAGGAGAGTGAGGCGGAGGGTGAGGAGGAGGGTGAAGCAGAGGGTGAAGCGGAGGGTGAGGAGGAGAGTGAGGCGGAGGGTGAGGAGGAGGGTGAGGAGGAGGGTGAAGCAGAGGGTGAAGCGGAGGGTGAGGAGGAGAGTGAGGCAGAGGGTGAGGAGGAGGGTGAAGCGGAGGGTGAGGAGGAGGGTGAGGAGAAGGGTGAGGAGGATGGTGAGGAGGAGGGTGAAGCAGAGGGTGAAGCGGAGGGTGAGGTGGAGGGCGAGGAGGAGGGGGAGGAGGAGGGTGAGGCGGAGGGTGAAGCGGAGGGTGAGGAGGAGGGTGAGGAGGTGGGTAAAGCAGAGGATGAAGAGGAGGGTGAAGCGGAGGGTGAAGCGGAGGGTGAGGAGGAGGGTGAGGCGGAGGGTGAGGAGGAGGGTGAAGCAGAGGGTGAAGCGGAGGGTGAGGAGGAGGGTGAGGCGGAGGGTGAGGAGGAGGGTGAAGCAGAGGGTGAAGCGGAGGGTGAGGCGGAGGGCGAGGAGGAGGGTGAGGAGGAGGGTGAGGCGGAGGGTGAGGAGGAGGGTGAGGAGGAGGGTGAGGAGGAGGGTGAAGCAGAGGGTGAAGCGGAGGGTGAGGAGGAGGGTGAAGCGGAGGGTGAAGCGGAGGGTGAGGAGGAGGGTGAGGCGGAGGGTGAGGAGGAGGGTGAAGCAGAGGGTGAAGCGGAGGGTGAGGAGGAGGGTGAGGCGGAGGGTGAGGCGGAGGGTGAAGCAGAGGGTGAGGAGGAGGGTGAGGAGGAGGGTGAGGAGGAGGGTGAGGCGGAGGGTGAAGCAGAGGGTGAGGAGGAGGGTGAGGAGGAGGGTGAGGAGGAGGGTGAGGCGGAGGGTGAGGAGGAGGGTGAGGCGGAGGGTGAGGAGGAGGGTGAGGAGGAGGGTGAGGAGGAGGGTGAGGCGGAGGAGGAGGAGGGTGCGGCGGAGGGTGAGGAGGAGGGTGAAGCAGAGGGTGAGGCGGAGGGCGAGGAGGAGGGTGAGGAGGAGGGTGAGGAGGAGGGTGAAGCAGAGGGTGAAGCGGAGGGTGGGATGATCACAGCTGTATCCAGTGAAGTTGGGGATTTTGAGGGATCCGGGAGACGTGTTTTCTCGGAGGGTATCCGGTTGGCGGTGAACCGGTGGAGATGTTTCGATCGATGTCGTAACGCTCAACTTATAAGACGTAAAATAAAGCAGTTCAGTCGCTGCTGCCAAGTCCCAATTAGACGAATGTCCAAAGTGAGGAGAGAGTTGCTCGTCCCCAGACTCTGATCCGCCAATATTTGCAGAAGAGGCCAATCCACCGTGAAGCGCGTGAGATCTGTCAGTTCCAGGTTCACGATGCGCACACCACAGCTGGGGCCGCCAACTGGCAGCCAACCGCCAGAATCTGCAACTAAAGTGGACCTGTCATATGATAATTCAACTAAAGTGGACCTGTCATAGGATAATTCAACTAAAGTGGACCTGTCATAGGATAACTCAACTAAAGTGGACCTGTCATAGGATAACTCAACTAAAGTGGACCTGTCATAGGATAACCCAACTAAAGTGGACCTGTCATAGGATAACCCAACTAAAGTGGACCTATCCTAGGATAACTCAACTAAAGTGGACCTGTCATAGGATAACCCAACTAAAGTGGACCTATCCTAGGATAACTCAACTAAAGTGGACCTGTCATAGGATAATTCAACTAAAGTGGACCTGTCATAGGATAACTCAACTAAAGTGGACTTGTCATAGGATAACTCAACTAAAGTGGACCTGTCATAGGATAATTCAACTAAAGGGGACCTGTCATAGGATAACCCAACTAAAGTGGACCTGTCATAGGATAATTCAACTAAAGTGGACCTGTCATAGGATAACCCAACTAAAGTGGACCTGTCATAGGATAATTCAACTAAAGGGGACCTGTCATAGGATAACTCAACTAAAGTGGACCTGTCATAGGAAAACTCAACTAAAGTGGACCTGTCATAGGATAACCCAACTAAAGTGGACCTGTCATAGGATAACCCAACTAAAGTGGACCTGTCAAAGGATAACTCAACTAAAGTGGACCTGTCATAGGATAATTCAACTAAAGTGGACCTGTCATAGGATAACTCAACTAAAGTGGACCTGTCATAGGATAATTCAACTAAAGTGGACCTGTCATAGGATAACTCAACTAAAGTGGACCTGTCATATGATAACTCAACTAAAGTGGACCTGTCATAGGAAAACTCAACTAAAGTGGACCTGTCATAGGATAACCCAACTAAAGTGGACCTGTCATAGGATAACCCAACTAAAGTGGACCTGTCATAGGATAATTCAACTAAAGTGGACCTGTCATAGGATAACTCAACTAAAGGGGACCTATCATAGGATAACTCAACTAAAGTGGACCTGTCATAGGAAAACTCAACTAAAGTGGACCTGTCATAGGATAACCCAACTAAAGTGGACCTGTCATAGGATAACCCAACTAAAGTGGACCTGTCAAAGGATAACTCAACTAAAGTGGACCTGTCATAGGATAATTCAACTAAAGTGGACCTGTCATAGGATAACTCAACTAAAGGGGACCTGTCATAGGATAACTCAACTAAAGTGGACCTGTCATAGGAAAACTCAACTAAAGTGGACCTGTCATAGGATAACCCAACTAAAGTGGACCTGTCATAGGATAACCCAACTAAAGTGGACCTGTCATAGGATAATTCAACTAAAGTGGACCTGTCATAGGATAACTCAACTAAAGTGGACCTGTCATAGGATAACTCAACTAAAGTGGACCTGTCATAGGATAATTCAACTAAAGTGGACCTGTCATAGGATAATTCAACTAAAGGGGACCTGTCAAAGGATAACTCAACTAAAGTGGACCTGTCATAGGATAACCCAACTAAAGTGGACCTGTCATAGGATAACCCAACTAAAGTGGACCTGTCATAGGATAATTCAACTAAAGTGGACCTGTCATAGGATAATTCAACTAAAGTGGACCTGTCATAGGATAATTCAACTAAAGTGGACCTGTCGTAGTATAACCCAACTAAAGTTATATGCAGCTCTTTCCTGTAAAAGTAACACTTGCCTCCATCTCCATGCATCTCCCAAGACTTCCTATTGGTCATTTATGTAGGTGATGGCCAGTTTCACTAAAGCTTAGGAGGATGAAGGGTGGAGAATGCTCAAACCCTAAGGAGACCCTGTCACCTATTTAACTAGCGCCCCCTGCTGAAAGGTGATTGGATCCATGAATATTCAGACCTACAAGTACAGAAAAACAAACCCACACCCACCAGATGAAGACACAAATGGATTAGTAGAGAGCGAAGGGCCGGCTCAGCAGAAACTCACACATGTAACACCACAACAGGCAGAAGATAAACATTTTGATTGGAAGCAGAATGTGTGATAAAACTAGAATTGGTGAATTTTGTGGGGGGGGAGGGACTATCACAGGGGATGTGAGGGGACAGAACAACTGCAAGGCATTTTGATATTTGCTTAAAATTTGCCAAAATTTGCCAAAAAAAAAAAGGTGATCATAATTCCCCAAAAAATATATTTTTGGAATTTGGATTTTTTTTTTAACTCACCTCTAAATGCCTGTTGCTAGGGGGTCCCTCGTAGTCTGCCTCCTTCAGTGCCCGGTCTGGTGACATCACTTCCCCTCGGCAGAGGAAGGGCTCGGAGCGGGGAACGAGGGCGGGCTTTGTCCCCCCGCATCGCTGGACCCCGGGACAGGTAAGTATCCGATTATTAATAGTCAGCAGCTGCAGTATTTGTAGCTGTCGACTTTCATTTTTTTCTTAAGGGGCACTCCCCTTTAACTCGTCCCACTGCTTGCATCAGGACTGAGGGCTCTTGAGAGGAGTACTGAGGCTGGGGGGGGGGGGGGGGCTGTCTGCCCCTTCCACCAGCTATGATCTGCCTGCACTGCATAGAGAAGCACAGAGACACAGTGATGGCATCGCTGGGCCTAAAATAAGATATGTAATGAAAACAGAAAGTTTTTATTTAATATTTCAATTATCATGTCGATGAGGGGGGAGGGGAGTAACCAGGGAAGGTAAACTATAATAAGATTAAACCTCAGCTTTAATTCCTGTCTATAGGTGCTGCTGTACTCCTCTGCATGCGCAGCTGTCTTCCTTCTAAAGCTCATTTACACCTACGCTGCAGGATTTGACGAACGTGTGACTCACAGCCCTAAATGAGGCTCGCTGGGTGGGTGACCTTCCATATACAGCTCTACAGAACGTAATCTATCTATAGATCTATCTATCTATCTATCTATCTATCTATCTATCTATCTATCTATCTGTATGTATCTGAGTGTATTTTGCACAGTATGCATGTAGTTGTCTGTGCATGTATACATCCATGAATGGACATGCTGACCATATGCCCCTCTGCTGCCTATGTAAACATAAACAATGTGTAGGCAGCGGTGGCACAGAATGACCAGGGCAGCCATCAGAAATTGTGGGGCCCCTTACACAGCTTTAGGCCTGGGCCCCTCCGAGCCTGACCACCAACATTTCCCAGGGTCCCGCCCACTGGCCGTCCCACCAAGTCCTTCAGTGCCTCAGCCCCCCTCACACCTGTACGCTCTGAGCCCCCTCACACCTGTACGCTCTCAGCCCCCCTCACACCTGTACGCTCTCAGCCCCCCTCACACCTGTACGCTCTCAGCCCCCCTCACACCTGTACGCTCTCAGCCCCCCTCACACCTGTACGCTCTCAACCCCCCTCACACCTGTACGCTCTGAACCCCCTCACACCTGTACGCTCCCAGCCCCGCTCACACCTGTACGCTCTCAACCCCCTCACACCTGTACGCTCTGAGCCCCGATCACACATGTACGCTCTCAGCCCCCTCATACCTGTACGCTCTCAGCCCCGCTCACACCTGTACGCTCCCAGCCCCCTCATACCTGTACGCTCTCAGTCCCCTCACACCTGTACGCTCTCAGTCCCCTCACACCTGTACGCTCTCAGCCCCCCTCATACCTGTACGCTCTCAGCCCTGCTCACACCTGTACGCTCCCAGCCCCCTCATACCTGTACGCTCTCAGTCCCCTCACACCTGTACGCTCTCAGTCCCCTCACACCTGTACGCTCTCAGCCCCCTCATACCTGTACGCTCTCAGCCCCCTCATACCTGTACGCTCTCAGCCCCCTCACACCTGTACGCTCTCAGCCCCCTCACACCTGTACGCTCTCAGCCCCCTCACACTTGTACGCTCTCAGCCCCCCTCATACCTGTACGCTCTCAGCCCCCTCATACCTGTACGCTCTCAGTCCCCTCATACCTGTACGCTCTCAGCCCCCTCATACCTGTACGCTCTCAGTCCCTTCACACCTGTACGCTCCCAGCACCCTCATACCTGTACGCTCCCAGCGCCCTCATACCTGTACGCTCTCAGTCCCCTCATACCTGTATGCTCTCAGTCCCCTCACACCTGTACGCTCTCAGCCCCCTCATACCTGTACGCTCTCAGCCCCCTCATACCTGTACGCTCCCAGCCACCTCATACCTGTACGCTCTCAGTCCCCTCACACTCCTCTGCACCCGACCCTGCCTTCTTGAATCCCTGCCAGCCGGCCCGGGCCCGTCCAGACGGTGGGGCCCCTTACATGTGTATGGGCTGTACCCCCCTGATGGCGGCCCTGAGAATGACTCTGACCTTTACTCATTCTAACTAAATTCAATGACCATTCTGCACCACCGCTGCTTCCTTGACATTGTTTATCTACACCTCCCCCCCCCCTGGTTCTGAATAGGTCACACACAGGCGGCAGCGGCGTCACAGGTGCAGAATGACCTCGGATTTCCTGAATGGACGATCGTACACAGGACACAACTGAGATTCGCTCTGTAGCTGCATAAACCATTACAGGGGGTCCCCGACTTACGAACGCCCGACCTACAAACAACCCCTACTTACGAACGGGGCGCTGCGGGGACCCTCTGCCATTTTTCGTTGTTTTTCGTTGTGTTCCGGCCGTTCGGCGCATGCGCGGCCATACGGAGCCTCGGAAAATGCCGGAAATGTCCGTAATTTGCTGCACATGCGCAGAACGGCATTAGACGGAACATCGGAAATCTCCGGAAATCTCCGTATTTGTCGGTCTGCGCATGCGCATGCCGACTTACGAACATTTCCGACTTCCGTACAGGCGGGCAGTCCCTAACGAGTTCGTAACTCGGGGACCCCCTGTACAGGGAAAATATCCTTATGCTGATTCTGACTATTTTGCATGGTTAGCATGTAATTGTCTGTGCCAGTTTTTACATGAATAACACATAAATAGACAAGTCCATAGGACTGCTGCAGCCTATGCAACATAAACAATGCTTAGGCAGCAGCAGCAGCAGCAACAACATAGGGGCGGGCAGATTGACCTCGGCCATTAGTCATTTTGAATAACTAAGATCATTTCACTCCTGCTCCGCCACTTCTGTCCTGTCGCTGCTGCCTATGTAAACATAAACAATGTGTAAGCAGCGGTGGCAGTAGTGCAGAGTGACCCCGACCTTTAGTCATTCTAAATAACTACATTCAATGACCATTCTTCGCTGACACTGCTTCCTACACATTGTTTATGTACATGGGGTACAGTGGTGGGGCAGATGAGAAAGAGCACCCACCTGGTATCGGCCCTGTGTACACCCCCCCTGGTCATGAATAAGTCATGCATACTGAATGCTGACGTCATTTTGCTCCTGCGCCACCGCTGCTTCCTACACATGTTTACGTTTACATCCCCTCCTTATACTGAATTAGTCATTGGTATGCAACAGTGGCGGACGGCACAGACGCAGAATGACCCCGACCTTTAGTCACTCTGAATAATTGAATGCTGAGGTCATTTTATACTGGTGCCGCCACTGCTTCCTACACATTGTTTATGTATATATCTCCCCCTGGTCCTACATGAGTCGTTGTAGACAGCCGCATTGGCACAGGCACGGATGACCACAGCATTCAATTATTCGGAATGAGAAAAGGCCGCGGTCATTATGCGCCCGTGCCACCAAGGTGGCGTACAAATTACTTATTCAGGATAAGGAGAAGATGTAAACATAAACATGTGTAGGAAGCGGCGGCAGAGCAACAGCAAAATTACCTCAGCATTCAATTATTCAGAATGACTAAAGGCCTTGAACTGAATTCCTAGGTCATCTGCATCTGCGCCCCGCCACTGCTACCTACACATTGTTTATGTATATATCTCCCCTGGTCCTGAACGAGTCATTGTAGGCAGCAGCGTTGGCCCATTGACCTCGGCTTTCAGTCATTCTAAACGAATGACTGTATGTGGAACACATTTCAGCAAATATGGACAGTGGCTGAGATTTGATCTGTAGCCTTTAGCTGCGTAAACCAAAAAAAAGTGTGTGTCCGTGGTCTAAATCTGACTGTATTTTGTGCCTCCGCCGCTGGTTTATTAAACACAATGTGTAGGCAACAGTGCTGGCACACGTGGAGAATGATATTGACCTTCAGGCCCCACACGTTCCCGATTGCATTATTGTGGGGGCAATTCTGGCAAGATTATCCGTGTCACACATAGGGCAGCCCATTCACTTAAACGGGCTGCCCTATGGGCATTTGCCGTGGCGCAGAAGCTCAGGGACCAAATCGCGATTTTACACGTGCATTTTGATTGATGCGACAAAGGCACCACGTTTGGGGGCACCATTCACCCCATGTTTTACCACAATTTGGAAATGTAGGCAGAATTGCTCCAATTTTGCCCATGATTACTAATTGCCCAAGTGTAAATGGGGCCTCGGACATTCTGAATGAGTGAATGCTGAGGTGATTCTGTGCCGCTGCTGCTTCCTACACATGTTTATATTTACATCTTCACCGGTCCTGAATAAGTCATTCATAGGCAGCAGCGGTGACCTCGGCCCGTCATTCTGCATGATTGAATGTCAAGGTCATTCTATGTCGTTTCCCCCTCCCACACATCGTTTATGGTGCAGGCGGAGAATGACCCGACCATTAGCCATTCAGCACGATTGAATGCCGTGGTGAATCTGTGCCTGTTGCACCGCCACTTCCTACACATGTTTATATTTACATTTTCACCAGAACCGAATAAGTCATTCATAGGCAGCAGCAGTGACACAGCTGCAGAACGACCTCGGCCCGTCATTCTGCATGATTGAATGTCAAGGTCATTCTATGTCGTTACCGCCTCCCACCCATCGTTCATGGTGCAGGCGCAGAATGACCCGTCCTTTAGCTGTTCGGCATGATTGAATGCCAAGGTGATTCTGTGCCTGTGGCACCTCCGCTTCCTACACATGTTTATATTTACATCTTCCCAGCTCCTGAATGAGTCGTTTGTAGGAAGCAGCAGCAGCAGAGGTGCAGAATAACTTGGTCCTTCATTTATCCTGAATAATTGAATGCCGAGAGTATTCGGTGCCTGTTCCGCCGCTGCTTCCTACACATGTTTATATTTACATCTTCCCCTGGTCTAGGGTTGCCACCTGTCAAGGATTCACCCGGACAGTCCAGGTTTTGAATCATGTGTCTGAGTTTCAGTCCTCCTGAAACCCGGACCCATTATTCAGACAGAAATGTGGCTTTGAACAAGGCTTAACAGGAGGGTGAGGGGGCACTATGTGCGCCACGTTACTATTCTCTTTGGAGTGCCCAAAGGTGTCCCAGGTCTGTATATCCCAGGTATAAAATCCTATAGTGTATACTAAAACAAAAAAAAATGACTGTGCTGCTAAAGTGTTCGGTTTTGGCTTGAAGAAAAAGTGGCACAGATGTAGAACGACCTTGGCGGTTAGTCATTCTGCATGATTAGAATGTCAAGGTCCTTCTATGCCTGCGCCGTCGCCGCCTCCTACACATTGTTTATGTCTACATCTCCTCCTGGTCCTGAATCAAATGTAGGCAATGATGGCGGTGCAGGCGCAGAATGACCCGACCTTTAGCCGTTCAGCATGATTAAATGCCGAGGTGATTCTGTGCCACCGCCGCTTCCTACACATGTTTATATTTACATCTTCCCCACTCCTGGAGGAGTTGATAGTAGGCAGCAGCAGTGGCAGAGGTGCAGAATTACTTGATCCTTCAGTTATCCTAAATTATCGAATGCTGAAGTGATTTTGTGCCTGTACCGCCGCCGCTTCCTACTCATGTTTATGAGTGCCGGGGTGGTTCTGTGCCGCCGCCGCTTCCTACTCATGTTTATATTTACATCTTCCCATGATTCTAAATGAGTTGTTCATAGGCAGCAGTGTTGGATGCACAGATGCAGAATGAGGCATAGACAAGGATGGCGGTCGGGATAATTGAATGCAGAGGTGATTCTGTGCCACCGCCGCTTCCTACACATTTTTATATTTACAGCTTTCCCGGCCCTGAATGAGTTGTTCATAGGCAGCAGTGTTGGATGCGCAGATGCAGAAGGATGAATAGGCAAGGCCGGTACAGAATGGCCCGACCTTTAACCGTTCCGCATGGTTGAATGCCGAGGTGGTTCTGTGCCACCGCCGCTTCCTACACATGTTTATATTTACATCTTCCCCACTCCTGGAGGAGTTGATTGTAGGCAGCAGCAGTGGCAGAGGTGCAGAATTATTGATCCTTCAGTTATCCTAAGTTATTGAATGCCTGAGTGATTTTGTGCCGCCGCCGCTTCCTACTCATGTTTATGAGTGCCGGGGTGGTTCTGTGCCGCCGCCGCTTCCTACTCATGTTTATATTTACATCTTCCCCACTCCTGGAGGAGTCGATTGTAGCCCGAAGCAGTGGCAGAGGTGCAGAATTATTGATCCTTCAGTTATCCTAAGTTATTGAATGCCTGAGGGATTTTGTGCCGCCGCCGCTTCCTACTCATGTTTATATTTACATCTTCCCATGGTTCTAAATGAGTCGTTCATAGGCAGCAATGGTGGATGCACAGATGCAGAATGAGGCATAGACAAGGATGGCGGTCGGGATAATTGAATGCAGAGGTGATTCTGTGCCGCTTCCTACACATTTTTATATTTACATCTTTGCCGGCCCTGAATGAGTTGTTCATAGGCAGCAGTGGTGGATGCGCAGATGCAGAAGGATGAATAGGCAAGGCCGGTACAGAATGGCCCGACCTTTAACCGTTCCGCATGATTGAATGCCGAGGTGGTTCTGTGCCACCGCAGCTTCCTACACATGTTTATATTTACATCTTCCCCACTCCTGGAGGAGTCGATTGTAGGCAGCAGCAGTGGCAGAGGTGCAGAATGACTTGATCCTTCAGTTATCCTAAATTATCGAATGCTAAAGTGATTTTGTGCCTGTGCCGCCGCCGCTTCCTACTCAAGTTTATGAGTGCCGGGGTGGTTCTGTGCCTGTGCCGCTTTCTACATGTTTATATTTACATCTTTCCCGGTCCTGAATGAGTTGTTCATAGGCAGCAGTGGTGGATGCGCAGATGCAGAAGGATGAATAGGCAAGGCTGGTACAGAATGACCCGACCTTTAACCGTTCCGCATGGTTGAATGCCGAGGTGGTTCTGTGCCACCGCCGCTTCCTACACATGTTTATATTTACATCTTCCCCACTCCTGGAGGAGTCGATTGTAGGCAGCAGCAGTGGCAGAGGTGCAGAATTACTTGATCCTTCAGTTATCCTAAATTATTGAATGCCTGAGTGATTTTGTGCCTGTGCCGCTGCCGCTTCCTACTCATGTTTATATTTACATCTTCCCATGGTTCTAAATGAGTTGTTCGTAGGCAGCAGTGTTGGATGCACAGATGCAGATTGAGGCATAGACAAGGATGGCGGTCGGGATAATTGAATGCCGAGGTGATTCTGTGCCGCTTCCTACACATTTTTATATTTACAGCTTTCCCGGTCCTGAATGAGTTGTTCATAGGCAGCAGTGGTGGATGCGCAGATGCAGAAGGAGGAATAGGCAAGGCCGGTACAGAATGAATCGACCTTTAACCGTTCTGCATGGTTGAATGCCGAGGTGGTTCTGTGCCACCGCCGCTTCCTACACATGTTTATATTTACATCTTCCCCACTCCTGGATGAGTCGATTGTAGCCCACAGCAGTGGCAGAGGTGCAGAATTACTTGATCCTTCAGTTATCCTAAATTATCGAATGCCTGGGGGATTTTGTACCTGTGCCGCCGCTTCCTACTCATGTTTATATTTACATCTTCCCATGGTTATAAATGAGTTGTTCATAGGCAGCAGTGTTGGATGCACAGATGCAGATTGAGGCATAGACAAGGATGGCGGTTGGGATAATTGAGTGCCGGGGTGGTTCTGTGCCACCGCCGCTTCCTACACATGTTTATATTTACATCTTCCCCACTCCTGGATGAGTCGATTGTAGGCAGCAGCAGTGGCAGAGGTGCAGAATTACTTGATCCTTCAGTTATCCTAAATTATCGAATGCTAAAGTGATTTTGTGCCTGTGCCGCCGCCGCTTCCTACTCATGTTTATGAGTGACGGGGTGGTTCTGTGCCGCCGCCGCTTCCTACTCATGTTTATGAGTGCCGGGGTGGTTCTGTGCCGCCGCCGCTTCCTACTCATGTTTATGAGTGCCGGGGTGGTTCTGTGCCACCGCCGCTTTCTACGCGTTTATATTTACATTTTCCCTAGTCCTGAATGAATCGTTGGTAGGCAGCAGCCGTGGCCGTTAGTCATTCTGCATTATTGAATATGAAGGTCATTCTGCGCCGTCGCCGCCTCCTACACATCGTTTATGTCTACATCTCCTCCTCGTACAGAAAGAGTAATTCGCGGGCAATGACTGCGGCGCAGAATGACCCGAGCCTTCTTTATACTGAATGAATGATTGTGTATAGTACAAATCTCCTACGGAGAGGTGTGTCATGACGAGTGGAGATGCACTGCCGACCATGAGGCAGAGCGTGGCAGGGGCTTATTTTTAGCCTATCGGTTGTCTGTGTTTTGTCCAGATTGTGGGAATAGTCTGATTGGGAGGACAGTCACATATACTTGTTTTATATAAATAAATCCCATTGATGGGATCCCAGCTTCCTTCTTCGTATCGGAGACACAGATGTGTCTGGAGCAGAATGTCGCCCCCATGTGGAGGGGCGGTGTACAGGACATCTCCCCCCTCCCCCCCCTCGCAGAGACCCACAATGGACATTGCAGATGTGCGGGGATATTTTCATTTCTTTCGCAGGTTGTCTGGAAGAGTTTTCCTCGCACTAAAACACCTTTCTGGAAACAGGAAGAGAGGAAGACAATGGAGAGGGGGAGGGGGGGAGACGTGGGCGAATGGCAGCGCAAAGACACTCCGCTAATGGATTCAAAGCGAGAGAACAATTTATCTCTCTATCACTAACACAACAAACCAGATCCACCGCAACCAGGCAAACAGATACAAAGTAACGGGCCCGGGGGGGGACGCGTCGCGCCATTCGCTGCGCCGCATTCTCTGCACAACATTCAGGAGAACTTTCCCAATATCTGAGGCGATCGATGAATCGATGTTTTCACCCGAGATTCACATACGATTCCTCTACAAAAATGTGCGAATCTCGGAGGAAGTCATTGATAAAAAGACTCCGATATATTTCTGATCACCAGTGGTGGAATGTCACATGGGAAGCGACCCAAAATCCCCCACATGACCCAATATACAGCAACACGATCGATCAGAAAATCTCCACCTTTTATTATTAGAGCCGTCCCCCGAGCTCCAGTCAGTGACTGTGCCTAGGCTGAGATGATGTCATCAGTCTGCTGCAGGCAGGAGGAAGCATTTCCTCAGTCTCCCCTCCCCCCAGTGATCAGACTGTACATTGTAACTTTGTAGAAGGAGGATGAAGCATTTCCTCAGTCTCCCCTCCCCCAGTGATCAGACCGTACATTGTAACTTTGTAGAAGGAGGAGGGGTCATTTCCTCAGTCTCCCCTCCCCCAGTGATCAGACTGTACATTGTAACTTTGTAGAAGGAGGAGGAGTCATTTCCTCAGTCTCCCCTCCCCCAGTGATCAGACTGTACATTGTAACTTTGTAGAAGGAGGAGGAGTCATTTCCTCAGTCTCCCCTCCCCCAGTGATCAGACTGTACATTGTAACTTTGTAGAAGGAGGAGGAGTCATTTCCTCAGTCTCCCCTCTCCCAGTGATCAGACCGTACATTGTAACTTTGTAGAAGGAGGAGGAGTCATTTCCTCAGTCTCCCATCCCCCAGTGATCAGACTGTACATTGTAACTTTGTAGAAGGAGGAGGAGTCATTTCCTCAGTCTCCCCTCCCCCGGTGATCAGACTGTACATTGTAACTTTGTAGAAGGAGGAGGAGGAATTTCCTCAGTCTCCCCTCCCCTGGTGATCGGACTGTACATTGTAACTTGGTAGAAGGAGGAGTAATTTCCTCAGTCTCCCCTCCCCCAGTGATCAGACTGTACATTGTAACTTTGTAGAAGGAGGAGGAGTCATTTCCTCAGTCTCCCCTCCCCCAGTGATCAGACTGTACATTGTAACTTTGTAGCAAATCACAAGGTGAGAGGTTGATCTGTAAATACAGCCAATAATAGCACAGGTACCGGTATATACGGCGGCAATGTAGCTCTCCTGTGCCGGATCACAAACCTAGTAGGCGTTTTTTGCACTTCCGGGTAGGAGGGGCAGCACAAGCCGATCAGCGGGTGCCGACCAATGGATGTCCAGCAAGGAGAATGTAAAACACAACAACACTGGCTAGGCACACATTTAATCCTTGGATCGCCCCTGGTGTTAACCCCTTCCCAGCCAGTGTCAGTACAGTGACAGTGCATGTTTGTTTAGCAACGATCCCTGTATTGGTGTCCCTAGGTCCCACAAAGTGTCAGTTAGGTGTCCGCTTGTCCGCCGCAATATCGCTGTCCCACTATAAGTCGCTGATCGCCATTACTGGTATATAAAAAAAATTCCAGTATCTATCCCATAGTCTGTAGACGGTATAACTTTTATGCAAACCAATCAATATACACTTATTGGGATTTTTTTTTTGTAACAAAAATGTAGAAGACTAAATTGATGAAGAAATAATTTATTTTTTATTTTTTTGTTATTATATTAGATTCTTCTTCTTCCTATTGTTATTATTATATTATTATATTATATTCTTCTTCTTCTTCTTCTTATTATTATTATATTATTATATTATATATTATTATTATTATTATTATTATTATTATATTATATTCTTCTTCTTCCTATTATTATATTATTATTATTATATTATTATTATTATATTCTTCTTCTTATTATTATTATATATATATTATTATTATTATATTATATTCTTCTTCTTCTTTTTTATTATTATTATTATTATTATTATTATATTATATTCTTCTTCTTATTATTATTATTATTATATTATTATATATTATTACTGTATAATGTTTTCTAGCAGAAAGTAAAAAATATTGTTATTTTTTTTTTCAAAATGTTTGGTCTTTTTTCCTTTATATAATAAAAAATAAAAAACGCAGAGGTGATCAAATACCCCCAAAAGAAAGCTCTATTTGTGGGGAAAAATTACATAAATACCATTTATGTACAGCGTTGCACGACCGTTACAGTTAAAGTGACGCAGTGCCGTACCGCAAAAATGGCCTGGTCATGAAGGGGGGGAGGGGGGTAAATCTTCAAGTGGTTACATGATTGTGCCATCTCTGTCCAGCAAGTAGATGGTGCCGCACCCCAAACGTGGCATGTTGGATTTTTTTTTTGCCACCAGCTTCAAGCATCGCGATATCGCAAATCGCAATATGTGCAATTCGTTTCGTTCCGAATTAGTTTTTTTAACAACTTTTGACAAATTTGTTAATTCAGAAACATCCGAATGAATGAAAACCCGTTTAACAATTATTTTTCTAATATTCATAAATTCGAAAAAAAATCAGAAAATAAATCAATAATAATAAATAATAATAATAATAAAAAAACGTTTTTTTTTTTTTATTATTTATTATTAATTTGTTCCGTTCCATTCATTTAAATGCGGCATTCGTTATTACGGATAATTCGTATTCGTTACGTTCACTAACAGCCAAATTTTAATAGTTAGTTATTATTAGTTACGGTAGTTATTATTTAGAATTTTCGGATTTTCTTTCTAGTTTTCGGATTTTCAGATTTTCGAATTTACTAATTTTTCAAATTTACGAATTGCAAATTTACGAATTCATGAAATTCCGAATTTTTTAATTTTCTAATTGAATTCACGAAATTACGAATTTTCGAATTTACGAATTGCGATCATAACAAATGACCTGAAAAACGAAAAAAAAAATTTATGAAATGGAAACAAAAAAGAATGAATTTTTCGGTAGTGCATATGTCACCCACACCCATTGGGCGTTGCAGCTTAAGGGGGGTGGCGCTAAAAATGCGATTCAACTGTGCATTTTTACCACCCCTCCAACCACATCACTAAACTCAGACTTAAGCTGCAATGGCGGCAGACAGACGGGGGGGAGGGGGTGGTTTTACACGCCGCGGTCATGATGCTTTGCTTTGCGCCCACTGCAAAAACGATCCAACATGCCACGATAGGCGGGTGGCAAGCCTGCCAAAGCCGACCTTTCCAATCGAACGGGGAAAAGTGACGCAAACGCGATGCGGTGCACACAGTGTGTCCGTAAGCAAGAATGGGGTTAAAACAGGCGGGCAAGGAGGGGGGCGTCGCATCACCTCCTCGCCGCCTGTCAATCGCCTCCTGAAAAGCAATCAAAATTTGGATCGTGTCCATCTTTTTTTCGCCGCGCAGAACATTTGTCGCTGTGAACCTCCCAGATGAAATCGATTTTTTTTTTTCCCTCTGTATTTCGCACCTTTCCGAGTTCACCGTCTAAATTTCCTGGAAGGCGATTTCCACTTCTGCGCGGTTTTGTTCCCATCGTCCCCTTTCTGTAAATGTCGCCGCCAATAAGACAGGTAGTAATCATTAATTAGCGTCTGGAAGCGGCTGGCCCCTGTGGGGGAAGCTCGTTCATTACTCCGTGTTGTTGAAAAGCGTGAATAGATAATTAATACGGCGGAAAATACCCGAGTGCCGACTTCCCTCCACTTCAATTAACTCTCCCGATTCCCCTCGACTGAGCCGCCATCCAGAGGGAACCATTGGGATCTGGGGGGGGGTCCCTAGACGCACAATCTGCCAATCAGATCTGAGCGAGCGGAAAGAAACTCTGACTATAGGATATATTAAATTGGACCTGTCGTTAACCCCTTCACCGCCGATCGTACGCAAATATGCGTTCGTGGCTTGAAGGGGGTCACACCGCGGCGATATGCAGCTGCAGGCTGCGGTTTTTAGAGCCAGCGGTTGGCTCTTTAGTGATAACAACAGATGCGGCTAAAAGCAAAAGGACCAGAAAGGGGAGGTCCCCCCCCCCCACCGCACAGGATCCCTCCCAGGTCTTACAGGATTTGCAGGATCCCTCCCAGGTCTTACAGGATCCCTCCCAGGTCTTACAGGATTTGCAGGATCCCTCCCAGGTCTTACAGGATCCCTCCCAGGTCTTACAGGATCCCTCCCAGGTCTTACAGGATCCCTCCCAGGTCTTACAGGATCCCTCCCAGATCTTACAGGATTTGCAGGATCCCTCCCAGGTCTTACAGGATCCCTCCCAGGTCTTACAGGATCCCTCCCAGGTCTAACAGGATTTGCAGGATCCCTGTCGGGTCCTTCTTGAAATTATAGGAAAACCCTCCGCCGCTCTTCCCGGGCCTCCCGTCCCACCGGAAGACCCGAGCCGGATTCGGCTTTAATCGGGTCTCCGATTTAAAAATCCCGGAAGTGAAGGTCACTTTTGGTTTACTCGGCTGCCAACGGCGCCAATTTAAAAAAAAATGACAATTTTAAGTGCAAAGGAGGGATTTGGGGTCTTTTAGACCCCCCGATCCCTCCATAAAGAGTACCTGTCACCAGTGGCGGCTGGTGCTCAAAATTGTTGGGGGGCGCAAACAAAATTCTGAAAAAAAAACCCCATCAATCGCAGCCACTGTGCCATCAAACACAGCCACTGTGCCATCAAACACAGCCACTGTGCTCCATCAAATGCAGCCTCACTTACCTTACAGGCAGCTCCGCTCGGGCCGTGCGTTCCACGGAGCTGCCAACGTCACTTCCGGCTTCCCTCTGAAACAGGGAAACCAGAAGTAACCTCTTAACTTCAACAACAAAGCTCCCGCTCGTAGTAATACTACGGGCGGAAGCTGCTCTGCGCTTTGGATTGCGCCGCAAAGCAGGTCAAAAGCCTGCAAATGAAGCGCCTCGTCTGCAATCTCACAATTGCATTGACATGGCGCTTCCCATAGTGCACTGTGTCTGGCACCTGAACACAGTGCACTTAAAGAACATTTTTGTCCTAATTATTTTTTTAAAGGGGCCTTTTTTTTGTGACTGATAGGTGTCCCGATGGACGGGGCCTCCACTGCCTGTCACCGCCTATTACAGTCACATGGGATGTTTACAGAAAAATAAAATAAAAAATAATTAAATAAGAATTAGTTTTTTTTTAAAGCTCCCCCCTGTTCCTATGCAAAGAAATCGCATACGTAAGTCACGCCCGCAAAACGGTGTTCACATCACACGTGTGAGGTATCGTCACGATC
Source organism: Lithobates sylvaticus (assembly GCA_028564925.1). Taxonomy (NCBI): domain Eukaryota; kingdom Metazoa; phylum Chordata; class Amphibia; order Anura; family Ranidae; genus Lithobates; species Lithobates sylvaticus. The sequence continues at coordinate 6,903,357 of CM053031.1, read as the reverse complement.
GTCCGAGCGAGAGCAATAATTCTAGCAAAAGACCTCCTCTGTAACTCTACCCTGGTAACCATTACATTTTTTTAAAGTGTCATCTATGGAAATTTTTAGGTACCATTTGTTGTCACCATTCCACGACTGTGTGCGCAATTTCAAAGCGCGACGTGTTAGGTAGCTATTCACGCGGTGTAACATCATCTTTCACATTATACAAAAAAATTGGGCTAACTTTACTGTTTAGTTTTTTTTTTTTTTTTATTCATGAAAGCGTCCCTTTTTCCCCAAAAAATTGCGTTTGAAAGACCGCTGCGCAAATACTATGTGACATAAAAAAAATGCAAAATATAAATATATATATACTGTTTGGGGGTTCTAAGTAATTTTCAAGCAAAAAAATACTGCTTTTAACTTGTAAGCAACAAATGTCAGAAATGGGCTGAGGCATGAAGGGGTCACAATGTTGCGTTCTTACTTCCGCGCTCAAAAAAAAACACACATTTTGCATATTGGGGTGCTGTTGTTCCACATATTTTTTTTTTTTTTCTCAATCAAAATTCCACATATTTATAACAACGACCCGTGCACCTTGCCATTGGATGTGCGTTGGGTTTCTGTGTACCTCAACATACTAATGTGCAATATGGTGCATCAAATGAAAAAAAAAATAATAATATTGGCGTGTTTTTAAAATTTGTGTTTTGGGCTCCCCTAACAAAATGCACAGTAATGCGCAAAATAATGCATGTGTTATAACGCACCACAGCACTGTGAATCCAACCTGAATCATAATTATATGAGGTCTGCCACTGTGCGCTGCATATCTGTTTCGGTACTCCATAGAATTCCTACCTTCCAGGATTTACAGGTTCCCTGCCGGTTCTTCCAAGAATTTCTTGCAGGATCCCTGTCGGGTCCTTCTTGAAATTATAGGAAAACCCTGCTGGGTCTTCCAGGAATCCTTGCAGGATCCCTCCCAGGTCTCACAGGATCCCTCCCAGGTCTTACAGGATCCCTCCCAGGTCTTACAGGATCCCTCCCAAGTCTTACAGGATCCCTCCCAAGTCTTACAGGATCCCTCCCAGGTCTTACAGGATCCCTCCCAGGTCTTACAGGATTTGCAGGATCCCTCCCAGGTATTTCTTGAAATTATAGGAAAACCCTCCTGGGTCTTCCAGGATTCCTTGCAGGATCCCTCCCAGGTCTTACAGGATCCCTCCCAGGTCTTACAGGATTTGCAGGATCCCTCCCAGGTCTTACAGGATCCCTTCCAGGTCTTACAGGATCCCTCCCAGGTCTTACAGGATCCCTCCCAAGTCTTACAGGATCCCTCCCAAGTCTTACAGGATCCCTCCCAGGTCTTACAGGATCCCTCCCAAGTCTTACAGGATCCCTCCCAGGTCTTACAGGATCCCTCCCAGGTCTTACAGGATCCCTCCCAGGTCTTACAGGATTTGCAGGATCCCTCCCAGGTCCTTCTTGAAATTATAGGAAAACCCTCCTGGGTCTTCCAGGATTCCTTGCAGGATCCCTCCCAGGTCTTACAGGATCCCTCCCAGGTCTTACAGGATTTGCAGGATCCCTCCCAGGTCTTACAGGATCCCTTCCAGGTCTTACAGGATCCCTCCCAGGTCTTACACGATTTGCAGGATCCCTCCCAGGTCCTTCTTGAAATTATAGGAAAACCCTCCTGGGTCTTCCAGGATTCCTTGCAGGATCCCTCCCAGGTCTTACAGGATCCCTCCCAGGTCTTACAGGATCCATCCCAGGTCTTACAGGATTTGCAGGATCCCCGTCGGGTCCTTCTTGAAATGATAGGAAAACCCTCCTGGGTCTTCCAGGAATTCTTGCAGGATCCCTCCCAGGTCTTACAGGATCCCTCCCAGGTCTTACAGGATCCCTCCCAGGTCTTGCAGGATCCATCCCAGGTCTTACAGGATCCCTCTTAGGTCTTACAGGATTTGCAGGATCCCTGTCGGGTCCTTCTTGAAATTATAGGAAAACCCTGCTGGGTCTTCCAGGAATTCTTGCAGGATCCCTCCCAGGTCTTACAGGATCCCTCCCAGGTCTTACAGGATCCCTCCCAGGTCTTACAGGATCCCTCCCAAGTCTTACAGGATCCCTCCCAAGTCTTACAGGATCCCTCCCAGGTCTTACAGGATCCCTCCCAAGTCTTACAGGATCCCTCCCAGGTCTTACAGGATCCCTCCCAGGTCTTACAGGATCCCTCCCAGGTCTTACAGGATTTGCAGGATCCCTCCCAGGTCCTTCTTGAAATTATAGGAAAACCCTCCTGGGTCTTCCAGGATTCCTTGCAGGATCCCTCCCAGGTCTTACAGGATCCCTCCCAGGTCTTACAGGATTTGCAGGATCCCTCCCAGGTCTTACAGGATCCCTTCCAGGTCTTACAGGATCCCTTCCAGGTCTTACAGGATCCCTCCCAGGTCTTACAGGATTTGCAGGATCCCTGTCGGGTCCTTCTTGAAATTATAGGAAAACCCTCCTGGGTCTTCCAGGAATCCTTGCAGGATCCCTCCCAGGTCTTACAGGATCCCTCCCAGGTATTACAGGATCCATCCCAGGTCTTACAGGATTTGCAGGATCCCTGTCGGGTCCTTCTTGAAATGATAGGAAAACCCTCCTGGGTCTTCCAGGAATTCTTGCAGGATCCCTCCCAGGTCTTACAGGATCCCTCCCAGATCTTACAGGATCCCTCCCAGGTCTTACAGGATCCCTCCCAGGTCTTACAGGATTTGCAGGATCCCTGTCGGGTCCTTCTTGAAATTATAGGAAAACCCTCCTGGGTCTTCCAGGATTCCTTGCAGGATCCCTCCCAGGTCTTACAGGATCCCTCCCAGGTCTTACAGGATTTGCAGGATCCCTCCCAGGTCTTACAGGATCCCTTCCAGGTCTTACAGGATCCCTCCCAGGTCTTACAGGATTTGCAGGATCCCTGTCGGGTCCTTCTTGAAATTATAGGAAAACCCTCCTGGGTCTTCCAGGAATCCTTGCAGGATCCCTCCCAGGTCTTACAGGATCCCTCCCAGGTCTTACAGGATCCATCCCAGGTCTTACAGAATTTGCAGGATCCCTGTCGGGTCCTTCTTGAAATGATAGGAAAACCCTCCTGGGTCTTCCAGGAATTCTTGCAGGATCCCTCCCAGGTCTTACAGGATCCCTCCCAGGTCTTACAGGATCCCTCCCAGGTCTTGCAGGATCCATCCCAGGTCTTACAGGATCCCTCCCAGGTCTTACAGGATTTGCAGGATCCCTGTCGGGTCCTTCTTGAAATTATAGGAAAACCCTGCTGGGTCTTCCAGGAATTCTTGCAGGATGCCTCCCAGGTCTTACAGGATCCCTCCCAGGTCTTACAGGATCCCTCCCAGGTCTTACAGGATCCCTCCCAAGTCTTACAGGATCCCTCCCAAGTCTTACAGGATCCCTCCCAGGTCTTACAGGATCCCTCCCAAGTCTTACATGATCCCTCCCAAGTCTTACAGGATCCCTCCCAGGTCTTACAGGATCCCTCCCAGGTCTTACAGGATTTGCAGGATCCCTCCCAGGTCCTTCTTGAAATTATAGGAAAACCCTCCTGGGTCTTCCAGGATTCCTTGCAGGATCCCTCCCAGGTCTTACAGGATCCCTCCCAGGTCTTACAGGATTTGCAGGATCCCTCCCAGGTCTTACAGGATCCCTTCCAGGTCTTACAGGATCCCTCCCAGGTCTTACACGATTTGCAGGATCCCTCCCAGGTCCTTCTTGAAATTATAGGAAAACCCTCCTGGGTCTTCCAGGATTCCTTGCAGGATCTCTCCCAGGTCTTACAGGATCCCTCCCAGGTCTTACAGGATCCATCCCAGGTCTTACAGGATTTGCAGGATCCCCGTCGGGTCCTTCTTGAAATGATAGGAAAACCCTCCTGGGTCTTCCAGGAATTCTTGCAGGATCCCTCCCAGGTCTTACAGGATCCCTCCCAGGTCTTACAGGATCCCTCCCAGGTCTTGCAGGATCCATCCCAGGTCTTACAGGATCCCTCTTAGGTCTTACAGGATTTGCAGGATCCCTGTCGGGTCCTTCTTGAAATTATAGGAAAACCCTGCTGGGTCTTCCAGGAATTCTTGCAGGATGCCTCCCAGGTCTTACAGGATCCCTCCCAGGTCTTACAGGATCCCTCCCAGGTCTTACAGGATCCCTCCCAAGTCTTACAGGATCCCTCCCAAGTCTTACAGGATCCCTCTCAGGTCTTACAGGATCCCTCCCAAGTCTTACAGGATCCCTCCCAGGTCTTACAGGATCCCTCCCAGGTCTTACAGGATCCCTCCCAGGTCTTACAGGATTTGCAGGATCCCTCCCAGGTCCTTCTTGAAATTATAGGAAAACCCTCCTGGGTCTTCCAGGATTCCTTGCAGGATCCCTCCCAGGTCTTACAGGATCCCTCCCAGGTCTTACAGGATTTGCAGGATCCCTCCCAGGTCTTACAGGATCCCTTCCAGGTCTTACAGGATCCCTTCCAGGTCTTACAGGATCCCTCCCAGGTCTTACAGGATTTGCAGGATCCCTGTCGGGTCCTTCTTGAAATTATAGGAAAACCCTCCTGGGTCTTCCAGGAATCCTTGCAGGATCCCTCCCAGGTCTTACAGGATCCCTCCCAGGTATTACAGGATCCATCCCAGGTCTTACAGGATTTGCAGGATCCCTGTCGGGTCCTTCTTGAAATGATAGGAAAACCCTCCTGGGTCTTCCAGGAATTCTTGCAGGATCCCTCCCAGGTCTTACAGGATCCCTCCCAGGTCTTACAGGATCCCTCCCAGGTCTTACAGGATCCCTCCCAGGTCTTACAGGATTTGCAGGATCCCTGTCGGGTCCTTCTTGAAATTATAGGAAAACCCTGCTGGGTCTTCCAGGAATTCTTGCAGGATGCCTCCCAGGTCTTACAGGATCCCTCCCAGGTCTTACAGGATCCCTCCCAGGTCTTACAGGATCCATCCCAAGTCTTACAGGATCCCTCCCAAGTCTTACAGGATCCCTCCCAGGTCTTACAGGATTTGCAGGATCCCTCCCAGGTCCTTCTTGAAATTATAGGAAAACCCTCCTGGGTCTTCCAGGATTCCTTGCAGGATCCCTCCCAGGTCTTACAGGATCCCTCCCAGGTCTTACAGATTTTGCAGGATCCCTCCCAGGTCCTTCTTGAAATTATAGGAAAACCCTCCTGGGTCTTCCAGGATTCCTTGCAGGATCCCTCCCAGGTCTTACAGGATTTGCAGGATCCCTGTTGGGTCCTTCTTGAAATGATAGGAAAACCCTCCTGGGTCTTCCAGGAATTCTTGCAGGATCCCTCCCAGGTCTTACAGGATCCCTCCCAGGTCTTACAGGATCCCTCCCAGGTCTTACAGGATCCCTCCCAGGTCTTACAGGATTTGCAGGATCCCTGTCGGGTCCTTCTTGAAATTATAGGAAAACCCTCCTGGGTCTTCCAGGATTCCTTGCAGGATCCCTCCCAGGTCTTTTAGCAGGATCCCTGCTGGGTTTTCCTGGGTTTACAGGGATGTTTACATTTACTGTGACAGCAATAAAAGTGATAAAAATTTTTTTTAAGAACCAGTGTAAAAAATAAAAAAATAAATATAATAAAAAAATAAAACGCCCGCATCCCTCCTCTGTTCACACGCAAAAGGCGAACGCATACGTTTGTCCCGCGCGCATGCATAAACAGTGATCACACCACACATGTGCGGTATCGCCGCAAACGTCAGAGCGAGAGCAATAATTCTAGCGCCAGATCTCCTCTGTAACTCTAAACTGGAAACCAGCAAAGGCTTTTAATGCATCCCCTATGGAGATTCTTAAATAGCGTAGTTTGGCGCCATTCCGTGGGCGTGCCCAATTATAAAGCATGACATGTTAGGCATCTATTCATCTTTTATATTTTAGCAAACAATTGGTTGGGTATTACATTGTGTTTGTGTGCATCACAATTCATTAAAAGTGTATTTCCCCAAAAAAAAAAAAAAAAATGCGTTTGAAAAACCGCTGCGCAAATACTACGCAACATAAAAAAAAATAGCAAACCCCACCATTTTATTCTCTAGGACCTCTGCCACAAAATATATAATATTTGGGGATTCTAATGCCCCGTACACACGGTCAGACATTCCGACCACAGGATCCGTCAGATTTTTTCCCGACGGATTTTAGCCAAAACTTGTCTTGCATACACACGGTCGCACAAAGTTGTCGGAAAATCCGATCGTTCAGAACGCGGTGGCGTAAAACACGTACGACGGGACTACGAAGAGACCAGTAGCCAATAGCTTTCGTCCCCAAATTTATTCTGAGCACGCGAGGCACTTTGTGCGTCTGAATTCTATACACGCGATCGGAAAAAGTCCGATCGGAATTTGGTGTTGTGGGAAAATTTTAGGTCCTGCTCTCACACTTTTCCGTCTGAAATTCCGACGGGAAAAGTCCGCTAGAGCCCACAGACGATCGGATTTTCCAACAACATAATCCGATCGGACTTTTTCCAACGGAATGTCCGACCGCGTGTACGGGGCATAAGTCATTTTCTAGCGAATAAATGACTCAGACAAGTCAGACAAGGCCGGGTCTTATCTTTTGTTACATCTCTTTTATTTTGTGCTTTTGCCAATCCCGGGGTAATCTTATCTTAATGTTACACTAACAATTTGTATCGTTTGTTCTTTGTGGTTCCTGGAGGGTAAAATGGTTGAGAAAAATCCGCTTTATAACAAGATATTTATTTATTTCCGATTCTTCATAAATCACCAGGATGGGTTTCTGTTCCGGAATTTTGTGTACAAAGCGTCCTCTAAGCAGTCATGCGGAGTTATAAAACTTTGTTTTTTACATTCCGCCGCTTGAATCAAAGCCTTCGGATGGGTACAGAAAAGTGATTACACGCTGGCAAGATAAAGGTCTATTTATAGGGCAGAGATACTGAGGCTGGCAGAGGATCCCATCGTGATGTTTCCCGTATTGTTCTACAACAAGGCCCCACAGTTCCTCAGCTGGCTTCGTGCCCCTTCAGAGGAGCACGGGGCACGACGCGGGAGGAACGTCACCATCACCATATGTTTTATCATATAAGCATTCCAATCTTCATTGGATGGGTCTCCAACATGGAGTGAACTGGTGAAGGAGCTCCTTCTGGTTCTTTGCCATATCCACCAACTTCCTTGATGAACACGGGTCCCCAATTATCCTTTGATCATCCAATGTAGAGTATGTATGTCATCATGGTGACATCATTATAGACCAAGTGTGCCTACTGGCAAGATTAGGGTTCATCCAAGATAATGGAGGAACATTGCATCAGGCTTCTAGGGTTTGCCAACATGGAGTGAACTGGTGAAGGAGCCCCTTTAAGTCCTTTGCCATATACACTATCTTTCCTGATGAACATGGGACTCTGGTTATCCATCGACTATCCAATTAAGAGTATCTATGTCATCATGGTGACATCATTATAGAGCAAGTGTGCCTACAGGTAAGATTGGGGTTCATCCAAGATAATGGAGGAACATTGCATTGGGCTTTAATGGCTCACCAACATGGAGTAAACTGGTGAAGGACCCCCTTCTGGTTCTCTGCCATATCCACCAACTCTCTTGATAAACACGGGTCCCCAATTATCTTTTGACCATCCAATGAAAAGTATGTATGTCATCATGGTGACATCATTATAGACCAGTTGTGCCTACTGGCAAGATTAGGGTTCATCAAAGAAATTGGTGACATCATTATAGAGCAAGTGTGCCTACTGGCAAGATTAGGGTTCATCAAACATAAGGGAGGAACCCTGCATTAGGCTTCTAGGGTTTGCCGACATGGAATGAACTGGTGAAGGAGCCCCTTCCAATTTTTTGCCATATCCACCAACTCTATTGATGAACACGGTCCCCAATTATCCTTTTGACCATCCAATGAAGAGTATGTATGTCATCATTGTCACATCATTATAGAGCAAGTGTGCCTACTGGCAAGATTAGGGGTCATCAAAGATCATGGAGGAACCTTGCATCAGGCTTCTAGGGTTTGCCAACATGGAGTGAACTGGTGAAGGAGCCCCTTTAAGTCCTTTGCCATATACACCATCTTTCCTGATGAACATGGGTCTCTGGTTATCCATCGGCCATCCAATGAAGAGTATCTATGTCATCATGGTGACATCATTATAGACCAAGTGTGCCTACTGGCAAGATTAGGGTTCATCCAAGATAATGGAGGAACATTGCATTGGGCTTTAATGGCTCACCAACATGGAGTGAACTGGTGAAGGAGCTCCTTCCAGTTTTTTGCCACATCCACCAACTCTGTTGATGAACACGGGTCCCCAATTATCCCTTTTGACCATCCAATGAAGAGTATGTTTGTCATCATTGTCACATCATTATAGAGCAAGTGTGCCTACTGGCAAGATTAGGGTTCATCAAAGAAAATGGAAGAACCTTGCATCAGGCTTCTAGGGTTTGCCAACATGGAGTGAACTGGTGAAGGAGCCCCTTCAAGTCCTTTGCCATATACACCATCTTTCCTGAAGAACACGGGTCTCTGGTTATCCATCGACCATCCAATTAAGAGTATGTATGTCATCATGGTGACATCATTATAGAGCAAGTGTGCCTACTTGCAAGATTAGGGTTCATCAAACATAATGGAGGAACCCTGCATTAGGCTTCTAGGGTTTGCCGACATGGAGTGAACTCGTTAAGGGGCCCCTTCCAATTTTTTGCCACATCCACCAACTCTGTTGATGAACACGGGTCCCCAATTATCCTTTTGACCATCCAATGAAGAGTATGTATGTCATCATTGTGACATCATTATAGACCAAGTGTGCCTACTGGTAAGATTAGGGTTCATCCAAGATAATGGAGGAACATTGCATCAGTCTTCAAAGGCTCACCAACATGGAGTGAACTGGTGAAGGACCCCCTTCTGGTCCTCTGCCATATCCACCAACTCTCTTGATAAACACGGGTCCCCAATTATCTTTTGACCATCCAATGAAGAGTATGTATGTCATCATGGTGACATCATTATAGACCAGTTGTGCCTACTGGCAAGATTAGGGTTCATCAAACATAAGGGAGGAACCTGGCATCAGGCTTCTAGGGTTTGCCAACATGGCGTAAACTGGTAAAGAAGCCCGTCCAGTATTTTGCCATATCCACCAACTCTCTCGATGAACACGGGTCCCCAATTATCCTTTGACCATCCAATGAAGAGTATGTATGTCATCATGGTGGCATCATTATAGAGCAAGTGTGCCTACTGGTAAGATTGGGGTTCATCCAAGATAATGGAGGAACCTTGCATGAGGCTTCAAGCGCTCTCAGGCTCTGCTTCTCGGCTTCTCGTAAAGTGAATTTGTGATACAATTAAATTCCGGAAATTGCTCAGGTTCAGAAATTATCAGCAATTTTATTTACAAGCTGTAGCTTTATATTCTTAAATAATTAAGACAAAGGTAAAAACTGAGTGAAGTCTGTGCACTAGAGCCTAGAAATGTGATCAATATTCTCTGTACAGCACTGCGGTATATGTCAGAGCTATATACATTTATAATAATAATAGTGTGTGACTGTGGGGGAGGGGACATTAGAGTGTAAGCTCCTCTGTACAGAGACTGATGTGACTGTGGGGGAGGGGACATTAGAGTGTAAGCTCCTCTGTACAGAGACTGATGTGACTGTGGGGGGGAGGGGACATTAGAGTGTAAGCTCCTCTGTACAGAGACTGATGTGACTGTGGGGGGGGAGGGGACATTAGAGTGTAAGCTCCTCTGTACAGAGACTGATGTGACTGTGGGGGGAGGGGACATTAGAGTGTAAGCTCCTCTGTACAGAGACTGATGTGACTGTGGGGGGGGGGGACATTAGAGTGAAAGCTCCTCTGTACAGAGACTGATGTGACTGTGGGGGAGGGGACATTAGAGTGTAAGCTCCTCTGTACAGAGACTGATGTGACTGTGGGGGGGGGGACATTAGAGTGTAAGCTCCTCTGTACAGAGACTGATGTGACTGTGGGGGGAGGGGACATTAGAGTGTAAGCTCCTCTGTACAGAGACTGATGTGACTGTGGGGGGAGGGGACATTAGAGTGTAAGCTCCTCTGTACAGAGACTGATGTGACTGTGGGGGGAGGGGACATTAGAGTGTAAGCTCCTCTGGTACAGAGACTGATGTGACTGTGGGGGGGGAGGGGACATTAGAGTGTAAGCTCCTCTGTACAGAGACTGATGTGACTGTGGGGGAGGGGACATTAGAGTGTAAGCTCCTCTGGTACAGAGACTGATGTGACTGTGGGGGGGAGGGGACATTAGAGTGTAAGCTCCTCTGTACAGAGACTGATGTGACTGTGGGGGGGGGGGGACATTAGAGTGTAAGCTCCTCTGTACAGAGACTGATGTGACTGTGGGGGGGGGGACATTAGAGTGTAAGCTCCTCTGTACAGAGACTGATGTGACTGTGGGGGGGGGGACATTAGAGTGTAAGCTCCTCTGTACAGAGACTGATGTGACTGTGGGGGAGGGGACATTAGAGTGTAAGCTCCTCTGTACAGAGACTGATGTGACTGTGGGGGAGGGGACATTAGAGTGTAAGCTCCTCTGTACAGAGACTGATGTGACTGTGGGGGAGGGGACATTAGAGTGTAAGCTCCTCTGTACAGAGACTGATGTGACTGTGGGGGAGGGGACATTAGAGTGTAAGCTCCTCTGGTACAGAGACTGATGTGACTGTGGGGGGAGGGGACATTAGAGTGTAAGCTCCTCTGTACAGAGACTGATGTGACTGTGGGGGGAGGGGACATTAGAGTGTAAGCTCCTCTGTACAGAGACTGATGTGACTGTGGGGGGGGGGGACAATACAGTGAAAGCTCCTCTGTACAGAGACTGATGTGACTGTGGGGGAGGGGACATTAGAGTGTAAGCTCCTCTGTACAGAGACTGATGTGACTGTGGGGGGGGGGACATTAGAGTGTAAGCTCCTCTGTACAGAGACTGATGTGACTGTGGGGGGGAGGGGGGGACATTAGAGTGTAAGCTCCTCTGTACAGAGACTGATGTGACTGTGGGGGGGGGGGGACATTAGAGTGTAAGCTCCTCTGTACAGAGACTGATGTGACTGTGGGGGGGGGGGGGACATTAGAGTGTAAGCTCCTCTGGTACAGAGACTGATGTGACTGTGGGGGGAGGGGACATTAGAGTGTAAGCTCCTCTGTACAGAGACTGATGTGACTGTGGGGGTGAGGGGACATTAGAGTGTAAGCTCCTCTGTACAGAGACTGATGTGACTGTGGGGGGGGGGGACATTAGAGTGTAAGCTCCTCTGTACAGAGACTGATGTGACTGTGGGGGGGAGGGGACATTAGAGTGTAAGCTCCTCTGAACAGAGACTGATGTGACTGTGGGGGGAGGGGACATTAGAGTGTAAGCTCCTCTGTACAGAGACTGATGTGACTGTGGGGGGGAGGGGACATTAGAGTGTAAGCTCCTCTGTACAGAGACTGATGTGACTGTGGGGGAGGGGACATTAGAGTGTAAGCTCCACTGTACAGAGACTGATGTGACTGTGGGGGTGGGGGACATTAGAGTGTAAGCTCCTCTGTACAGAGACTGATGTGACTGTGGGGGAGGGGACATTAGAGTGTAAGCTCCTCTGGTACAGAGACTGATGTGACTGTGGGGGAGGGGACATTAGAGTGTAAGCTCCTCTGTACAGAGACTGATGTGACTGTGGGGGGGGAGAGGACATTAGAGTGTAAGCTCCTATGTACAGAGACTGATGTGACTGTGGGGGGAGGGGACATTAGAGTGTAAGCTCCTCTGTACAGAGACTGATGTGACTGTGGGGGAGGGGACATTAGAGTGTAAGCTCCTCTGGGGGAGGGGACATTAGAGTGTAAGCTCCTATGTTCAGAGACTGATGTGACTGTGGGGGAGGGGACATTAGAGTGTAAGCTCCTATGTACAGAGACTGATGTGACTGGGGGGGGGGGACATTAGAGTGTAAGCTCCTCTGTACAGAGACTGATGTGACTGTGGGGGGAGGGGACATTAGAGTGTAAGCTCCTCTGGTACAGAGACTGATGTGACTGTGGGGGAGGGGACATTAGAGTGTAAGCTCCTCTGTACAGAGACTGATGTGACTGTGGGGGGGGGACATTAGAGTGTAAGCTCCTCTGGTACAGAGACTGATGTGACTGTGGGGGGAGGGGACATTAGAGTGTAAGCTCCTCTGTACAGAGACTGATGTGACTGTGGGGGGGGGGGGGGGGGCATTAGAGTGTAAGCTCCTCTGGTACAGAGACTGATGTGACTGTGGGGGAGGGGGGACATTAGAGTGTAAGCTCCTCTGTACAGAGACTGATGTGACTGCGGGGGAGGGGACATTAGAGTGTAAGCTCCTATGTACAGAGACTGATGTGACTGCGGGGAAGGGGACATTAGAGTGTAAGCTCCTCTGGACAGAGACTGATGTGACTGTGGGGGAGGGGACATTAGAGTGTAAGCTCCTCTGATGTGATTGGCTCAGTGATCTCTGTACAGCACTGCGGTATATGTCAGATATATGTGGGTGTTTTTTCCCTTTAAATGTGGAAATTGATATTTCATAAATTCTAGACACACACGAGGATGGAGAAATCTGTCACGAAGCCGCCCTCCGCCCCACTGCACTGGTACAGAGACTGATGTGATTTGATTAGGAATCTCAGTGATCTCTGTACAGCACTGCGGTATATGTCCGGTGACCACAAGACCAAAACTCCACAACAAATCGCTGGTTTTGGTGGCCGAGTTGTGACATTTGTTTGTAAAAAAAGTAGAACACGTTCAACATGCTGCATTTTTCCTGCACTGGGCTGTCCTGGAACGCTGTAAAACGCATCAAAAACACACTGGAACGCACCTAAACGCACCAAAAAACACACTGTAATGCCCCGTACACACGGTCGGAAATTCCGACCACAAAATCCGTCGGATTTTTTACGACTTATTTTGTCCGATGTTGGTGTTGCGTACACACGGTCGGACTAAGTTGTCGGAAAATCCGATCTTCCTGAACGTGGTGAAGCTACGTAGAGGCTAGTAGCCAATAGCTTTGGTCTTGTAATGTGATCTGAGCATGCGTGGCACTTTGCCCGTCGGAATTCGCTACACACGATCGGAAAAAGTCCGATAGGACTTTGTTGTGGGAAAATTTGAGAGCAGGAGATAAAACTTTTCCGTCGGAAATTCCGACGGAAAAAGTCCGATGGAGCCCACAAACGGTCGGAATTTCCGACAACATGGTCCGATCGGACAGTCTCCGTCGGATAATCCGACCGTGTGTACGGGGCAGTACACACATGTACTTATTTAGGGTTGAGAAAAAAGAGGGGGGGGGGGGAAATGCACTGGACTGCATCAAAACCGCATCAAAATGTATCAAAAACGCACTGGAACACATCAAAAACGTGTCAAAAACGCGCATAAAGAGTTCAGTACATTTTCCCCCCTTTTTTTCCCTTAACCTTAAATAAGAACATGGGTTTTAATTAATTTGTTTTATTTGGACCTTTTGTTAACCACCTGATCTCCAGAAGATTTACCCCCCCTTCATGACCAGGCCATTTTGTGGGGTACGGCGCTGACAATTGCACACAAATTAAATGTTTGATCATAAATATAGTTTTCTCTTGGCGGTATTTGATCACGCTGCATTTTTTATTTTTTGCACTCTAAACAAAAAAAAAAAAGACCAACAATTGTGAAAAAAAAAAAACATTTAAAATAATAAAAAAAACACACACAAAAAAAAATATATATATATATATTATATTTTTTTTTTTCCGTTTACTTTCTGCTATAAAAAATATTCAGTTAAAAAAATCACAATAAGCGCACATTGATTGGTTTGCGCAAAAGTTATAGTGTCTACAAACTACGGGATATATACTGTAATTTTTATTTATTATTATTATTAATAATATATATAATAATATTTTATTTTTTAATAATAATAATAATTATATAATAATATTTAATTTTTTAATAATATCTGGTCCTAAGGTGACAGCGCACACTGTACTGTGTCTATGGAGCGGCACTGTTGTCACCTGAGGACAGGAAGGACTACAAAACACCCCCCTGCCCTGCTGTAGTCCAATGAGGAGAAGAGGGGCGGGGCTGATAACACTGATTGGAAATTCGGTGCGGCGGAGGGAGAATACGGCGGAGGTTTCCAAGATCACTGAATTTCTGGCAGATCAACAGATATTTTAACGAACTTGCTGCAATTATAAGAAGACGAAACGCGGTGAAATGTATTGCAGGGATGTTCTGAATGTATTCTTGTTGTTGCGTTCAGCTTCTACTCCTACAATAACATTGGAAGATACGACTCAAATCGCATCTAAATTTCCTTTCTTGTCCCCAAAGTAATCCGCTCCCCAGTCCACATTTGAGGAAACCCAAATCTCAATCCTGGTCACTAATTGGATTAGATAAAAGGGTGCCCTGTCCTGAAACGCGTAGCCACGCCCATTCATGACGTGTATAAAGCCACCACGGCCGTCTGGTTGGCCTGTAACACTTCCTGGCTGTCCACAGTGGTTATCATCTTGCCAGGGCTGGGCTCAGCCCTTCCTTCTCTGAGCTGGCCGCTCAGCTGTCGGCTAATTGCCAGCTCCTATCTCTCCACAGTTACTCAGCTGTTGATGATATCCTGCTCGTCAGTCCTGCCTACTTAAGCCGTCCAGCCCAGAGGATCTCTGCCTTCACCTTGGTCACATCACAGAAAATATCTCCTGCGATCCTGTGCAAGACTTGCTTTGCTGACATCCCTTCTGGCTCCAGATCCTGCTTGCTGTTCCACTGCATTGATCCCTGACGTCTGGCTTGGCTGACTATCCGTTCCGTTTACTGAACTCTGGCTATGTTTTGGCTACGTTTGTTATTTTTGCTTTTATTATTAAACAAGTGTGATTTACCTGTACTTATGTCTCGGCCTGATTTCATGATTTCTGGCACATCTGCAGCAGGGGGTCTCCAAACTTTCCAAGCAAAGGGCCAGTTTACTGTCCTTCAGGCATTAGGGGGGCCGGACTGTGACCAGTGGGTGTTGAAAATACCCCGGCATCAGCACCCCCCCTCCCCGTCATCAGTTTTAATGGGAGGAATAATGCCCCATTGTTGATATCAATGAGGAGGATAGTACCCCTTTGATGGCGTCAGTAAGGGGAATGGTGCCCCTTCACTGATGTCAGTTGTTGAAATAGTGCCCCAAGGGCCAGATAAGGGCAAGCAAGGGGCCCCATCCATCCCCCGGGCTGCAGTTTGGAGACCACTGATCTACAGTATGTGGTATACTCATACAATCTGTTGTCCCTGCTGGTTCTTTCTGGTATTCCCATGGCTTCAAGCACCTTACACCACATCCTCCAGGAGGGGTTTGCTCCCCCTTGACCACCCTGAAGGCTGCCATCTGCTGGAGATGCATGGATATGCTTTCTAATACATTTTACATAAGTGCCTAATTCGTTTTTCATTTCATTTAATATGTTAATATATATGCTACACTTAGGTAGCGGCCTCTTCTCTCTTTTATTCTTTTCAATAACCATTGACCTAGACTGTCTAAACGGACTTCCTTTTGCCTCTCACCTCTTCAAACTGACTGATAAAAATCTACAACCTCTTCAGTGGGGATTAGCACTCACTTCATTACCACTCACTTCAAATAGTGCCCCATCATTGGTGTCAGTGGGAGGAATAGTGCCCCATCATTGGTGTCAGTGGGAGGAATAGTGTCCCATCATTGGTGTCAGTAGGAGGAATAGTGCCCCATCATTGGTGTCAGTTGGGAGGAATAGTGCCCATCATTGGTGTCAGTGGGAGGAATAGTGCCCCATCATTGGTGTCAGTGGGAGGAATAGTGTCCCATCCTTGGTGTCAGTGGGAGGAATAGTGCCCCATCATTGGTGTCAGTGGGGGGAATAGTGCCCCCATCATTGGTGTCAGTGGAAGGAATAGTGCCCCATCATTGGTATCAGTGGGAGAATAGTGTCCCATCATTGGTGTCAGTGGGAGGAATAGTGCCCCATCATTGGTGTCAGTGGGAGGAATAGTGCCCCATCATTGGTGTCAGTGGGATGAATAGTGCCCCATCATTGGTGTCAGTGGGAGGAATAGTGTCCCATCATTGGTATCAGTGGGAGGAATAGTGCCCCATCATTGGTATCAGTGGGAGGAATAGTGCCCCATCATTGGTGTCAGTGGGGGGAATAGTACCCCAAGGGTTGGATAAAGACAAGCAAAGGGCCATATCTGGCCCACGGGCCGCAGTTCGGAGACCACTGCTATAGAGTCACATATAAAATCCTTTTATTGTACGTCCCCCCCCCTTGTTGATGGGGTCGCTTGTGGAATTGGGGATGATGCAGAATATGGGAGTGTTAATAGTAATTGACTCCGCCCCCTGATTAGGATATATAATGATCATCACATTCTTTGCTCCCCTCCCCCCCTCCAGGACACGACGTTCTCCACACCCAGCATTGCTCTCCATGTTACCCGGGTCCATAGATCCTTCTAGAAAAAGCCTGTTTAGATTCTTCTCTTCTAGGCCTATTATACCCAAACAATGGAAATCGCCCCCCTCCCCCCCCCCCAATCAGTGACAGAACGGGGTGGAGGAGATCTCTTCTGTGTATGGAAGGATTCATGGACAGATTATGTGACCGTTCTGCACAGTTTTTTGTACGCCGAGCCCCCGGGTGTTCTGCGATGCAGCAGCTGTCAGACCGACGCGGCCAAGAAATTTGTTTAAAAAGATATTTATTTATGTTTTATGATATCACAGGAATCAGCAGACAGTACAGCCGGGTTCAGGACAAACGGACCGGAGATGGGAAGGCCTGGAAAAAAAAAAACGGAAAAACTTGGAAGAAAAACTGTTTTTTTTTTCAAAGCTGTTTTTTTCCGGAGAAATTGAAAAAAAAAAAAAAAAGAAGCGCGGAATAAATTCTTTTACAATGATAAGTAATATAAATATTCAAACAATATAATGTGGAGACCTTAATGAAAGATTCCTGAGACTTTATGTCTGAGACTTAAATCATTGCAAATCCTGGATCTTCGGTGGCATTTTTGTGAAGGATCGGGGGTGCCGCCAGCGTCCTTACCAACCAGTGAATAGCTGGTTGTTAAGGAGCGCGCCCGGAAGCCAGCTGCAGCTTCCTTAGCAACCGATGACCCATCAGCTGTCAGCAGGGTTCCCCTCTGACAGCTGAAAGTAGACACAATTGCCCGCAAAACAAGAAAAACAGTGTGCCCCCCCCCCCCCATTCCATAAAAGGGCCTTTCAGGTCTGCTACATATTTTAAAAGGGACCCCACGCCAAAAAAAATGGTGTGGGGTCCCCCCTAAACTGTACCAGACCATTGTCTGAACATGCAGCCTGGCAGACCAGGAAAGGGGGGGGGGGGGCAGTTGGAGGAGCTCAGCTATAGGAAAGGGAGGAGCTCAGCTATGGCGGATGAGGAACCTCAGCTATGGGGGTTGGAGGACCTCAAATATGGGGGATCGAGGACCTAAGCTTTGAGAAATGGAGGAGCTCAGCTATGGGGAAGGGAGGAGCTCATCTATGGGGGATGGAGGAGCTTAGCTATGGGGAATGGAGGAGCTCATCTATGGGGGATGGAGGAGCTCAGCTATGGGGGATCGAGGACCTAAGCTATGAGAAATGGAGGAGCTCAGCTATGGGGGATGGAGGAGCTCAGCTATGGGGGATGGAGGAGCTCAGCTATGAGAAATGGAGGAGCTCAGCTATGGGGGATGGAGGAGCTTAGCTATGGGGAATGGAGGAGCTCATCTATGGGGGATGGAGGAGCTCGGGTATGGGGTATTGAGGGGGTCAACTATGGGGGATGAGGAACCTCAGTTATGGGGGATTGAGGACCTCAGCTATGGGAAATGGAGGAGCTCAATTATAAAGGATGGAGGAGCTCAGCTATGGGGATGGAGGAGCTCAGCTATGGGGGATGAGGGACCTCAGCTATGGGGGATGAGGGACCTCAGCTATAGGGGTTAGAGGATCTCAGCTATGAGGGATGGAGGAGCTCAGCTATGGGGGATGGAGGACCTCAGCTATGGGGGATGGAGGAGCTCAGCTATGGGGATGGAGGAGCTCAGCTATGGGGGATGAGGGACCTCAACTAGGGGGATAGGGGACCTCAAGTATGGAGGGTGGAGGACCTCACCTATGGCAGTTGGAGGAGCTCAGCTATGGGAAATGGAGGAGCTCAGCTATGGGGGATAGAGAACCTCAGCTATGGGGAATGGAGTAGCTCAGCTATGGGGCGTGGAGGACCTTAGGTATGGGGGATGAGGAACCTCAGTTATGGGGGATTGAGGACCTCAGTTATGGGGGATTGAGGAGCTCAACTATGGTGGCTGGCGGAGCTCAGCTATGGGGGATGGAGGGCTCAGCTATGGGGGATGAGGGACCTCAGCTATAGGGGTTAGAGGATCTCAGCTATGGGGGATGGAGGAGCTCAGCTATGGGGGATGGAGGAGCTCAGCTATGGGGGATGGAGGAGCTCAGCTATGGGGGATTGAGGATCTCAGCTATGGGGGATGGAGGATCTCAGCTATGGGGGATGAGGGACCTCAACTAGGGGGATAGGGGACCTCAAGTATGGAGGGTGGAGGACCTCACCTATGGCAGTTGGAGGAGCTTAGCTATGGGAAATGGAGGAGCTCAGCTATGGGGGATAGAGAACCTCAGCTATGGGGAATGGAGTAGCACAGCTATGGGGTGTGGAGGACCTTAGGTATGGGGGATGAGGAACCTCAGTTATGGGGGATTGAGGACCTCAACTATGGTGGCTGGAGGAGCTCGGCTATGGTGGCTGGAGGAGCTCGGCTATGGTGGATGGAGGAGCTCAGCTATGGGGGATGGAGGAGCTCAACCATGGGGGGATGGAGGAGCTCAAGTATGGGGGGTGAGGAACCTCAGTTATGGGGGATTGAGGACCTCAGTTATGGGGGATTGAGGAGCTCAACTATGGTGGCTGGAGGAGCTCAGCTATGGGGGATGAGCAGTGTTGCAACTAACGCCGCTAAAGTAAACGGCGTTACGTAACGCCGTTACTTTAGAGGGTAACGAGTAATCTAACTGATTACTCGTCCCCTCGCGGTAACGCCGTTCCCATTACTGGGGCGGCGTTACCACAATTACCCGCCGCGATCTGCGGAGCCGTCCGCGGCCTTAGGAAAGGCTGCGGCTTCGGCCTAGCTCCGGCCATCTTGGTGCACCCGATGTCCGCAGCTCCGGCCTAGCTCCGGAGCGGCGGCCATCTTGGTGCACCCGTCGGCCGTTTACAATGTGTTTGCTCCGTCAAATGACGGAGCGATCACTTGTAAACAAACCGGTGCATTGCCATAGAATGAGATTTGCCGTCGGATGAGATGCTCCGCCTCCATCACATCCTATTGGCTCTCATTCTATGGCAATGCACCTTCCATGGCAATGCACCGCAGGCAGCCAATCACAGCTCCCTTCTGATGGTCTCCTCAGGAAGCTGAGATGAGCCGCACGCACCGATAGGACAGGATGGCATCTCCTTCGGCTATTGGCTGAGTGTGTAGAGGCGGGCTGGACAAGCGGGGAAGTTGTGTGTTGATGATCCATCTGTTGTATGCCTGACTGTTATTGCTGTGCAGAGCTGAGACAACCGGACAGCTTCATGTATGTAATGTTTTCTATCATTTCTTTCCGGTGCATTGCCATAGAAGGTGCATTGCCATAGAAGGTGCATTGCCATAGAAGGTGCATTGCAAGAGGACGCCGGTCTCCCCTCTGTGTACAGACCTGTACAGTGGAGGGGAGAGATCGGATGGCAGCAGCCATCCCTCCATACTCTGCAATACCCAGCCAATACCTTGCCAACACCCTGCCAATACTCTGCCAATACTCTGCAACACCCTGCCAATACTCTGCCAATACCCAGCCAGTACCCTGCCAATACTCTGCAATACCCTGGCAATACCCTGCCAATACTCGGTAATACCCTGGCAATACCCTGGCAATACTCGGCAATACTCTGCAATACTCGGCCAATACTCGGTAATACCCTGGCAATACCCTGGCAATACTCGGCAATACTCTGCAATACTCGGCCAATACTCGGTAATACCCTGGCCATACCCTGCCAATACCCTGCCATACACGGTAATACCCAGCCATACTCGGTGATACCCAGCCATGCTCAGCCGTACCCAGCCAATATTACAGTGGGGGGAGATGACGTGGATATTACAGTGGGGACTATATGGTGGTGGAATTTCCAAAGGTTTTTGCAAATTCAATTATTTTTGCTGATCCGAAAAATGAACCGATCTGTGAGATATATGTGTGTGGGGGGGGGGGGGCAGACGTGTAGTGGGGTACAGAGGGGGAACAGATATATGTGTGTGGGGGGGGGGGGGGGGGGGGGGGGGACAGATTTGTAGTGGGGTACAGAGGGGGAACAGATATATGTGTGTGTGGGGGGGGGGGGGGACAGATTTGTAGTGGGGTACAGAGGGGGAACAGATATATGTGTGTGTGGGGGGGGGGGACAGATTTGTAGTGGGGTACAGAGGGGAAACAGATATATGTGTTGGGGGAACAGACGTGCAGGGGGAACGCGCCCCTTGCTTACAGTAATTACTAGACCCGCCCCTAAGAATATTAAAAAAAAAAA